>CM040124.1:9500476-9888589 GCA_022559845.1 Amorphophallus konjac
TTAAGAAATCAGGCAAGGATTTGGCTGACAGTAGACAACCATCATCCGCGTACAGGAATCAGATTACTTCCCAACCTTGAAAAAAAATTTAACTTGTATACATGACACTTGGGGATAGCCGGCTTCTACAATGAAAGAACATGTCACAAATTTGATAAGCACGAAAGCTCATCGCTAGAGGGAAAAAAGGGCTGGGGGAGCAATTAAAAGCATGAGAGAAGAGCAAGCAAAATTGTTCAGGCACAAATTCTTATCAGCTGTCCCTGAAGAGGTACAACAGTATAAATCTCATAGGATTAGGATTAAGCCGCCATTGCATTTTTCCAGCGAAACGTTTTTCTTTTAGTGTAATACAGGAGGGAAATGTGCTGATACATACATGTCTGAGAACTGGCTGTGGAACCTGCTTTGCCGTTTCAAAAGAATCCAAGATAGGTCTGACAACAGTTGGAAGGAAAAGGCCTGAAAATTACAAAAAACAGATACCTAAGAAATCTGACTCTTTAAGACACTTTCAGACAAGAAAAGAATCAATCCTGCATATTCCAAGCTAATGATTACCAAGAATGCCCGCCCCAGAGATACAAGATTGTATAAATATTGACTGACAGATTTATGACCAATTCGTTATCTCCATCCTTTTCATAAGGGGACCACATAAAATATCTCATGTCCATTGCATCCCATATACATATCCAAACATTGATCAAATGCATAACAGTGTAATCTTGGTTTAAATGGGTTTCATGAAACATGACTAAACTTTTTAAAATGGTACCAAGCTAGCAGCTGATGGACATCCCAGAAAATGGGAAACATAATTTCTTAAGCCTACCTGATATCTCAATGTATACAAATATGAAGAAAACAGCATAGACGACATGAAAATTGTTGTCAGTGAAACTGCTGATCAAAACTTGAATTAGTGAGCAAAGTCTAGAACTAATGTAGGCATGGAGTGGCTTCTGAATACTTGTTAGGAGACTAAACAATTTTTTTCAACGCCTACCAAACCCCCCCACCCAGTTGAACCCAAGTGGATTCATATAGTAGGCGGGACTCCCTAAAATCACAAGGGCAAATGTGAGAAACTGGACAAGTAAATCGGCTCTGATATGATGTTACTGAATTATTAGCTGCTGACCCAAAAGTCGAGTTACAGGGTGGAGAGGCCTAGAGCTAATTAGCACGGAGTGGCTTGTAAACATCCAGTAAACAGCTTTGGCCAACAGTTGTAGAAAACCAAGTTGAACATAAGTAGACTGGCCAATGTTTAAGAATATAATAAACAGTAAATCAGACAAAACAGGTAAAAGACAAAGAAAAAATATTAAAAAACACATTTCAACCTGGCAAAACATTTGGGAGCTGACTGTTTACACTTGTAAATCCCTCTTTCTTTTCATTTAATACAATAGTGGTACTACTCACTTTTCAAAAAAAAAAACTAGCAAAACATTTACAGAGATTGCAACCCCCCTCCCCCCACACCAACTCTTTTTTCCAAATAGGGAGGTCCTCTAGGGCCCTGAGCTGTACAGTCAGCATTATACAAAAAGAAAGAAGGGAATGAAAGTGTCCTTCTAGGGTTCCGGGGAAGTAACAGCAATTTCTAGAAATTAATAGATACTAAGGGGTGGAAACAAGCTGCGCTGAGCTAACCCATTGCAGGCTCAGATTCAGCTCAGCAAAAGAAACACAATCACAATTTAAGCCCTGAACATGGGCTCATGCATGCCTTGACTTGAGCTCGATAACGATTGAGCTCTTTAGGTGATTAGAAATTAGAATCCAACAAGCTCAAGATCATGCCCTTGAAGCTCGACTTAATCAAGGTGAACTTACCCCAGTGGAACCCAACAAAACTGAATGATGGGGCTCATGCTTGAGCTGAAGTATTCTCACCAACTGGTGAAGCAAAGCAAGCAACCATTCAGCCAACCCTACGCCCACATTCAAGCTGTCGACATCTAATAAGAACTTTACATGAACAAAACTCAAATACACAAAGCTCCAATTCACATAGCTCACGAGTCCATGAGGAAGGCTAACATCATGACTATATGGCAACCTCAGAGAACATCAAGGCAGAATGTGATGGATCAAACTGCTGCAGAGGGCGTTCCGAGCTGGATGACCGCCGTCGGGGTGGATTGCAGACAGAAACAGGGGATCATTCTAACTAGATGAACTAAGAAGGAGAGGAAGAACAGAAAGAACGAGAGCAAGGGGGAAGAACAGGGAAGAGAGCTAGACTGGACAGGCTAAAGCTAACTAAAGCAGAGGAGTTATGAGGTGGACAGAGTCATTTGGGTTCCAATCTGATGGCTCCCTATTCGCTATTTCCACTCTATTTATATTGCCGTAAAGCTACAATTCAAGAACGGTTGGAGCTGAGCCACAAGTAGTTTGGTGAGTCTCCACCAACTACAACTAATTCCAACAAGATTACAACTGAAATTCTAACAAAATGCCTAACTGAACTAACTGCCACTAACAATACTTAACAATACTCCCCCGTTAAAATCGACCTTGTCCTCACGGTCGAGCAAAATGAAAAGAAATGTGAAAGCACCAATTTAGCCAATAGCATGTTTTGGTCGTCAAAGCTTCCCGTCACTGAGCAATAGGCGGCAGCTCAAGTGGTGGGCGACATCGGAAAACAAATACAGGACTCATCAGATATTCATCTACCGCTTGCAGAAAGTTTGCCGTTCCACTCTGTGCTATAGTCACAGGCCAGATACAAAACTGACCCTTTGGTTTGGCAGATTGAGTTGCTAGTTGGGCCAGTAACATGTTTTCTGCAAGTCCAGCACTTGCAGTGCATCCTGTAGTTTCTGGTATCTGCTATCTAATTGTTGAAGCCACTTTCTTGGGATTATCTACAAGCCCTGTAACATCTAAAAAGGCTTCATCACAGGTGACAGCCTGCACTTGTGGGCAGTTTTCATGCAATATTGTGTAGAACTGATCTGCACCCTCTTCATAGGCTTCAAAATTGTAAGGAAAAATAGCAAGCTGAGGACAAAGAACTTTCGCATCTCTCAAAAGCATTCCTGACTGTACTCCATAGCCTCGTGATGGATAGTCTGCAGAGGATATTTCTGCCATCCCTCTGGCATTATCTGAATGGTATATTGCCACAGGTTTATCAAACAGTTCTGGATAATTTATTTTGAGGACTGAAAGAAAGGAAGTGTCCAGATCTACATGGATAATGGCATTTTTTGAGAAGAAGATGGGGATCTAACTTCAGGTTTGTTCCATTGCACAGCAGTTGTAGTGTTAAGAAACATTTGTGGTACCGGCTTCGCCACATCCCGATGAAGTGCAGCCTTGAACTCTTGAAATAGTTCTCCACAAAATTACGATCCCCGCTTGTTTAATGTTGTGGATTTGAACATGGCAGCCTTCGACGACCGCTTTGAGCTTCAGGAGCCTTGCTTCCATCTTCCAGATCAGCAGAATTTGCTGCTGCATTTTTTTTTTCACAAAAACTTTGTTGTCCAAGGCTATCAGATTCCCCACTGCCTTCATCTTTACTTTTTGAACAGTCATTTACTCTTTCAATTTCACATCCATCAGTTTCCAACAATGTGCCTTTTGCTTCCATTTGTACATGGGTGTGCACAGGAGTCACAGAATCATCAAGACCTTGAGCTACTTTGAGTGTAAAAAATGAAGACAATTTCTGCTGTTTCCTACTTCCTGTGACAAGCTCATCTAGCTAAGAAGGAACCTAATTTAAGAGCCTGTTAGCAGCAACGGAATCCAAGACCCATGCTGGTTTCACAACTGATGTGATAACATTAGCGACTGCTGCAGGATTGGAACAGTATACTGTAGGAGGGCATGCAGAAGGTTTATCCCCAACCAAGACTGCTGATGGAGTAGCCACATTTACAGCTGCACAGGGAGCACTGTAATCACTCTTGCCAAGTTAACAGGGGACAGATTCAGAAATAAAAGTGTCTTGATTCCCCTGACGTGGCTCTGAAGCATGGTCATAGTAATGTTCATGGTCAAATGGCCATCCATTGGGAACACTTTCTGAGATGCATTACCACTCTGTACAGCCCACGGACTTGGAATCTTGCGAGGAGTAATGGTAGATCTAAAACGAGAATTTAGTGCTTCAACTAATTCTGACCAAGAAATGGAACCTCTTGTAGCAAGAAAACTCCAATACCAGTCTAAAGCATTACCCTGAAGGTGGAAAGAAGCAGTGCTAACCCTGTGACCTACTGGGGTGTGATGGAAGTAAAAATAGTCATTTGCTTTCTTCGTTCAAACAAAGGGGTCATCACTACCATCATAGATTGGGAAATTGAACGAATGAGAAGAAAAGGAAGAACCGGTGTCTTCTGTGATCTCATCTATCATAGGTCTGCAGACATTGGTCGAACCAGAAGGAAAGGAAGGACAAGAATTGTTCTTGGTAGAGGCAAGAACATGGGAACCTGAGAGCTTTTGATGGCGGATCTCTGCAAAATCGTTCTTGATCTCATCCACGAACTCCCGCACCATATGATGAAGAGCATCTAGATCTTCAGGTGCCATGGAAAACGCAGACAGGGTGGTGCTCGGAGTGGGCTCAGACACCAATTGTGATGGATCAAACTGCTGCAGAGGGGGCTCTGAGCACGATGGCCGCCGTCGGAGTGTATTGCAGACAGAAACAGGGGATCATTCTAACTAGATGAACTGAGAAGAAGAGAGGAAGAGCAGAAAGAATGAGAGCAAGGGAGAAGAACAGGGAAGAGAGCTAGACCGCACAGGCTAAAGCTAACTAAAGCAGAAGGAGTTACGAGGTGGACAGAGTCATTTGGGTTCCAATCTGATAGCTCCCTATTCGCCATTTGCATTCTATTTATACTGCCGTAAAGCTACAATTCAAGAACGGTTGGAGCTGCGCCACAAGTAGCTCGGCGAGTCTCCACCAAATGCAACTAATTCCAACAAGATTACAACTGAAATTCTAACAAAATGCCTAACTGAACTAACTGCCACTAACAATACCTAACACAGAAAGGGGAAAATCAAGCATATACCCAAGAAGAACCAACTGACAAATTTGAATCGATGGGAATGAGTCAAGACTTTCAAACAGGAAGAAGGACTGAGAGGGAAATTTAAGCATGCACCCAGGAATCACAAACTGAGAAACCAAGCTAATGGGAACGAAACTAGGGATCTCAAAGGGAGGAGCAAGAATTGGGAGGGAAATTGAGCACGTATATCCAACAGGAAAGAACTGAGAAATTAAAACCAACGAGATTGAAAACTTGGGCTTTCAAACGCCACCACCACCAACAAAGACAGTAACAACAGTTCGGGTTTCCAATATTTTTTTTATACATGTCCAAGTGATGGAAAACAAAGAATATCTTTTACATAGAGGACAACGACAGCAATTTTACCGAAGCCGGCGATGAGGCAGGAGGTCGCGACGACGGGCTCCTGGACCACGAACATCTTCAGCTTCTCCGCCACCACTCCCATCTCTCTCTCTCTCTCTCTCTCTCACTCTCCCTCCACAGCTTCTTCGCCCGCTTCAGGAGAAGGGCGGCACTCTAAAAGCAGAGATCTAACGGCGGCGCAGGTACGAAAGGGACGTCATTAGATCATGGATTATATCCATAATCTGATTTTCAAAGATTTTATTTTAAATATATTTTTTAGTAATAAAAATTTGCGTCAGAATTTTATTGTGTGAGTTTTAATATCGAAACCTTGGCCAATCTATCAATGAGACCTAAGTCGTTTGAACAACACAAATCGGAGGGCATGGTCTTCTCTCCATCCTTTTCCTGTTCCTCTTCTTTGTCCATATATAGTATTTTGTACTTGATTTTTTTTTCAATTACCATGATTAGTGATGATCTTCTTCTTGCTGTTGTTCTTCATATATGTTCAACTCCTTTTCACTGCCACATTCCAAGATGGGCAATGCTCAGTGGAGAAACATTTATGCTTCACTGACCAGGACCTCTAAGCACTCACATGTGACACTGAGATGAGGTGGTGGTTAAGTTAATGACATAACACAATTTATGCTCCGTAGTAGACAACCAAGCCATTCCACCAACTTAATTTGTTACTTAAAAAACTAACTAACCTAGCTAACTTTGAACTAGCACAACAAAAACATCACTAAACATGCTCTACCCAACCTAATTAACTTTGAACCAAGTATATTTTTCATTACCACACTTCCCTATAAAATTTTGTTATGACAGCTCTAGGATGTAGACTAAATATGTTGGAAATAGACGACAGTGTAGTTCCAAACTTCCAGCTGGCAAGATCATCACTCATTAAAGGCCAAAAAAAGGAGAAGTTGACGAATATGTTATTAGATCTGAGGAAGGGGAAATTTTGCAGGTCTACGACGGCTCATTATCAACCGGATCATAATCAAGAAACGTCGTCAACCAAGGTCCACTTCGGATAAAATCGTGTCCCACATTCCTAGCGAAAAGTCATTACCGCAATAATAGCGAGCGTTAATCCAGATAACGGTTATGCGGAGAGTTATCACACACGTCTCCGTGTCATTTACCATCTGCTTCATCCCTTCACCTCTCACGCAACGGACAAATATATAACCGGCGATTCCATGATCGGATAACATATTACCTTCACTCTCCGCTAAGCAAGAAGCAGGTGAAACGGACGAACTCCATCACGATTCTATAAATAAGATCCCATATAGACCTCTAAGGGACACAATATGCTACCTACACACAGGGCATGTTTACATAGATCTCTCCGGGGCTCACATCTCTCCTAACTCTTCAATACTCCCATCTGAGCACTCCCTCCGTCACTGGACACTGTCCCAGACTCTCAGCTCTCCTTCTCCTCCCTCTGAGCACTTGTCCCTTTATTCCGAGCACTTACTCCTCTTTCGGAGCGCTCTGGTGACTTAAACATCGGAAGGTTATCTCCTGAGATCTCACCAAGACTCCTTCTGACGTGTTGTTCTCTTGTTGCAGGTTTCCTCGGAGCGACTGATCTCCCTCTCACAAAAAAAATCATAAAATTATGGTACAGAGTTTGAGATACCGTATTTCAACCTTTACAAGATCCTTAAAGAAAATTTTAAGTAATTATCATTGAACATAATGCCTATTACATCATTACAAGCTCAAATTTAAGTAATTATCATTGAACATAATGTCTATTACATGATTACGGGCTCAAACATGCCTGTTTGAGCTAAGACTATCTCCAATGTAAGTGCCAAAAAAGATTCTAGTTTAACATTGCCTCGTAGCAAATACTTCATAGGGATAATTATGTGTATTCCCACCACATGTATCATATTTCACTGTATACAGTTGCATTGGGATATATATATATATATATATACCCTCATAATAAGTGTATTTAATTTCTTCATTGGTAATCCCACTGTCACTTGTCATTTGTTTAAAGTAAGTTTAGACGGAGAAGGGGGAAGAAAAAAAGTAACTTATCCTTACTTAGTCTTCTCACATCATCCAAATGATAACATATACATGTCTAAAATCTTTCATATTCTTATGTATATGCTACAAAATATGTATACTTTAGACCTCTACCATATGTTTACTAGGACAATTCCGTCAACTCATATGGTACAAGAACCAGCGGAATATGACCATGAGACACTTGCATTTGCTATGAGAATATATATATATATATATATATATATATATATATATATATATATATAGAGAGAGAGAGAGAGAGAGAGAGAGAGAGAGAGAGAGAGAGAGAGAGAGAGAGAGAGAGAGAGAGAGAGAGAGAGATATCTCATATTAGAAATTATAAAGATGGACATGTGTTTATAAGTAAGATCCAAATCTTCTTTACAAGTAAAAAAAGATAAATTATATCTACCCTTTAACTTGGCGGAGACAATATCTCGAAAGAGTCATCTCAAATTTGTAGGGGGATAATGTAGAGGCCTAAGAAGAGGGTTTAAAAGATCTCATATTAAAAATTATAAAGATGGACACGTACTTTAAGACTCAAGTCTTGACCTTTGTAAATATTTTTACCAGTAAAAAAAGGATAAAATTTTAGTAACCCTCTGAATATGTACATCTTCAATATATGTATTAAAATTGGCTAAAACAGGGTGCAAATCATATATACCTGCACGTGCATGTGAGCAACGCTGGCTAAATGATCTCACAACGATACAAAAGGGAACTCTTTTAAATTTCCCAGACTTTAATTAGTTATGATCAGTACTGTTAGCCCCACCTCCTCTCCCACGCATGAGTTCACGGGTTGGAATGGTAACTGATGGAGTCCTCTTGTCCCCATGCCATGCACAGAAGTTAGGGTTTCAAAAAAAGAAGGGGGTGAATCTCTCTCTCTCTCTCTCTCTCTCTCCCTTCACGGGGTACATGCTTTTTTTTTTCACCCTCGTTCATCGTATCATCCATTTGTCTTACTAGCGTGGCCGTACAATGGCAGCAGGGAAGAGCTAAAGCCAAGAGATTTGGCAAAAGAACAGACTAGGGTTAGAGGATTGTTTGAGACAAAGGGCTGCAGGTATTTGTCCAATGCACATGAGTTGGCAGCAGGGCACTGCAAAAGTGTCGTTTTAAAAGATGCAAGCGATGTGTTCTAATTCCTACCGCATCAAAATGTGCATTTCCTCGATGCTTGGCCACACCCAACGTGCATGGTTTGGCTATGGCTTAAATTGATTAAGATGACAGAGATACATACCCGAAACCAAACTTTCTCTCTCATGAAGAACTATTTAAAGAGAAGTAGGTAGGCATATGACCGTCGGAAGAAGTATTATTTGTTGGAATCTATGTTTCAAATCTTAAAAGGTTTGACTCTCTCTTTGAGTTGATTTGTCTCACATTAAAAAATAGAAAAAAAATTTCATCTACTTTTAATTGAGACTCTTGTCTTTGTTGTGTATTCCTTTTAGAAGATTATAGAGATTGACCTTTTCAAATTTTAAAAGGTTTGAATCTCTCTTTGAGTTGATTTGTCTCACGTTAAAAAATAAAAAAAGTTTTCGTTTATTTTTAATTGAGACTCTTGTCTTTGTTGTGTATTTCTTTTAGAAGACTATGGAGGTTGACCCATTTGAGTTAGTAGACTCTTTGGCCCGCATCCTCTTTCTCACACACGTCAGTAGGGGCGAAACGACTCTAAATAAAGCGACTACGCGCTTCGACCCGAGTTTGCTCCTCTTGATCGTTTGATTCCCTTTAATTTCTATGCTTAGATCTAGTAGAAAAACTCTATCCGTGAATATTATTTTCCATCATTATTTGCCCTTTGCTTCACATAAAGATAAAAATTAGCTAGGTCGGCTTATTTTTACCCTTCATACCGCCCCCTAAGTTAATCTAGTGCAGTAGTGTAGGCATGATAATTATTCGTTTAAAATTCGAATCGAATTCGAATTCATATTTATTTGTTCGGATAATTATCTGAATAAAATATCGATACGAATTTGGATATTAGGATATGCGTGTTGGATATAATCCGACGGAATATGAATTCTTAGATGAATATATAAGGATCCTCATATTTTAGATATAACTAACTTAAATCTTAATATATTATTTGGTTACTTTTTTACACTTTGTTGTCTCAAAATAAAATTTAGAAATAATAACTCCAATTACGTCAATTTGGTAAGTCCTCTCCTATATTTTTGTAAGAGAAAGTCTAATCTTTTAACAACTTCTCCTAAAATAAAAATAATCTTCACCCTTTCTTTTTTTGAGAAAACAACTCACGACACTCCCACATGACTCGCGCGACTCACCTCCAAATAGGCACGATAATTATCCATTTAAAATTTATACTGAATTCGAATTCATTTGATCCTAAATAAAATACCCGACATATAATTTAATCGGATATAAAATAATTTGATTATTAATCGGATACGAATTTAGATATCACACTATCTGATCCGTATCCGATCCGTTTACACGTCTAACTAGCTCGGTATCAATTAACTCAACCAGTTAGGAAAGTATATGTTTTCCAATACACCACACCATTTCTATATATTTCATCCATTGAGATACATACATATATATATATATATATATATATATATATATACTCATGATCAGTACACACCAACTGGTTATTAATTGGTTGAATCAATTAACTACACAATTTAAGTTTCTGGTATAATTATTCACCAAATCCCTTGGTCAATGATTTATTAAACTTTGAACTAGCACACCTGAAAACATTATAAAATATGCTCTAGCCTCTACCTGTGATACCATAGTTAACTAGTGTTTATATTAATCGGCTACCAAATCCAAGCTTAGGCCACTGCGGTTGGAAACACTAGAAAATATGCTTCTCACTTACCACCTCTAATTAATTAAGCATTCACTGCTGGGAACATGCATATACACAACACATACTAACTGAGATCACTGGTAGTTAAGTTAATCAACTAATAATTTATGATTCTAGTGGAGAACAAGCAAATACTAAACCTCGTCAACAATTTTCAGCGTTTGTATTTACTTTTTGATATTAAATTTTGATAAGGTTTTAAGATTTGTGTGCTTTAGAACTCTCAGTCTTATAAGCCAACTCAATGTTGATGGAGTTTAAAAATCTAAAAATTTAGCATCATGCTGCTGCTGCTGCTGATGATGATGATTTTAGCATGCTGCTGCTGCTGCTGATGATGATAACTGGTAATTAAGTTTTAAATAATTAATACTTCTGTCATGTATGTTAGCTAATGCGGCCCAAATTAAATACACTTCTCAAAGAACTGAACAACTCTACTGCAAAATGAGGACTGCACATTTGAGTTGAATAATCTCTGGGAACTAAAAATAAGATGGAGCAGTTTCTAAGACCCCGATTAATTTTCTTACATATGTAACGTAACTCCTTTTAATTTTGTAACCTACCCATGAGTCCTGTTAGTCCCATCACTCTCTCCTTCACTTCTAATTTGGATTCTTATAATAAAGGGGTTTTTTTGCATATATATTCTTCTAAAAAAATTTATTGTCAAATATATCTCTCATTAGGCATATTATCATGAATCCCTGCTAAATAGATGTAAATGTTATAATTATGTTCCTGTGATTTACTATTATCGACATGTGACAAATATTCCGCGGAAGGGAGGAGGTAATGGTAAGAGGGGGGGGGGGGGAGGATGATTCTCTCTGTCTCTCATATACGGAAGTTATGACAAAGTCATAATCGCACCTATTTGAGATATTTGGAAGGTATTCGTGATAATATATTTAAATGAGAGAGATATTTGATAATATGGAACTTTTTAAGGGTATATATATATATATTATATAATAAAATTTTTTACATATAATTTATTGTTAGAGGTGAATGCGAAAAAAAATCATTCCTAAAAATATTTTAGCAGATATGTAATTGTGTAAATTTGAATGGTATAAAAATGTTATTTTTATTTACAGATATATCACTTATTCTTATCAAAAACTTGTAAAAAAATCATGATTAAACGATGTTTATGTACTATTTTAATTAACACAGTAATATACTCGATAATATATTTGTAAAAATATTTTTTTATAAATTTACCTCTAATAATAATTTTTATGCTAAAAAACCTTATAATAAAACACATGCGTTCACGGGTTGGAAATGAAAAGATGAAGTGTTCTCTCCCTCTCTCTCTCTCTCTCTCTCTCTCCACGGGTTGCATGTTCTTTTATGCCTGATACCATCTCATCCTCTACCCTTGCCAAGTGTAACCGTACGGTAACAGTAGTAACCGGACACGAGTTGGCAAAGAACACAGGAGATGACGTCTAACTAACAGAGTTGGAGGATTGCCCTGATAAGGCTATTAATAATGAGGCAATCATACGTTCTGCTTAGCTCTTAACCATATCATATGAGGATAATCATATTATTATGATTTCAGGAATATCTTTATCTAAAAGAAAATTGATCAATCAATAGCCCTCAATCCTCATGTAAATATTTTTTTTATGAGTGTATTATTTAATAAATAACATCTAATCTTCCTTTCAAATGATAGGGAAAAGTGCGATTAAAAAATATATATATGTGGCATTGCAGCATCTGTCTGTCCTTGGAAACGATTTATCGGAGGGAGAGCGCAACAACAGGCCTGGGCAGCTGGGTTGATGGGCGTTGCCAGGGGCCACCTGCTTAAAAAGCCAGAAATGCTCTGAAGAATGCTCGCGAGTCCCGACGTTCTCTCTCTCTCAACCCTTCTGTTTTGTCTCTGATGCAGTCCCCGACCGCCCACTTGCTCGCCTTCTCCATCTCCACTGTGTGGAAGGGAAAAAGGGCGGGAGAAAAGGGGAGCTCAGTAACAGGGAAACTTCGGAGGGGAGCTCATCACATCCCGGGTGTGTAGGGACATGGCGCTTGGAACGGGGAGATACCCACTTCCTCCTCTGCAATAGAACGCTGTAGGGAGGGGGGGAAGGGTAAGAGCAGAAGGAAAAGAGAAACAGAGTGGGGGCGTAGAGGCCCGCATATGGCAAATCAAGATGCCTCCTTGGACAGCTAAAACGCCACCTGCTTGAGCTTTCGAGGCTGGGAGGAGTGCTTTCAAGCAAGCAGGTAAACGGGGAAGGAAGAAATCTTCTTCCCCCTCTAACCCGTTCTCTTCCACTTTGTCTCTGCTCTCTCTCTCTCTCCCCCCCCCCCTGGATGTTTTAGCTTTCTTACTAGGTGAGGGAACAAACCCAGGAGATGCGATGTCCTTTTGTCTATTGCAGTAACGCGTAGTTTGTAGCTGTTTCCACAAGGTTTAAAGCTAAAAGAAGAGAAGAAAAGGAAGAGACAAGCTTCTTCCAAGTGTGTTCTTTTCCCTCGTTGTTGTTCTTTGTCTATTTTGTTTGGCCCTCTTGTCTCACCTCTGTGCTTCACTAAAAAAATAGGTTGTGGATGGGAAATGTGCCTGGACGTCAGTTTCAGCAGCAATGGTTCCGTATACGAACCCCATAAAATTGCTTGCTCAAAGATTTGGTTTTTGTGTTGTCAATCGTTCTTTCATTCTTCGATTTGGCGTTTCTAGACGCGGAGGAGCGATTGGAAAGACCCTATTTTGGTCCCTCTGAAAAGGCCACATTTTGTTCTCCGGTGCCTGCTTTGTTGTGTTTGGGGGAGTCGGTGACCATGGATGATGTTGTCCTCTTGTTGTTGATGTTGCAGGTTAGAGATTTACCAGGCCGGGTTTCACACTGTTTCTCTGTAGTATGGAGACTCTCCCTTTGTCGTCTGCTTCTCTAGCTGCCGTTGAGATGCGTCTTCCTACGATGAGTTCTCTATGCAGCAGAGCTTGCTATTCTCAGATAGCCTTAAGGTAATCATCCTGCCCCAGTCTATCTTGCTCTGCTTTTTTCTCAGTTTCAATCCTGAGTTCAACTGGTATCCTCACGGGCAACATCTATGTCATACAGTCGTAGGATTATTAGCTCTTGGATACGCACAGCATTGTTATGTTTTGTGAAATTTAAATGCGGTACAATTGTTGTGTGAAGCTTTATTGGAATTTGGAACCATTATGTAACTGGTAATATTTCATGAAGTTCCCAAAACGTGTAAAATCTTTCCTTTCATTGAACCAACTCAAAGAACCACATTTGCAAAGCTGGCTAACACATTTATTAGAGTAAATATCAGCAGGAATGCTATTTATTGTGTGCATGGGTGGTCCTCTCCTTTTTTGCCGAATTGTTCCATCATGGTACAATTATTGACTCTGTCTCTCTTGGACTTAGGATTTGAGGAGTCTACGCTCACAGTTATACTCTGCTGCAGAATATTTTGAGTCATCCTACACTAGTGATGTTCAGAAACAAATGTATGGGGTTTATATACCTGAGCTCATCTGCTGTTTTACATTGGCATCTCAGTGTTTCCTATCTAAATTCTAACTGTTGACTTTGCCCGTGTAGAGTGGTGGATTCTCTGAAAGATTATACTGTCAAGGCTCTTGTTAATACTGTCGACCATTTAGGGTCTGTTTCATATAAGGTAAATGGGTACCTGGATGAGAAGGTTGATGAGGTTTCTGGGACAGAGCTTCGAGTATCTTGCATTGAGCAGGTATTTCTTGGTTCTTCATTTATTCTGAGCCATGCAGGGGCACCCGTTAAATTGCCAAAGTACTTGAAATTGCATCTAAAAATGTTCCTTTGTTCTGATTGTAAGCATAATGGATAAAACCTGAATTTTGAAGAACCATGAAGAAATGCACATGTTTAATGCAGATTCACTCTTTTATCATTTTGTTTCATGGTAATTTCAGAGACTTCGGACATGCCAAGAGTATATTGATCATGAAGGGATTTCACAGCAGTCACTCATAATTTCAACTCCAAAGTACCATAAGCGGTACATCTTACCAGGCAAACTACAATTTCTGCATAAACTCTTCATCTTTTAGTTGAATTATCAGGGATCTAATCCCATAAGGATTAGATCGTTACCAAGAAGATACTTCCTGATTATGATTGCTAATTTCCCAATCAGAAAAAAAAATACTGTCATGGGTGTCTATGTAGTTATATACTTCTTTTTGCTCTTTCAGTAGGCGAATCCTTGCCTGGGTCTGGAAGACATGCTATAGCACAAAGTCAAGAAATTGACCCACCAAAGGAAGACAGAGAATCCCGACTATTTCAACCTGGTAATCCCATGAACTATGCATCTTCCCTCATCACCTTCTGAAATTTTGTGATGCCTCAGTGGCCTTGCACTTAATGGCCTTCTCTAATGCTGCAGCAGTTCGTTCAACAATTAAGGACAGGCCACCTTCCTTCAGGTAAACAACATGCTTTAGCAGAGTCAAAATGCCTTTTGAGTCCAACTCAAAACTTTGAAGATGCTTAGCAATGTAGAATGATGTGGGTGTTTGGTCATTGCAGGAAGTTCCGTTCTCCTTCTCCTTCACAAAGAGCTCGGTCCTCCTCTCCTTCAAGAAAAGTTCGTTCATCATCCCCTTCCCCTCGACCAGGGAATTTTCGACCCTCGGGTATTTCTGAACTACAATTTTCTTATATATTTTATCTACTCTTCACTGGTAATATTGCACATTTAATTATGCATAATCATGCTCTTTGATATGTTTGTTTATAAACCAGAGAAAAGGTCTGGCTCGCCAATTCCCACCTCAAATCCAGGTCCACTTTATCGTTATAGCTCTCTTCCAAGGAGATCAACTGTCTCTTCTAATAATGTACAGCGGGTAAGAGTAATGCATTTTTTTCTATCATAACATTACTGCAAAAATTCATTGCTATGAGCAAATAGAAGAACATGTGATCCAAAGATTTAAGATTCAGTTTTAAAGAATCCCAAAGTTCGTACCGATCACATGATAAATGCCTTGAATTGGCAATTCTGATATTACTTTTTATTGGCTTCCGCTGGTTTTCTTCCAGTCCCATAGGCTTCAGAAAGAAGAGTCACATTTCAGAGCTCTGATGAGCATTAGATGCAGGTTGATTCTAGTGGCCCTAGTGTTTAGACCTAAAGCTTATTGGGCACCACAAATGTTGTAAAATTGTTTGCTATCATGAGCTATTGTAAAACTTTTAACTATCTGAGCTATTTGCAACATATTGGTTTAACATACTACAATGTTTTAAATTGATATGTGATCATCATAGAAGCACAGAGCCGGAATGAGGGTGATGACGGAGAGGAAATGGGATAGGGGTTCAAGGAATATCTTCTCATTAGGAATTAAATTTTTCTTTGGGACTGGGGATGGGAATCGAGGTGGGCATTTTTTGGGAGAGGGATTGATGGCAAAATGAAGGAGTCCTACTTCTAAGGTGAGAATTTTTAGTTTTCAAAGATGTCAGCTCTTGGGTATTCCTTTCATTTTGGCCAATTGGGGCTAGTTGTGTTTCTTACAAGGGTATTGGACTCAAAAATTGTTCATTTCTCTTCTCATTTTTCCCTTGTTATCTTGGTGCAGTGTCCCACTGAACCTCGAAAATCTACATCTGTGCTCCTTCATGCTGAAAGGGATGACCAGCAAGATGCTGAACAAAACCCTAGTAAAAGTAAGCGTTTACTTAGAGCTTTGCTAAGCAGGCGCAAGTCGAGAAGAGATGATATGCTGTATATGTACCTGGATGAGTACTGAAACTGCTGAACTTACAAAGAGAAACAAAAGTCATCAAGAAACTCTTACGCATGTTGCATGATCTTTTTACATTCGCAGGCAAATCTGTGACTGGTAATTTTTTTGTGGCTATAACTTACAATTTTAAGAGAGTAAACCTTGTGCCTCATGGACGTACACACACAGATTATATATCGCATTTTGTATGAGGTGGGTAAATGCACGTGTGTGAATATCATTCTTCTGTTCATAATTAGTTTTCCAATTCTCAATGTTGTTTTTTATTTCGTTCCTTAAGCTTGATAGATGAGAATGTCTTAAGCAACATGGAATTGAAGGTCGGTGGAATTATTGAAAGATGTTTGAACAGTATTTATGAAAGAAGAATCAAGGGTGGTTGTGCAATTTCCTATTTGATTTGATATCTCAATAAGTTACCAACCTCTAAGCCCTACTCAATTATCCAATAACGGCGCTAGTTATTTGGGGTGTGTGTGGAGAGGTCGGAGAATTGACTTTTTCTTAGGACGAGTTTGATAACGGAATAGGTTAGGGGCGGGTGGCTTACCCGGGATGGCTCATCCGACCCCTAATCTTAACCGGGTCGATTTACTCATTTCACCTATTTTTTAAGAATGAGTTAATCTATTTTAATCATATCCGACTCGGTTAAGAAAAAAATGTCAAACAAGGAATAGTCTACTCGACCCGGGTTGACTTATCCTACCCGGGCTTAACCCGTTATCAAACAAGGTCATGCCCTGTTTGATAACGGTTAAGCCCGGGTAGCGTAGGTTAATCGGGGTCGGATGAGTTATTCTTTGTTTGATATTTTTTTTCTTAATCGGGGTCGGATATGGTAAAATTGGATTAATTTATTCTTAGAAAATAGGTGGAATGAGTTAATCGACCCCGGTTAAGATTAGGAGTTGGGTGAGTCACCCAGATAGGCCACCCGTCCCTACATACTCCGTTATGAAACTCGTCCTTACACGATTCAATGTGTTGAAATGGAAGGGCAATAAATTAAAACGAAAAGGCAAAAAAAACAAAGTGTATATCAATATGCTACCATTTAAATCTGGACATGAACTAAGCACCATAGCTGAGCTAAAATGTCACAGTCAAGTATCAATTCATTTACGGGTAAATTTTTACTTGCAAAAAGAAGGTAACCATGGGAGCACAGGAGAAACTTCAACCCCATCTTGACCCTCAAAATTGTGGCCGTCTATGTGAGATCTTATCACTACGTCGATGTGTAGACAGATTAAAAGAGCCATTTCCATGTCTTTTTTTATGCATAAACTGTTGAATAAGAATAGAGGGCAAGAAACTCTGATCACTTTCAGGGATTTGTCTACTTTCTCAATCGCAGCAAGCAAGCCCTTGAGTTGAGATCGTTTGCATTGGATGCACATGATGTTACCGTGGTCTTCTTATGGCAGCGCAATTGAGCGCAGCCGGAGTCATTTTGATTTTGACGGTTCATGGACTTTTGCCTCGTTATTTTTAGCTTTCAAACAAAAAATTTTCAAAATGGAATTTCTAGGCTGGGGTAGAATGGAGCTGTCAAGAAAAAAAACATTACTTGTATGACAACAGAAGATTAATTACAACCATTTGCTCAATAGTTTTTATGTTAAAAATAGAAGTCAAAACATAGGTTCTAACTAATGGGTTTCACCAAACATGGCCCGCCCCATGCTCCAGTTTAGAAGAGGAAGAGAATCAAACCTGGAAATTATTCACATGTAGGGCTGTCAATGGGCCGGGCCCGGGTCGGGCTTAGGTCGTCCCGGCCCGGACCCGACTTATCAAGAATAAGACCCGAGCCCAGCCCAAGCCCGATCTATGTCGGGCCGCGCCGGGTCAGGCCTGACATTATGTAAAAAATTCAAAACCCGACTAAGACCCGACCCGACTACTTAAATAAAATAATAAAAATAATAAAAATTAATAGATTTAATACTATAAAACTTATAATCTCACTAAATAAATTAAAATTTTGATATTAATTATATAATTTGTGTGAAAATAGAATTTTAAAAGTTCTAATTAAGTAAAATAACATAAGTTTGACTAAATAGTTTTTAAAATTTGAAGTGAGAATAAAAAAAGGGATCGGGCCGGGCCGGCCCGCGGGCCAAACTCAAAGCCCGAGCCGGGCCCGCGAGTCTAGTCGGGCCGGACTTTTAGGCCCGACTAAAAACCCGCGGGTCGAAAAAGACCTTACGACCCGACCCGAAATCGGGCCAAGCCCGCGGGCCTGTCGGGCCGGCCAGACCCATTGACAACCCTATTCACATGGCTCTTTGAAATCTTAGGGTTACCAGTTTTAAGAGCATAGCATTAACCAGGCCTCCCTCCCTCTCCCACTATCGTGACCTGTTCATCCTCATTCTTGCACAAAATGATCCACGCTTCACCAAAAGACATGCAAAGGGAAGGAGTAGGCATAGGAACTGTTTCTCCCAATCTAGCATAGCCAATGCAACTGCAAAAAAATCATAAGATAATGTCAAGTAAAAACAAACACGCACAGCTGCCGTGGATTACTTAAGGCAGCTCCATATTCTGGGTAAAAATGAAGAAAATCTCAATGCCACGATTATCGAATTGGTCTTCAAAATTCTATGTTATATATACACAGTAAGATATATACACCTCATCAGATCATGTTTATAACTTACATACAAAAGATATATACAACGTTAGGAATCATGACTCCATGATGCAAAGAATGTAATTCCGGTTCCCACCACCATCACAGACTGCCCACGCAGAGTGCTGACCAGAGTATAAAATGGCACTCGGAGCTGTTGCATCGCACATTCTGGGATGCCCTGCCCCATATGAAAGTTCTTGGTGTGTTGATATGTCAAACAGAGACTAAAAAGCAGGTAACAGCCAGCCAAAGGTCCAGCCAAGAAGCAACCCTGCGCTGGCCAGACCAAAACCAGCAGCAAATGCAACTGCATACTTACAAATGTAACATTTCTGATGCTTCTGGCATTTTCTCTTTTTTGCCTTCGGCTCCCCAAGCCCAAACTTATTCTCATTCAATGGGGACCATGGCAAGACTGGGAAGAGAGAGGATATCTGATGTTCCTTGAGCTTAAGCTGGAGGAAGAGGCTCTCCAACTGCAACATCCGAATCCACTGCTTATATGCAAACACGTGTGATGCTTGCTTGAAGAAGAGCTTGACAATGTGTTCCTTCTCATTGTACGCCTTCTGGGCTGCCATTTCTGCTTCCCTTGCACGTGTCTGGGAATGGCAAAGTGCTTCTAACAATTCAGCCTTACTCGAATCATGGTGCTCGCCTTCTGGTGGATCCTTGTTGCATATGTCGCTGCGTAAGACAGTAAAAGTACAAATAGGTAGAGTTCAAGAGAATAAAATGTTTACAACAAGGGAAGAAGGTAATAACCATCAGTAGATCCCTGCCATAACCATCAAAGTAACTAAGATGTGAATACAAATGTATACCAAGACAATAAGTAATCAAACACATCATCAAACCTGTAAAAAAATGTAGCAAACAAGCGTCCATAACATTTGTGAATAAAATGTGACAAAGATAACTATCTATTATACCACCTAGGGTCAAGATCAGATTACAGAAATAAATGCAGATTAAATAACTAGCCATGGATGTCATTTCAATACTGACAGCCACTTACAGGAATACCTATAGTGAAGTACTCATACCTGTATGTTTCCTCTGAGCTGTAGGCACCAACTGCACCAGAAATCTGATTTTGTCCTTCCATACTTCCAGATCTACAACTCTTATTTGAGTTATCCAATGTACAAAATGTGCCACCATGCAACTTGGGGTCCAAAGATAAAGGCCTATTATCATCAATCGCCTCAACACAACCAAATGGATCTCTGCAGAAGTGCATCTTCTGAGGTCGGGGAAGATCACAATTTTCCACATGCCACATTTTTTTTTGTGCAACCAAAGAAGCCAACTCATCTTTATCAGCAGTGTGCCACCATGGTTCGGCCTTTTCAATTCCCACCCAAGATGTTTCCAAATCAAAAGAAGACTTTTCTGGTTTCTTTGAAAACGTCTGATCAATAGTCTTCCAATCCATTAAGTCGTCATTCTGATACCAGCATTCACCTAAATCTGCCTTCTCCCTGATTTGCTGTTGAAAATTATTACTCAGTGAACTCAGCTCTTCAATGCTTGCTTCAGTTTCATGCTTCAAACAACTTGATGAAAAATTCCAGGGTGCCTCCATGGAACTAGATTTCTTCTCACTTTTGACATATGCAGCTGAAATGAAGTTTTCATCCCCCAGTGGTTTAGAAGTTGGGATGTCACTGTCCTCAAGCTCCTCTAAAGTACTCAGCTGTTCACATGTGACATCCTTCGGACACAAAAAATTGGGTTGCAGCTGGAGCCACCACTTTGTGTCAGGTTGTAGATTAGGAATAGGGTCATGTTTAAGGGACCAAGAACTTGAGGCAGGCTGATCCGTTCCATTTGAGTCCCCATTGCTTGAATCAGGCGGCTGTTTTGATGAGGATGACGGATTGCAGGCTAATTTTGGAGCTCTCTTAGCATCTTCTTGGACAAAGCTGCAATTAGCCATACGCTGACAGGCAGTTCGTGCTTCTGAAGCTGCCATCACTCTGTCATTCTCCCCAAAAGAATTATTTCTTGAGTATCATCTGCAAAACAAGCAGGAGTACTGCTGGTCAGTTTTCCTTATTAAGCAAGGGAGAACTAAGGTGGGATGAGGATTGTGGAACTCTAAGCATATCTCAAATAACTAAGCTACAACTTTAAGATTAAGATACTTCATATGCTTGTCCATAATGTTATTGGTACAAAAGAACAACACAAAGGTGGTTAAATAGGAATAAAGATGAATTTGAATATTATTATTTTGTGCCCACATCACGGAAGTCCAGAATGAGGAGCACAGGAATTTTCAGTCAAAATATTGTATTCCCACATGAAAAAAATTTGTATTTCCAAGCTACAGACCTAGTTTTATAACAAGAATTCTCTTCACCATGTCCTTCATGAACTTCATATCCAATTTGCAGACAAATACTTAAATGACAAACATGATTTAGCAATCTTAGGTTGTCTTGGCTGTGAAAAGGGCCATTTTTTTCTGCTTTCAGCTTCTACAGAACGTCTCAAAGAGTCCATCCAAAGCTAGCCTGGCCTTCTCCAAAACTTCACCGTAATAGGCCCCAGTTTGCTATTTTTTATCAGGAGAAGTGGATAAGCACTGGTAATTCGCAGCACAAAAAATGTCAGATACGGAACTCTGCAGATTATGCACCATCAATTATCAACAGTGCAGAATTCTTTTCGAAAATTCTACTTCACTTTGTGAGCATGCAAAATTTTCTAGCACGTAGAGCTGAAAGGCAATCAAGCAGAGTCCTCTAAATGCAAATTTCCTAGCCCTAGCCTTTTGAGTTTGGCTAGGGCCTCCAAGGATTGGCTAATCAAGATCAGTTTTGTGCTGGCCAACACAGAGCCTCACCCCAAGCCTTAACATCTCAGTGGGGACAGATTTGTTTTTCAGATAGATTTCATACCAAGTGACTCAAATGGTAAGGGACAAGGCTAAGCGTCCATTATGGGCCAAGAAAGAAGTCCACAGGATTCAAAATAAATTCATGAAATAGATATGAACTGACCAAATGGAGCAGATTATTGAGTACGGATTCGACAGTGGAGCATGATTAGACCTGATTGATATCCCTAGGACCTGACCTGCTATGAAATTGTATGGAATAGAGAGACGGAATGAGAAGAATGCACATGAGAATAAGATGGCAGTCAGAGTGATGAGAACGCATATACAATGAAAAGAAAAATATAATGGACATGGAGAGACAGTAAGATGGGAGGACATGTACTATGATCTTCTCAAGTTAAACAAGCAACAAATATACAGGTGGACTGTCCTTTGACAAAAAGGCAAGCAAATCTTGGGTGGAAGTGATTATAGCAAATTGTCAAGAAACTGAATTTGTCAAAAAAGTCGGCTCAAGTTTTTTCTGAAAAAATGTAGTAACCCTATGGTTAGAGATTAGAGTACCATTTCAAGGCCAATTTCTTCTTTCGTGGAGTGCACTCATTTTGCTATCTTTTGGCTCCTTTCCATTTGTTTGCTTCAACCCACAACGGGACACCAAATTGCAACCAAAAAAAAGAAAAAAACTGATTATACTTTAATTTTCATAGTATGCTATTTTTAGCATCTATGAGCTCTGCAAATTTTAGAAAGAAACACAAAACATCACATCAATAAACAAAATTACGCCAAAAGAGAAAGCCTAATCAATTCATCACAAATCTAGCAATTGTGGAAGCCAGTAGTTTCCATGAGCATGGCTGCTTTAAACGAAGTTTTATATGCATAGTTCACTCTTGATTTAGTAGGATGGAGAAAGGACTTCAAGATGACATCCACAACAATGGCCGTGGGCCTTGCTTCCCTTGATCATAATGAATTGTGAAGAACTGAAACATGACGCCTTTGGCGAATCCATCTGAATGAATTCGGAGATCTAACTTATATATGCACGTAATTAGACCGACCCAAGGGAATCAGAAAACAATAAAAACTTCCCAAAAAATGGATTTTGGAGTGCTTTCATGCAAAACACGTTGCTGAAAACAGAGAAACCATACTAGATTCTCATGTTTTCAGATTAAGAAGCTTATATTTTCGTAACATAACGTGCCACTCAGACTCACAACACCTGTACAGTTCCAAAAGTCAAATGTTTTAAGAAAGTTTATCACTGATGGCATGACAAATACACATTGTATGAATGTTAGAAAAAAGTTAAAGAAGCACCACAAGGAATGAAAAGCCAAATGTGTGAATTGACATGAAAAATGGAGAAAGACAAACGGAGAGGTGAAAATAGATGTTGTGGCAGTAATAAAGAATCTCTAAAGTATTCAATGTTTCTGTTTAGTGGTTCCTTCAAAAGTTGAATAATAGAATATGCAACTTCAAGAAGAAACTTGAATTCAAAAAAACAATAGAATATACAAGTTCAAGAAAAACTTTAAAACCTAAAGTTCAATTGATAGGTCTCTAAATGAATTCCAAAAAACAAATTAACTGCCAAAATGACCCTGAAGACCCCCAAGCATTCCTTATTAGCGGTTGAATATAGAACTCTGAGACTTCTCTGAGAACATCGTGAAAAAGAATCTAACAGAAAAGCCAACAGGGCCATGCTAAGTACAACATACTAACGTTGAAGAGTATTCCATAATGGAAATTTAAAAACTCTCTTCAGCACAGCTCACTCATTCTTTCTCTCCACCAGTTACTTATGCTTTCCCACCAAATTCATTCCATCTGATGAATGGAGCGCTGCGACATTGACTATATGTTGGATGCCAGATGATGGACGGCTTTCTTAAGATGTCTAAGATACAAGGTATTTATATCGATACACACATACTTCTGCTACACAATCAAGCATGCTAGTTTTTTTTCAACCCTAGCGGTTTACAAAGGAGAAAATTAATAAAACGACTCCTCAAGGAGGAAAAGCATGCATGCTTGACAATGCCTGACCAGAAAATGAAACCAAAGTGGCAACACTAACCTCAAGCTACCAGCTACAATAGAGGCACCTCCAGATTTCGACCAGCGGGAGTTAGCTGATTCCATTAAATGTAACGACAGAAAGCGTGACAAATGTAAGAACGTTTAAAAAAAAAATACGACAAGCCCAATGATCAATCACCACACGGATGTGAACCAGGAGGGGGGAAAAGTAAAATAAAAACATAATCTGGAATTTGGTCAGGAAAGCAGCACCAATTCAGAGGGCTGCAAACAGCCACAGTCGCAACCACTACATTGAATTCAAGCACAACCTAAATCGTTCTCAACAATCGCAATAAGGAACAAACTCTTCAGACGGGCAGCGAAACCCCCCACGGCACAACACACAACACCCAGTTTCGAAAATACACAACCAACCCAGACGACTTACCCCGAATCAAGAAGCAACCCACGACGCAAGAAACCAACTTCAGAAGAACCCACAAATCCCAGGAACACATAGAACCTCCAAACAAGAGAAACGTCCCAGAAACCCGCACCATCATGAACAATAAAAAGCGCACGAAGAAGAAGCCGAAGAAAAGAGAGTTACCTCATGGTGAGAACGAGAGGCACAGAAGAAGGGAAAAAAGGGGAAGGAAGGGGGGGAGGGAGAGGCCACATAGAAGCTTGCAGAGTTGACGGCGCCGGCCCCTCCTCCCCACAGCGGTTGAGATCGATCCCCCCGACGAGATCCAACTCTCGGAGACTGGTAGGAGAAGACAGCGGGGAGAAAGACGACGCCTTTGCCTACAGAATTTAGTAGCTAAGAAGCCACCAACACAACCGCCCCCCATCTTTTTTATTTTTCCTAAAATGCCCGCCGTTTAGCGGGAGCGGGACGCGTGGTGGGCCGTTTCTTTCGTAGTGGGGGGTGTTATCGTAAAATTACCCGGGGGGGGGGGTGTGCTTCCGATAACTCCGATAACTTTGCAGTGGAAAGAAGCGTTCCCCCGTTGTGTTAAGTGGCTCCTTGGAAGGGCACCTCTTGAGCCATGGCGTAGTACTCCAAGAATATAAATAAAATAAAAAGGTTTTATAAAAAAATCATTATTAAATAAAAATTGTAAAAAATATTTTTACAAATATATTAATAGATATATCACTGTGTAAATTTAAATTATATAAAATATTATATTTATTTATAAATTTATCATTTATTTTTGTCAAAAACTTAAAAAATCATGTTTAAATAATATTTATGTATTATTTGACTTAAACTAGTGATATATTTGTTAATATATTTTTAAAATTATTTTTTTATAAATTCTTATCTAATAATAATTTTCAAGTAAAAATCCTTAAAATAAATGAGAAATATTGTTGACTTGTTTGTTCCCATGCTGACTAGAGAAGATCTTCATTTGTCTTTAAACAATGAGAGCATCATGGTGGGTAGATAGATAAATAAAATAAATGAGAAATATTGTTGGCTTCTTTGTTCCCGTGGTGACCAGAGAAGACTTTCATTTGTCTTTAAACAAACTTTCCAAATCTAACTTTTTTTTTACAAAATCATTTATTTTCATATGTGTTGCAAGATAATCTCTGGCCCACTTTGATAACGGAATAAGGTGAGTTAAGATGAGTTATTCGTGAGTGGGTGAGTTATTCGAGTGTGTGGGAGATGAAATGTATCACTCGTGGTCAAATAGAGTTAAGACTCTTTACTCGAGATTTACTCGTTCCACCTCTCTCACAAGAATATTATACCCGACCCCAGATAGGATAAGTACCAAATTAAACATATGAAAGCTCAAGAATAACTCATCTCGGGTCCACCCGAGTTAATTAACGTATCTTAACCTATTATCAAAGTGGCCTTTAGGATAAAATTTGACGGACCGTTCGTCCCGTCCGTCCCAATTTTTCACTGGGACGGGACAGGACGGATTGATACCGTTACGTATCGAGATAAAAAACTATATTATATATATATATATATATGTTAGGTTATAAAATGACTCAAATTATGTTATATCTCAATTGGTTAGGTGCTGTGCAATTTTAATTGGCATCTCTGGTTTGAATCTTCTTTCACGTATCGTCTTAAACATTATTTTTAAAAAAAAATTTTTAAAAAAACACGTCAAAAGTGCATTTTGATCTTATGATCTCACGATTAATCATGAGATGACCGTGAGATCTTAGACCAACTGAATAACCTATTAAATTTGTTATAAAAAAATTAAAATAATATATGAAATGACTCGATTGTGTTTCACAGATTAATTGTTCTGATCGATTACTGAGAGGAATTTTTTTTGTACAAATCGAGTCGTCTCTACTCGATTTGTCGAACCCTACTTTAGGAAACGTTGATGGAGAAAAACTTTAGATCCAGTGAGAGGAATTGCTGCATTTATTTTCGATGGTGGGCGTCACACGTGCCATGCCGCGCTAAGACAGTCTCCATCTCTTATTAGTGTTCCATGTAACGTTTTATTAGACCGCTGACGCGGGGCGCGAGGCGTGCCGGACCAAGTCGGCCCCCACGTGACACTTGTCCGGAGGTGTGGGTCGCAGTTTTTACGGTGATCCCAACACGGTGGGTGTGGTTAGAGCTCACCGGATGGCGGTGGTCGGATTCGGATCTCTCCCTCCTCGATGCTCCGGACGGTACTCTCCAGCCAAGTTAAAGATCTCAGTGACAAGGGATTTTTATTTCGAGCGTTTACAATCTTTTATATTTATAAATTAACTTCTTTAATTTAGATATTTATTTATAAACTCTATAATCATATATTTATTCGTTAAACATCATTTTAAGGTTTTTCGCAAGTATCTGACACTTTTTACCAAATAGCTTGACGTTTTAAAGAGTTGTAAAGAAATATCTGGATCGGAGGGGCTCACTCATGAATATAAAAAACGAAAGGGGTTAATCTAAAAATTCCGGGTGAAACATAATTTGAGAAAATATTTAAATGAAAAAAGATATAAAAAAGAGATTGAACTCGGACTTTTTTCTTCCCGTGGGATCATCGAAACAAACGCCGCTTATTGACTCCAAGACTCCAAGTTCTCATTGGCGGAAAACGAAGATCGGCTAAGGTCAGCACCTCCAAACTGACGTCATCCCAAATTCGGCTTATGAACGAGTGTCCATTAGTTTACAGCAAACTAGTAACTACAAATGTTACGTACTGTGTGCGTGTGCGCGCGCGCGTGTGTGAGAGAGAGAGACCCACCATCAGATCTCACACACGCGCACACTGTCCCACTGTCTACACACACACGTCTAGAGAGAGAGAGAGAGACCCAACACCAGATCCCACCGTCTCCTTTGATAGAAAGAGATACACACGGAGAAAGATAGATGGATAGATAGGTAGATAAAATGATATATATATATATATATATATATATATATATATATATAGAGAGAGAGAGAGAGAGAGAGAGATCCCATCTTCCACCGCCCTCGTGCCGGGCCTTGAGCTCAGAAAAAATCCATTTTGACGGCAGCAACCCATTGCTGCAGCTGCTCGGTTGCACGGGAGTTGGCCACATTTGCCCTTTTTTTGCTCGACTCTCTTTCCCCTCGTCTGAACTAAAGAGGTCACAATAAGATACGGTAAATTAATACAGTACAGTTAGTATCGAATGTATCAGATTGTATCAATCGATAATCGATACGATCAGTGTATAATATGTAATCGGTAAATTATATATGTTATTTTAAATATTAAATATTTTTATAATAATTTTTTTATATAAATTAGTTGGTTAAAAAAAGTCTGACGTTTGAATGTGAGATCCTGTGTTCAAAATGTGGCTCATATTTTTATTTTATTTTTTAAAAAATTACTTTAAATTTAAATTAAACTTTTGTTTAAAAACATTACACATGTTAGATTTGAACCAAAGATATTCCATTTAAATTACATATCAACTAATCAACTGAGATAGAAGATCATTTAAATAATTTTATTCTATAACATATATATATTATATATTTTTATCTTGATACGTAACGATATTAATCGATATCATACCGTATTGATAAAAAATCAGTACAATCGGTACAAACGAGATTGCAAATCTTACGTCAGAAATAATTGAGTCGATGAGACGGAGTTTTATTAGGAACTTTAAAATAAACTTCCCCAAATAAGCCTCCCAAGTCCTCTCCATGTGCTGCTCCCTTTCTCCTCTAGTTACGTGGGGTGTTCTTTTACATTATATTTATAAGAAGGTGACAGGGGCTTCAAACAAACCAACGACGGGCATCAAACCCCCCCCCCCCCCAATCCCCCAGCCAAATCCTCTCTCACTGATCCAACTACACACCCAACACGGTTGCAGGTTGTAGCAGTGCCCACACATCTGGGCAGACAAGATGGATCTTGTGTGGTTCAATAGACCTCACCGTTAATTCCCCACCCGGATGGTAGTGACGTGAAGGGTATTAAACTGTGGAGATTCCAATGCATTGTTCACATGACACGGTTTTCACACCTGCATTTTGTGTTGGGTTCCTTACCTGGTGTTCTCCGGTGCTTGTTCTTGTGGAAAACTCAAAAAAAAAAAAAACTAGGCCAAAGTCCAGCGAGCTGAATGAACATGTTGGTGTGGCTGGACATTACTGCAACCAGTGGTGTGCAAAATTCTCCATCCATGCAAGTCATACTAGTGTCAAATCACACTGTGGAGGGGGATTTTCTCCTTCAAGAATGAGGCCCAACGACACGGCCCAAAGCCCAAAGTCTAAATACTGGCCCATTAAAGCCACCCCATTCAAACGGCCCACTAAAGCCGCCCAACTCACTTACAACCCCTAAGAGCCCATTAGATGTGCCAAGCCTGACACGCCCCACCAGCAAGAGTCCTCGATCACCTACTCCGTCCAATTCCTCCGGGAGACCTCAGCCAGATCACGAGCCATCGGACGACCAGAGCACGATCCCGCGACCCAAGTACAGGGCCTTAGCCAATCCCAGGCGCTGGAGAACCTAGCTCAGATGCCCAGTCACCAAGGAGACTTGGCTCGATCCCGAGCCAAGGGGAAGCTCTAGTTTGGCTTGATCCTCCAAAAGGTTTGCCAACTCAACTCTCGACATCGTAGCTCCAGCTCGAACACATTTGCCCAAGATAACATGCAAAATAGTTCAGATCCTACATGGCGATAGTGGCAGAAGTCCTGAAACGTCAGGTCACGTCCCATCAGTCAGACCAAAAGATCTCAAAGCAGGAGCAAAGTCTGGCGCATATCCCTCTAGAAGCGCAACTGCCACCTTGCCTAACAACTAAGATGCATGGAAATGCGGACACAACCCTAAGATTAGCCACGCGGCCTTCATTTCGTAGAAGGCGTTCCAAGTTGCTAGGTTCAAAGAAGTTAAGGCGTCATTATGACTTGCCAACACTGACGGATCTTCACGCCTTTTCAAGGTCACAACACAACTCTGAGTTCGTGACCTGTGCCACTCTAGAAGGCGAGCCGTTCTATACAATACTGTCAAAGATATGGAAGTCTCCTCAGCACCAGCACCCCAAACGCCTATATAAGGAGATATTCGTGCTCCCCTCTAGGTATGTGATAGAGACATTGTACACAACACCATCAAGAGAACCTTGTTAGAGAGCAACACCCCTTCGGCGAGAGCTCCTCCCTCCTTCTTCGCCTCTGCCAGACTACTCTGGCAGACCATAGGTCCACCATGCCTGAGAACCCTACCTCATTCCACCAACATGTCCATTGACTTGAGCATCGGAGAGTTCTCTAGGGGAACATCCACCCCAGTGAGAACTTTCTTTGCAAAAAGGAGTTCAGCGAGATCCCCTTAGCAGCGGAACCACCTGGGACGGTTTGTTGAAGAAGTCCGACGAGGTCCCCTTAAGACCCCAATTGGAGGTTCTTACACATTCCATCCCAGGCTCACCAGGTTCTCGGCTCATGCCTACCTCAGTCGACCAACGCCACTGAAAGGGAAGCATCCCCGCCTCCAGCCGTCGCTTCTGCCGCCCGAATGGTTTGGAACTAGGTTGCAACAACAGGTTCCTAAAGCAGAACAAGTGCCAATATACCCACCAATGTCCTCTCGCCTCCACTATCATTGCCCAAGTCTTCCTTCATAGAAGACCTAGGGGGCAATTTCGCGGCCATTCCAACTCATGACGATCAACTCTGTCAAGGCGACCAGGGATGCGAAGAGTCGAGTCCACAGAAGCCGCCCAAGGGGAGTGGGTCTCTCCTCCAAGAAAACAGATGCACCATTAGGCCACCAAGCTTCTGTCGGCGTCACCCCCGTCCTATTGGTTCATAGTACACATGAAGTTCTGATGGAGGCCATTGATAGCCCGCCCTCCCAGAAGCCCTAGCGTCGGACCTCCGACGCTTGGACCTTCATATGGACGATGGGGATCGGGTCGACCAATACCCAAGCCATCACTCTAGATGCCCGGTGTTGTCCTCCTAGTGCAAGTGTGTCTTGCCTTTAGCAAGGCCTCATGGGATCTCCCGATTGGCGCAAGACACCACCGAAGATCTAGTGGAAGAGCCCGGCTACTCCACACCGGCGTTGCATCCTTCCACAAGCCTTGCCCAACGATGGTCTTCCCCAGTTCTATATGAGAACCTCCCCTTCATTTTCTCAAGCTATGTACAGCCTTTTTTTCCTTTTCTCATATTTTGTATCCTGACTCGACCAGGTCATGCAACTCGCCTTTGACGATAAAAAATTAGGCTATGTAAGACACCTTTACCAAAAAATTATTTTCCCTGAAAAGCTCTTCTCCATTCATCCTTTCCTCTTCCCCAAAGCACACAGCTAGCGGGGTGGTTGGGAAAAGTTCGGTTCCCACATCACAAATCTCTAGATCATCAGATGGTCTAGAGCATCTGCGAGATTTTGACCTCCACACACACATAACTTATTGAATTAAAAGATCTCTGTAACGACCCGAGAATCCGATTACCGGGAAGGCCCGATAACCCGAGACTCGCACCGCCACCCACGAATCCGAAGACTCGGAAGGGTTAGAAGGATGGTGTGGAAACTACACAGTATCACAAATAATTGTAGAAATTAAACAATTATAATATGAAGCAGGAAATAAATTAGCATTTTACATGGTCCACAATGGAAAATAACAACAACAGTAGTCCACGACTAGTATAGAGACAAGAAAGAAAAGTACAGCTACACGGGGCATACCCCGGCTCTGACCTCTGGCACTACCTCTGGGCACCCGCACCTCGCTGCACCCCATACGCGCTCCCCTGGGGCGGCGCCTCACCTGAAACACGGTGAAAACACGCAGGGAATGAGTCTCGGAACAAGACTCAGTAGGGATCACTCGAACCCTACCTCGTAAAACGGGAAACCACTACGCTAGCGGTGGGAGAGTACCTCGGAAAGGAAAGCCCTGTACTCTACACAACAAAGACCCTACGGCACGCAGACCGGCACACGTGCCACGGTGAGACAACCGAAGCTCAACGGTCGACCCGACAAAACCCGAAGGTCGGAAACACACGACTGACAGTCTGTCACTCCGTACTCGACAGGAGTAGCTCCCACTAGAGATAGATAGGTAGATATATATATATATATATATATATATATATATATATATATATATATATATATATATATATATAGAGAGAGAGAGAGAGAGAGAGAGAGAGAGAGAGAGATCTCACCTTCCACCGCCCTCATGCTGGGCCCTGAGCTCAGAAAAAATCCATTTTGATGGCAGCAACCCATTGCTGCAGCTGCTCCGCTGCATGCGGGTTGGTCACATTTGCCCTTTTTTTTACTCGTCTCCCCTTCCTCTCATCTAAACTAAAGAGGTCACGATGAAGTTTGACAAATTAACATGGTACAATTCGTATCGTAGGTACAATTCGTATCGTAACATATCATATTGTATCAATTGATGATCGATACGATCAATACATTGTACTTAATCGATACATTATATATGTTATTTTAAATATTAAATATTTTTTGTAATAATTCTTTTATAAGTTAGTTGGTCAAGAGTCTCCCGTTTGAACGTGAGATTCTGTGTTCGAAATATGCCTCACGTTTTTATTCTATTTTTTAAAAAGTACTTTAAATTTAAGTTAAAATTTCGTTTAAAAATATGATACACGGAAGATTGAAACTGAAGACATTCCATTTAAATTTCGTGTCAATTAATTAACTGAGATAGAAGATCATTTAAATAATTTTATTCTATAATATATATATAATAAATATTTTTTATCTCAATATCTAATGATATTAATATATATCGTATCGTACCGATAAAAAATTAATACGAACGAGACTACAAATATGACGTCAGCCGTAATCAGTCGGAAGGAGTTTTATTAAGAACTTTAAAATAAACTTCCCCAAATCAGCCTCCCAAGTCCTCTCCATGTGCTGCTCCCTTTCTCCTCCAGTTACGTGGGGTGTTCTTTTACATTATATTTATAAGAAGGTGACAGGGGCTTCAAACAAACCAACGACGGGCATCAAACCCCCCCCCCCCTCCCCACCAAATCCTCTCTCACTGATCCAACTACACACCCAACACGGTTGCAGGTTGTAGCAGTGCCCACACATCTGGGCAGACAAGATGGATCTTGTGTGGTTCAATAGACCTCACCGTTAATTACCCACCCGGATGGTAGTGACGTGAAGGGTATTAAACTGTGGAGATTCCAATGCATTGTTCACACGACACGGTTTTCACACCTGCATTTTGTGTTGGGTTCCTTACCTGGTGTTCTCCGGTGCTTGTTCTTGTGGAAAACTCAAAAAAAAAAAAAAACTAGGCCAAAGTCCAGCGAGCTGAATGAACATGTTGGTGTGGCTGGACATTACTGCAACCAGTGGTGTGCAAAATTCTCCATCCATGCAAGTCATACTAGTGTCAAATCACACTGTGGAGGGGGATTTTCTCCTTCAAGAATGAGGCCCAACGACACGGCCCAAAGCCCAAAGTCTAAATACTGGCCCATTAAAGCCACCCCATTCAAACGGCCCACTAAAGCCGCCCAACTCACTTACAACCCCTAAGAGCCCATTAGATGTGCCAAGCCTGACACGCCCCACCAGCAAGAGTCCTCGATCACCTACTCCGTCCAATTCCTCCGGGAGACCTCAGCCAGATCACGAGCCATCGGACGACCAGAGCACGATCCCGCGACCCAAGTACAGGGCCTTAGCCAATCCCAGGCGCTGGAGAACCTAGCTCAGATGCCCAGTCACCAAGGAGACTTGGCTCGATCCCGAGCCAAGGGGAAGCTCTAGTTTGGCTTGATCCTCCAAAAGGTTTGCCAACTCAACTCTCGACATCGTAGCTCCAGCTCGAACACATTTGCCCAAGATAACATGCTAAATAGTTCAGATCCTACATGGCGATAGTGGCAGAAGTCCTGAAACGTCAGGTCACGTCCCATCAGTCAGACCAAAAGATCTCAAAGCAGGAGCAAAGTCTGGCGCATATCCCTCTAGAAGCGCAACTGCCACCTTGCCTAACAACTAAGATGCATGGAAATGCGGACACAACCCTAAGATTAGCCACGCGGCCTTCATTTCGTAGAAGGCGTTCCAAGTTGCTAGGTTCAAAGAAGTTAAGGCGTCATTATGACTTGCCAACACTGACGGATCTTCACGCCTTTTCAAGGTCACAACACAACTCTGAGTTCGTGACCTGTGCCACTCTAGAAGGTGAGCCGTTCTATACAATACTGTCAAAGATATGGAAGTCTCCTCAGCACCAACACCCCAAACGCCTATATAAGGAGATATTCTTGCTCCCCTCTAGGTATGTGATAGAGACACTGTACACAACACCATCAAGAGAACCTTGTTAGAGAGCAACACCCCTTCGGCGAGAGCTCCTCCCTCCTTCTTCGCCTCTGCCAGACTACTCTGACAGACCATAGGTCCACCGTGCCTGAGAACCCTACCTCATTCCACCAACATGTCCATTGACTTGAGCATCGGAGAGTTCTCTAGGGGAACATCCACCCCAGTGAGAACTTTCTTTGCAAAAAGGAGTTCAGCGAGATCCCCTTAGCAGCGGAAACACCTGGGACGGTTTGTTGAAGAAGTCCGACGAGGTCCCCTTAGGACCCCAATTGGAGGTTCTTACACATTCCATCCCAGGCTCACCAGGTTCTCGGCTCATGCCTACCTCAGTCGACCAACGCCACTGAAAGGGAAGCATCCCCGCCTCCAGCCGTCGCTTCTGCCGCCCGAATGGTTTGGAACTAGGTTGCAACAACATGTTCCTAAAGCAGAACAAGTGCCAATATACCCACCAATGTCCTCTCGCCTCCACTGTCATTGCCCAAGTCCTCCTTCATAGAAGACCTAGGGGGCAATTTCGCGGCCATTCCAACTCATGACGATCAACTCTGTCAAGGCGACCAGGGATGCGAAGAGCCGAGTCCACAGAAGACGCCCAAGGGGAGTGGGTCTCTCCTCCAAGAAAACAGATGCACCATTAGGCCACCAAGCTTCTGCCGGCGTCACCCCCGTCCTATTGGTTCATAGTACACATGAAGTTCTGATGGAGGCCATTGATAGCCCGCCCTCCCAAAAGCCCTAGCATCGGACCTCCGACGCTTGGACCTTCATATGGACCATGGGGATCGGGTCGACCAATACCCAAGCCATCGCTCTAGATGCCCGGTGTTGTCCTCCTAGTGCAAGTGTGTCTTGCCTTTAGCAAGACCTCACGGGATCTCCCAATCGGCGCAAGACACCACCGAAGATCTAGTGGAAGAGCCCGGCTACTCCACACCGGCGTTGCATCCTTCCACAAGCCTTGCCCAACGATGGTCTCCCCCAGTTCTATATGAGAACCTCCCCTTCATTTTCTCAAGCTATGTACAGCCTTTTTTTCCTTTTCTCATACTTTGTATCCTGACTCGACCAGGCCATGTAACTCGCCTTTGACGATAAAAAATTAGGCTATGTAAGACACCTTTACCAAAAAATTATTTTCCCTGAAAAGCTCTTCTCCATTCATCCTTTCCTCTTCCCCAAAGCACATAGCTAGCGGGGTGGTTGGGAAAAGTTCGGTTCCCACATCACAAATCTCTAGATCATCAGATGGTCTAGAGCATCTGCGAGATTTTGACCTCCACACACACATAACTTATTGAATTAAAAGATCTCTCTCTCTCTCTCTCTCTCTCTCTCTCTCTCTAACATTATAGCAAGTCAAACTAACTATATTAGCTGAAACTACAAGGCCGAAATGTTTTGGACACATGACAATCTACGCAGCCTCTTCACAATAAAACTGTTCCAAATCACTAACTAAAGGCCTGTCACAAATATTTCTCAGCTTCCATCTGCCTTGTTTGGATAATTTCCTCTCTCTCTCTTTCTCCTCCTAATAATATCTGCATCCTCTTTGTCCTTTCATGGCAAGTAGTCTCATAAGCTTCCTGTTAATAGATGGACACACTTTAGAGAAAGGTGAATAGGTGTCCCAAATAAAAACTATAGCGTACAAAAATTTAAATGTTTGAATGCAATGGAAATAAAAAACTTAGAAACACAAGTAACAACAGAGACACATAGATTTTTATATTGGTTCGGTCTGTCCACCTTAAGAAGCCTACGTCTAGTCCCTTTGCAACCCACAAAAGATTTCACTAACCTTTCTAACTAAGGTTACAGCAGCTAGTTTTCTCAGGATTAGCCCTAGCTGATCATATCAGGTCTCAACGAACCTTATAGTTAGTTTCTAGGACTAATAATCCAAAGTTTTGATTACGGTCATAGCGAACCAACAGTCACCCAAGCGAGTTAGTCTTTCCAGTGGTTTCACACCTACTACCTTTCCAAGAGCTAGTTACCCAGTTGATTTCCACGGTATCATCAAATCAACCTAGCACACCCAATACTATTACCCTAGAGCAACTAATGCTCTATACACTATTAGTTAGGTACATTTTAATTTCTATAGTTATGCCCCTTGATAAGCATATGGTGGAGAGTACAACACATAAGGAAAATAAATTAACTGATAGACAAATAGAGGAGTAAGATAGTCGGAATGTCGTAGAAGTGCAAATTCCTCCGCTTCAATATTTCTCGGGATGATAGACTTCTGGGATGATGCTTTCAGTGCATTGAAGTCTCCCATTGACTTGAATGTGCATGAAGCTTGTGCTTAGGGATCACTTTGATTGCAGGAAGATGCCTAAAGATGATTGATTGTTTTGCTCAACAGAATGAATTGAGTTCCTCTATTTATTGCTCCAAACTTTATTGCATATGTTAGATATATTTACCTTCAACAGTCAGATCCCAGTCACAACGTTCAGTATATCTGATTGGCTATTAAGCTTCCACCTATTTTGTGAGTGTGTGCATGCCGTTTTCAAGGTAGTAGATGAATCATATCTTGTGCAGTCGGAGATATATCCATCTTTCCTTTTTCTTCTCTTGTGCAATTTGTCCTTGACTGTCATCATCTGTATGTTCTGAAATAATGCTAAAAATATTTCTCCCATATAGGGGCATAAGATAAAGTAAACATATTCACAATATAAGTACTAGTGTGAGTAAAATATATAAAAGTAATGCGGAGTTCACACGTAAAATTATATCTCATGGTATTGGGTAGTGCACAAGAAGTATGTAATATATTTTATACATCTTGAGAATAAAAAACTATCCTAACATATATTGTACATTTAATGCGGACATATTTGTTAAGTTAACTATTCAATGCCTTAACACATACGTCAAATGATATACAACGTCTCTGAAGAAGGCGTCAATAAGATTTTAAATAATAGGTGTATAGTTTACGCTCATATGCATGATGTTGTAGAGTTTAAGTGTTGTGTAGACACTTCACTATATAATTTGTCATTTTAATAAGATATATCGCCTATTTACATGGAAGATTAAAATAAGGCGATGTGATTTTGTCTCTTAGTAAGAGTAGACAAAGTATCATCTACCAATTCGTCTAAGCATTCTATGCTCGCCGTTTAGACGAAGCAATGTCTATCCTTAGTTTTGTCATTTTCTTAGATAAACGAAATATCATTTATCGCTTCGTCTATCATAGAATCTTTAAACAAAGTATCATTTATCACTTCAATTTTTCTGCATCAGACGAAGCTTCTTATATCACAGCTTTTGTCGTTTTCCACTTAAATGAAATATCGTTTATCGGCTCTCGCACCGTCTATACTTTCTATTTTAGACGATGTGTCGTCTAATGTTCTATCTATCTTGGAGACTTAGACGGAATACCGTTTATGTACTTTCACTTAGACGATATATCATCTATCCTTCCGTCTACCCTGTAGATTTTAGACGAAATATCAACTATCTACTTTTATCTAGACGATGTATCGTCTATCCTTCCGTCTACCTTAAAGACTTCAGACAGAATATCATCTAAATCTTTAATCTATTGACCATTTAGACGACATCTCCCTAGATCTTTGCTAAGTTATTTCAGATTTAAATCAAACCTTAATTTTAAACCTTCGTTGTTTAACAAATTGTACCGGAGGAGACATGAGATAAGTTAAATCTATAAATACACTTAATCTTATTTTCATTAAAAAAATTAAGACATGTTTATTTTATCATAAATATAAAATAAGTAATATGTGAGGAAGATGTTTTCTCAACACTTCCAACTAAGATCCTGTGCACCTGTGGCGCAATCTAAGTCACCCGCGAAGAAAATCCCATAGACGTCCTGTCACACGAGATTGGAGGCACTTCGACGAGGCACCACAGCACGAGAGATCTCACTGATAACCGGACGGCAAGAGGAGGACCACGCATGGGTTGGTTAACTTTGGAAAGAATAAAAGATTTTTTTAGGTCCGTCATTATTCCCTCGTTTTCCTCCTTGAAATCCATTAAATCGTTTGATAGGAACCATACTCGAACGAATTGTTCACGGCAATAGGATTAGGTGATAGAGTTCAGGGAGAACGCAGGTCAACCGGGACTTTTGATAGGCATTGATGGGAAGAAAGGTTGATATTGCAAAAGTCAACTTAGAATAAGGTGGTGTTTGGAACGGATGTTGGGGAGGGATTTCAACATTGGAATCCTCACCTCCTTGGAAGGCATTTCCAAATATGTCAACATCACATGAACTTTTACGTTACGCGCTGAGAGGGAAAAAATCACGTGTCACTAATTCTTCAGTCTAAAAACTCACGAGACACATTCGCCCGAAAATGATAACCACTGAAGCACTCGGAACCCATCTACTAAAAGCCCAAATAATAGGGCTCAAGAAGCGCCATCTAACCCTAGAACAGACGTTCACGCGGAAGGACTCCTGAGTTGGGAAAAGTTTCACCACACAATAGTCCGAGCGATCGAAAAGCTATCGAGAGAACTCTCCTGGAAGAGCGCTAAGATGAGAGCAATGTTTGACAACTTTGGCTATCTAAAGAGGCTGATCCTTATCCAGGACGGGCAACCCTATGTCAGGGATCCCCTATAGTCACACTAAACCTGCTTAGCTGAAATATCTCCAAACTGTTTACCTACAAATGTCAAGAGAAGATGAATATGAATGGTTCAAACGGGCTGATCAAATATCTTTCCATGGAACAAGGTCACAGCCTTGATGAAAATACGTGCGAAACATGGTGCAAGAAAGCAAGGACATGCAACCAAATGCTAATATGAAGGCATATATGGCTTACAGTAATGTCTATACAACAGTAACATTCAATTAAAACATAATTTACAATAACACTGCCAGTAAGAAAAGATGAATTCAGTCCACACACTTAAAAAGATACAACTTGAAAACCAATATCAATTAGTACACGAGGAGAATGTAGATTCCACGGTAGATGAGCATGCTTACCAACGGGAAGAGATTGCTTCCCAAAAGCAGCTTCACGAATGGAAAGTGCTTCCAAAGCAAGCCTCTCTGCTTCTTCATCTCGTTTTAGATGATACAGCACAAGAAGGTGCAACATTGGGATTGTGATAGCTTGATCTTTGGAGCCCACTGCTCTTGATACTACTTGCAAGCTCGTCCTCAGCAAACGTTATTGCCTCCACAAAATTCTTTGTACGACAATAAGAAGTGGCAAGAATCACAAGGTGTGCTACTGAGCTAGGATCTTCACCCCTTGTACCTTTCCGTGACCAGTAAACACTTCTCCAGCAGCTCTCGACCCTCATGTTCTCTGCCGACAAATGAGAGAAATTTGCGTAACTAACTAGCAATAAAAGAGGTTCAGCACAGAATATGTCCAAGAATGAGAAAAATGCTCTACAAAGCCAACAATGTAGGTAAAAAATTGTAGCCAACTAAAATAATTTTTTCATGCTGATAAAGTAGCATTGATATCAAAATTCATGTACATTTTCCAGTTTAAGCTTAGGTTAAGTGTAGATCTGGCATATTGAGAAAGAAATCTATAAATTGAGGAACCTATTGTACCTGGATACTGTTTACACGTTGAATTTTCGGATATCCACTTTGTTGGGTGAATATGTAGATATTTTGGCATATTTGTTAATTCTGCGCTTTTGGGTTTATCAGACGATTTAGGATTCGTGTACAGGACTTTTCCCCACCGACCGGAGTCGGTATTTATTTACATCGGAACAAGTCTGAACACCTTTGATTAACTGTCGAAGAACGCATTTTGCCTCTATTCGTTATGACATAAATGATCTTGACGATCCCCCATTACGGGTACATACTCTTGCAAAAAAATTTGGAGACTTCATTTCTTGAACATATATAATTCGAATTACAATTGGTTCTTCAAGATCTTTACATATGGTCCCGATTGTGTAATCGGGTCTTCAGGATAACATCATGTGGTAACCAGAGCCTTTGAATTTGCTTCAATCTGCATTTGGATATTTGAACTTGATTTCGTCCCGATCGACTGTTGAATTTACTTTTATTCTTTGATCGACTGTTGAATTTGAATTCCGTCAGGATCGGATCATTAGATCACCAAGATGATCAATGTTGGTCCCTCGAAGTTGCTTCATGGTCATAATCACTCTTTTGATTGCAACTGGACTTTTAAGTTGCCTTGGTGTCCATAAAGGATATTCCCGCCTGAGGCGGGTTATATTTATAATTTTCCCTCCATCATGGTATTTCTGCAGTTTTTCCAAAATTTGGGATGTTCTTGTAGTTTCAGGAAGACTCCGGTTATTTCTACCTTTTTATACATATCTGTTATTTCTCGACTTCATGAGCATTCTCATATATTTGACATTTCTTGATGGCCCCATCATGTCTTGACTTCCTGGGCACATCGGCCACTTCTTGATTTTTTCAGAGATAGTCCCGTCACTTCTTGACTTCCTGGAGATATCTGTCATTTCTTGACTTTTTGGAGATCGCCCCGTCGTTTGACTTCTTGGGCGCTCCTGATTTCCTCTCTTGAGTTCTCAGAAATAACCCCGTCATTTGACCTCTTGGGCATTGCTCGTCTTAATTTCTTGACTTCTCGGAAATAACCCCGTCATTTGACTTCTTGGGCATTCCTCGCCTTGATTTCTTGTGACTTTCCAGGGTTCATTTATCGTTTCACCATTTTTAAGTTTCCGAACATGATAACTCTCGGCCATAAAATAGATATATAGATTTGAATAGTTAGCTATAAGCCGAACTCAGGAGAGCGCACATCGCTTCAGGGAAGGGGCGTAGTCTCGCTCCACCGAGTCGTGCAAACTGCGCCAACCATTCTTTGGTGATTTTGAGACAAACCTTGAACTTGTGCAGTTTCTAGACTGAACGATGACTTTCATGCAATTTTCCCACAAATGTGATATTTTCGCAATTTTTCTGATATTACAGGATCTTTTGCATTTTCCTACCATTGAGGGTATTTTTGTAATTTTCCCACCATCGGGGTATTTCTGTAATTTTTCCGCCATCGGAGATATTTCTAAAATTTTCTAACCACTGGGGATATTTCTGTAATTTTCTGCCCACCGGGGGTATTTCTGTAATTTTCTACCCACCGGAGGTATTTCTGCAATTTTCTGCCCACCGGAGGTATTTCCGCAATTTTCTGCCCACGGGAGATATTTCTACAATTTTCTACCCACCGGAGGTATTTCTGCAATTTTCTGACCACCGATGATTTTTTTCACAAATTGGGGAACATTCCTTTGAACGCATACCTTGTCTCTTGAATTTCTCATTTTTTTGAAATTTTCCAAAATACATGGACTTTGGGGCAATTTTGCAAAAGCTTGGGTTAGAATTACAATTTCATAAATATGCATGGTCTTCTTCGTAATTTCTGCATAAGGGATCAGACTTTGAGCATTTCTGGGCTTCCCACGAATTCTTGACATTTCTTCGTTATGAATTTACAACAATACAAAGATAGTCCTTCGTGACGGGATTTTCTAACAATATACCCTAGTATGAAGGCCTTCTTGCAAAAGAAATCTTCAAACTTGGGAGGGGGGGGACGCGGCCACAAGGGAGAGGGCGCAGGCCTCTTCTCCTTCTCCTCTAGACTCTTGTCTTCCTCTTCACTTGGGCCTCATAGAAGCTCTCCAAGTCTTCCTCATGAGTTCTCTCTTTCCTCTTTTTTCGTCCCCTCCTTGGAGCTCTAGGCTCCCTTTTATAGGAGGTGGAAGTGGACCGGAGGCTAGGAGGCTCCAGTGGAAGCACCCCCTCCGGTGGAAGCCCAAGGGACAAGGTAACCTTTCCTCTCCCTCCTTCAACTTTTTTTTTACTGTTTTTCCGCAGAAAATGGAGGGGAAACCCCCCCCCCCTCCGGTGCATGTACCGGAGGGAGTTCCCCCTCCGGTTTGACTGGGACCAGAGGGGGTCCCTCCGGTTCATGTACCGGAGGGGCTTCCCCCTCCGGTGCATATACCGGAGGGGGTCTCCCCCGCTTTTCTCTTCTACTTACTTTTTTTTTTCAGGTTGCAAAGGACCGGAGGGGGGGTCCCTCCGGTTGCAAGGGACCGGAGGGGGTCCCCCCCCCCTCCGGTTTGTCATTACCGGAGAGAAGAGAGAGGGACGGAGGGGGTCCCCCTCTGATTTGACTGGGACCGGAGGGGCCCCTCCGATCCACATGCAACCGGAGGGGGTCCTCCTCCGGTTTGCAAACCACCGGAGGGGCGTCTCCCCCCCTCTCTTTTTTTTTTTGGGTATCATTTTCAGGGTTCAACAGATACTTCTCTCGAGAATAAAATCTATCCCAAGCTACTATTGCATGGACTCTCAAAGGATATACCAGAGTTCACTTTTTCCAAGTGTGAACACATCTAGTCGTTTGCTTTGGTGAAACTTGAAACTCACGTATAATCAAAAGCATCCATACTATATACAGGTAATCTACGTCCTGCAAATAGTAGTATACTACCAGAGGACACCGCATTTAGTTTACAACGCTTTTGAAAGTGAAAACATTTACTTTACTTGCTTTAGTGAAACATGAACTCTCATGATCAAAAGCATTCACAAACCCGTCACAGGTTAATAAGTTCTTGACTGACAATGAATAGCATACCCGTTACAGGTTAGTTAATCATTTTGGTTCTCTATTTCTATTTCATCTGTTACAGCAACTTCTATGCATTGTCAACAAAACTGTATAAAAAAATAAAAATCTACTTTCCTGCATCTTGAAATTTTTCTGCCAGATCTGTCTTCATACTTCAAGAATATGACCATGTGGAGCCATATACATAAGCAAATAACTCGGCAAAAATCAACGTTACCTTCCTGCAACATGGAGCAATTCTGCAAGATCTATCTTCATCTTTTCCACAACATCATCATGTAAGGCCATGTAGTTGGAATACTTAATGATCTGAAGACCATTTCCATATAAACAAATAACATCATCTATATGTCCTGAATAATAAAAAATTATAGAAACTAATTTGAGTTTTTATGTCATAAGCTGGCAAAAGATACTTTGTTCATGTAACTGGTGCAATATTGAGACTGGATTTCATTTCCATGCATCAGAAATTACCTTCCGCACAATTAGCATGTGCCAAACAGCACATCGCCATTCCAACTCTTCCATCATCTTCACCATATAACTGTTTGTAAATACTTGGGATTCTGTAAAACAGAATAAACAGTAAACTGCTGCTGGAAGATGCTCAAATGAGAAAGCACAAACAAAGCAGATAAATGAAATGGAGATCCACATCCTGTTTAAGAAACAAAAAAGAGGAAGACCACAAAAGATGGTAGGATAGTCACACACCTTAGAAGTAAGCCATTTTGACTTTGGATATGGGTAATAAACATTCAAAACCAGATCATAAATTCTTTCAAGAAAATCAGAAAAGAAAAACATATAACAAACCTGTCCTATATATATCTGATAACCCTGTCATATCTAAATGAAAGAAAAGACAAATTCACATATTTCACAAAATTCTTCAATGAGTTTGCAACTGCAAATAAAAACAGGGCTTTGGATTGTGCACAACTAAACAGAAGATACACATGCATTACACACAATTTACCCAGTAAAAGACAACAAAAGCCTGCTCAATGTCATATTTTAGGATTTCAGGCAATGCTATCTGCTAAACAATATTTCATTGTATACTGTTTTTTTAAAGTGTTCACTGTATACTATTTGAAAAGCAAGATATGGCCATTGTCCTCAAGTTTCATGTAGCATAGTATGATCATAGCTTAAGCTGGTCATTTGTAACTCTTTTTCTTCTCTTTTCCTTTTTTGGGGGGTGGAGGGTATTGTGGGGAGTGAATAGTATTAAATCATATAGCTAGTGATCAAAATGAAAACAAAAAATATGGATATAATCAAAAAGAAAAAAAGTTCCAAGAAAAAATAGATGACCTGCTGAATGAAATTTTGGCATCTGTCACCCGTCCTTCATTAATGAAAAGGTTGCCAAGACCAAATAATGGTAAAACAAGGTCTTCGCTTATGGTCCCTCTACTTGCTTCCAGAATGGTGATTGACCGGCCATATGCTTCTATTGCTTCAGTTACTCTTCCACTTAATTTTAAAACTTTTGGCCATTCCCAAGAGTGGTATCACAAGGAAAGGACTATCAATTCCTGTCAAGAAAAATCATACATCATCCTTGAGTTGGTAATTTCTAGAAAACAACTAAGGTGAGGAAAAAAACAGATATGATTGTGGGCCTTTGAGGCAACAAAAATGGCAACAGTTTTTTAATTTTTTCTAAAAGTGGATAGTACCAATGGCAACAGTTTTTTAAGTATCCACAAACATATACTTCTGCACCAACAGATTCAAACCACATGATACATTACTGGCATGAACAATAGAAGGATCTTAGTTAACCTATGCTGCCTAAAATGTGACGTAAGGGGTCCAAGAAGCTTCAACCCACGAATTGTGGATCACAAATACAAATGCAACTTATTTTGCAGAATAACACCTCACATTTAGGTAAACACAAATCCACTGACAATAACTCTTTCCCCAATTTCTCATGCAAGCCCATCTCTTTTCTTCACCTTCAACAGAGGAGGGAGGCAGAGGAGAAGGTAGCGACAGAGAAAGAAGGCAAGGAGCAGGTTTTGGTGATGGTGGAGCCAGATGAGGCAGAAGAGGAGGAGGAGGGAGGGGATGCAGAGGCTGCCCAAAGAAATTTGAATGCCCGTATGTATCAGTTCCATAGTCCAAAGAATACTAATTCACAAATGAGACATGTTGTTCAAGGTGCCTGGTGTGCGCTATTCCAAAATCTGGATCTGCAGTCAAATAATTTTCAGTTTAAGAGTGCCTATGATGCTTCAACAGCTTCTCATTGAATGCATCATTTCGTGGAAAATTTCCAGAGTCCGCAGGTCAATACCCATTTGTAAATCCTTCTTGCGTTAAGCTCCTTTTTCCAAGAATTCTTAACACTGATGCACCCGTATTCCTAGTTGTGGGATATTCCATTGTTTTCCTATTCATCTGGTTTTTACGCATTTAAATATCATAATTGATCACAATTCCGTCTAGGAGATACACCAGCGTCCATGTTAGTTTAAAAAATGCATGTTTAAATATAGTTCTGTGTAATTTTAACTATCAGACAAGAAATATATCTTTGACAGTTTGAAAGTGCACGAACCTTACCAAACAAATGCTCCAATATTTGAAGACCCTTCCCATATGCATGTTTTGCCTCCTCCACCTTTCCAAGATTTGCTTGCATACTTCCCATATGAATCAATATGGAATCTGCCAACGGTTTACCAATGGAAATGCATCCCATGATCTCATTCAACTGGAGAACATAGCGAGCTATAAATGTAAGTTTCAGTAAATTATGCATTGAAAATGAAATACCATTAATCTAGAAGAGCCAGATGTAAACATGAGCATAAATTCTCCCAAGAACATGACTCATCAAGAACCCATCATTTTAGTAGCAATGGGCCCAGAAGATAAATGATGAAAAACATCATTTCACATAAAAATTTGAGTAAAACTGCACATATGATAAATCTACTACAATATTGAATTTACTCAATCAATAGTAGTAATTAAATATAATAGTCACATACTCATAACACTAACTAGACAATTATATTCTAAAACATGACATAAAGTTAGGGGTCCTTATGAAAACAGGCTAATGACTAAAATATACGGGCGAATCCTTAGCTATGTCAATTATGACTCCTCTCACCCTGTGTCAAACACTAACACTCATTCATATCCATGTAACATAGTTCATAACTAGAAAAAAAGAAAATGAACAACAAATTCTTCATTTTTACATGGTCTTAAGGTGGTGAAAGAGCCATCCATTGAGGTAGTCTCCCTTTCAGAATTTTCTTTGAGGGCTTCTTCTTTTTTCTTTTTTCTTTTTTTTGGGTGGGGGGGGGGGGATGGAATGTTCACCGGGAAAAGGAAAGACCACACTACTTTCCTATCTCCATCTCCTGCTGCCTCGTCATACTGGAAGGATACTCCTGCTGACTAGCCCAAGAAGGTAAAGTTCTTTCTTAGAGGAAGAACATGACACTTCTCTTTATACATGACTAGCATCTTCCATCAACATCCATATCCCAAACAAAAGAAGAAATGGCTGCCAAACATTCAGAATGTAGATTACTCTATGGCTAGAATATGTGAAATCATCATCTTAAGAAGGTGCCCAACAAACTCCCAATTACCAACACTCACGTAACACAGAGAAATTATCTCAAGCAAGCAGTCTGTTCTAGTCATGAGGACCATCTCCCATCTGCTCTCATTATTCATTGTTCCCCTCAAGTAGCTCTATGAGATCATCTTCCCTAGCATTTCATTTGTTTGTTATTCTTTGTAGTTTGCACATTGATAGCAACCGCTTCGTCAGGATGTGGAGGAGGGGGCTAGGGCTGACAAATTTTGTAATACAGAAATATAAATAGTCTGAGATTTGTGAAATTACCACTCCTAGAATATGCTCAACGACCTCAAAGTTACCAACAGCCATGTATCCCAAGGCAATTACACCAAGCAAAACAGCTTGTTCTATGTCTGTGATACCGTTATCCATTTGCTCTTTCACAGTTCATAGTTTGCTTGAAGTAGCTCTTCCGCGTCATCTTTCCTGCCCATTTTTATCATTGTTTTGGTATTGAAGAGCTCTTCCAGCTGTTTCTCAAAATCATTTAGTTTGTCCATGCAGATACTTGGATTATCGACCAGCCACAAACAGCTAGAAGAAAATTATAACAAAGTGACTAGAAAGAGATCAATATCTGTAGATGCAGTTGTGTTTTAAGAATGCCAAATATCCCATAAACAATGAGAACTAAACAAGAAAAGAAAGGTGCAAGAGTCAAAAACATGAGCAAAGAAAATTCCTTTCATTCAATTTTTTTTCATGTACAAGTATCGAGAGCAGGTACATCATATCTCTCTAAGTCTCCCCGCCACTCTTGACATCGCTCCTCTCACCACCCGTAGGACGAGGATCCCTAGGAGGCCCCATAGAACCCTGCGAGGCAACACTCCTGCTGCCCCGCAACCTCCTCTCAGCCTCAACATTGCGTTGCTGCTCTGAGGAGGAAACTATAAAATTGCCACCAGAAAAAGCATCGGACAGCCGTGCACACGACCTGCGCTCTCGCCCTCTCCTGTAGCGCTCCTCGCTATCCCGCAGCCGCTGCTCCGCAATGCCAAGACTCAACCGGAGCTCCATCATCTGAGCGTCTAGGGCTCGTCTCTCCTCTCTCTCCCTCTCTCTCTCTCCCTCCCTCTCCACTCTCTCCCTCTCCCTCTCTCTCATCTCCAGTTGGAGCGAAATTCTCAGCTCCAAGATGTCCCGAGGGAGGTCGTCACCAGGTCGGTGTCGAAGCTCCTCCTCCAGCTCCGCCACTCGAGCCTCGCGCTCCGCCTCCGCCCGGGCGGCACGATCGAGCGCCTCCTGGATCTCTGCCGCCTGTCAAAATCACATCTTCATGGAATCGAAAAAAAGGGGTATGAATGCTTGAATTTGACTGATAAATTGTTTCGAGTACTTACTCGTGTCGAGAGCCCTTGCTCCGCCTTTGCGGCGCGTGCCACCGCACTGGCGAGCTGCTCACGAAGTGAGGTAACCTCCGAGACAGGAACCCAAGAATTGGACGAGGCACCCCTTGTCGCTGCCATTGCATCCTGCTGGGCACGCTGTACCACACATGAAAAGATAGTTAGTAGCTGAACATCGGAAATCCAAGATTATAACTAGAAGCATGCATCACATATACTCACTAAGGTGTCCAACGCCTCTCGAGTGTCGGCCAACTGCTGTTCAGTGTCCGCCAGACGAGCCTGCAAGTCCGCCATCATAGCATCACCGGCATCCTGCATCCATGAACATATAAGTTAACATCATATGCATTTGTAAAAAAAAATTTGTCATTTTCACAACATTTCATGCTCACCCCCATAGGCCTCATGAGCTGAAGACGGTCCGCATATGTCACCCTGTAGCGTCGCAAGTACTCCGCACTATCCTGCACGTGTGACTCTACAGGAGTCCCCTGTCGCTGCCAGTCATCAAACTGCTCCGAGAAGCGCACCCGCCAATCGGTGCGGCTCGCCCTCCCCCGGGTTTTCCGCCCAATGCGACATGGCGCAGAGACCTCTATCCATTCCTGGGCAAGCCCCAGGGTCCTCATGGTCAGCCTAAGCCGAAGCGGCTCAATCTCGTTCAAACAATGGACCCAAAGGTCCCGTCCAAACCGAGGACGACCCGCTTTGACCCATGGCTGGTCGACATCAACCATGCCCAAGTAGGGCCTCCAGACCACCTGCATCGGCATGCATGCATTGTGTTAGTGATATAAGCACGCAAATATATATATATATATATATATATATATATATATATCATACCATCGTCTCTGGATACTCCCGCAACTCACGTCTCAATGACATCAGCTGATAAGACTGAGACGCTGAGCTCATAATCGGCAACCATCGCCGAGCCAACGGCACGGCCGCCGGACGCCCCTGTCGGGCCCTCCCCATGGGTACGTAGTAGTAGCTCCACACCTACATCCATTGCATGTAATTAGGATCACTAATCGCATAAACATAAGTGAAAATACGTACAAATAAGTACAAAAAATGTATTTACCTGGAGGAACGGTGCAAAGCCACCCACTGTCGTCTCTCGACCTGTCCCCTGGGACAAGTCAGCAATCAAGTGTGCCAGAAGGGCAGCCCCCCATGCGTACTGCCTCACTCTCTCGAGGTCTACTAAGATCTCTAAGAAACGACAATTAATGTCGTCTCCCTTCGTGCCCAGGAGTAGCCTCCCCAACATAAAGAAGAGGAACCTCCTTAGGTCCCTATCCACCCTCTCGTGGTCATCCGCGTCCCGACAATACACGACACGAGCACCTCTCTCCATCCGCTTCATAAACTCCTCGTTGGACTCCCCCACATGCTGTCGAGCATCTACAAGTCCCAACACCTCCATGATGTCCACCCGGCCAACTGTCCTACTCTCTCTACCCTCGGACACCGCCTCCAACCCTAGCAGCTCCAAGGCACTTTGTCGATAATCTGGATAGGTGACACCGCTCACCGCCTCACCATCCACTCTCAGACCAGTGATCCGTACAACATCCTCCAAATTGGGCACCATATGCCCCCATGACATGAGGAAGGCCCGACTCGTTGGGTCCCACCTCTCTCGGAGTGCCTGAATGAGAGGCAAATCAACCCAGAATGGCTCAATTCGGAGGAACTCCCCGAAACCCATCATGTCCAGCCGAGCCTTCTGAAAATCTGGGAGACCCCGATAGGCTGCCACCACAAGGTACCAAGAGATACGCGTCCTCATGACACCCTGCAATCACCAAGATAGGACACCGCATTAGCAGTGGGCGGTTGTAACTCACTGAAAACTTCTGTGTTGAATCGTGTCACCATCAGGCAACACAATTCAAAAAGCGTTACCTGGTCGCGACGCCTTTCAACCTCACACCGACGATATCTATTCCCCGGGGCTCCTAAATCATCACCAAAAAAAAAAGAGGGGATAAAGAAGGCTTACCGTGTCGTGGGCCGCCGGACCCTCTAGAGCCAAGAGGGGCTCCACCTCTTCCACCACCTCCGCCACTATGTCCATCGCTTGAGGAGCCTCAACCCTCCTCCTCTTGCCCATGCCGCCGGAACTTGGCCCGCCACGCTCCATGAGAGAGAGCGAGGGGGAGGGAGAGACATGGGCCGCCCGTGATCGCCGGAGGGGCGAAGGAAGGCTTACCGTGTCGTGGGCTACCCTCGCGCCTCCTTCCTCGCCGCCGGGCGCCGCCGGACCCTCTAGAGCCAAGAGGGGCTCCACCTCTTCCACCGCCTCCGCCTCTACGTCCACCGCTTGAGGAGCCTCAACCCTCCTCCTCTTGCCCATGCCGCCGGAACTTCGGCCGCCACGCTTCATGAGAGAGAGAGAGAGGGGGAAGGAAGAGAGAAAGGCCGCCGGTTATCGCCGGAGACGAAGAGGAAAGAGAGAGGAAGTGTCGGTCGAAATGGGGAAAAGTGAGTGCGCGGGTTCGAGTAAAAAGTTAAATCGCGTACATACACGCAGTGAGACATAATAGTGAAATAATAAAAAATAAAAAATAAAACACAGTGAATAGCATCAACTCATGACTCAAGAGGACGCGTTTTAAAAATAAAAGAGAAAGTCAAATTTTTTGAAAAATAATATTATTTATTAATTAAAATGGTGCTAAGTTAACTATATTAAATCAATTACATTAAGTTTTTTATGGCCCTCGATTCTCCTCTACGTACATCATTGCTCTCCGCATAACATTCTTCTTTCACAACGCCTGGATAGTCTTTACATATTCTGCGTCGTCTTCTGTTCCTCTCTCTTTTGATTGGTGTGAGGTGAGATAATTCAGAGAAGAGGTCAAGAGGAGTTTCTACGAAAGAAATAAAAGGAGAGGAAGCATATCAATTTATTGCATTTTTAATATCTCCCGTGTAGTTTTAACATTTTCTTGCATCCGTAAGTTGTTTCTCGTGTATTCTCTATTTATTCCCCTTCTTCTTGTCTTGCTAACGTTTTTTAAATGCAGGTCGAACAAACAAAAGAGAAAATGAAAAGGAGGAGTTTTGCCCGACCATACTCTCGTAACTCGGGACATAATCTTCAAGTTGCATGTTTTGGTCCCATCTCGGTCCCACATACATTGCATCCCACTGTATCATGCATTCTATTATATAGTATTTACGTTATTATGTCACGTCAAGGATCTCGTGACTTTGATAAAATTGAAATTTGAGTTCTCCTCTGATAAAAATAATGATGATTTTAGAGCAATCTTGATCGCACGGATATAACGTTGAGTTGTTGAGATTTAGGGACGATGATTTCATCTTGTGAGTTGATGTGTAGATAAATATACTTCACCTTAGTATCAACTCATAAAATCGGTGTCTTGATTCAATCTTAACAACTCAATAATATTCTCCTTCATTATTTTTTACTTTGTAATTTGTTTTAAATTTTTCTTTAAACTCAACATGCATTCATATAGGACTTTGATATAACTGTGAAAGATCGTTCACTTAATTCGATTATGAGAATCACCGGACATTGATTCCAATTGATATAAGATATTCTATTCCGAATTGAGTACTCGATTTCTTTGTCGCCATTTTGAACTGTTTCTTTGAAACCACCATTCGTTAGATTTTTATCTTGCCACTACACATTTCGTCTATTCCATTAGATACACATTGACTGCAGCACTTCTAGATTGGTTGGTAATCACTCCCCAACGGTAAAACCTGTGGGTTTGTGACCTCGAGTACTTCCACGCACAGAAGTTGATCCCTTCTCCTATTCATGCACGAGCACACATCATTTCTTATGTTATTTGTTCTTCCATCCAAACAATTGTTGATTTCGGAGAACCTTCTTCAAGGATGTTTCATTGGAACTTTGGAAGTATTTCAATCATGTGATGTTGAAAACGTGTCTCATCACATCTAGGCATCTACTTTTAGTCCACTCCGCTTTGACTCACTCGCTTGTAAAGCAGACGCTAAGGTGAGGTAACTGTAGATATGCTACTTTTGACATCATATTGAGTAAATCTCATTGTTTCATTCTCCCCTCTCTCCCTATTGTTTCAGGAGGAGGTCAGAGACACATACACATAGGAGTGGAATACTGAGTGACATGGTAGTTGTTTAGTAGCTAAAGTCAAGGAGGGACTTGTTGATAAATTATCCGCCCCCGAACAAGTGAATAAATAAGCATACAAGTGCAAGCATGCAATCTAACACAAAGGGGGGAAGGGCGATGAAGAATAATAAGAGACCGTGATCGCCACCAAGGGCTAACAGCAGGAAAATACTATAAGAAGTGAGAGAGGCCAACTACGTACCTTGGAAAAGGGGGAAAATGCGATTGAAGAACAACCGCAACAACGATCGCGCTTAAGAAATGGGTGCGGGAACTTGGCGGGTTAACTCCTCCTCGCCTTCCAATCGGCTACAGAGCGAGGGCCTCACGTTCTCCTCTTGCCTTACTGCGACGAAATAGATCAACACAAAGAGAATAAACCCATTAGAAACATGCAAGTGCAGCATCCATCCCGTATGAAGGTAAGCATGAAAAACCGGGGGAAGAACGCACCGGAGAGGGTGTTTAACCCCTGTATAAGGGACAAAACAATAGGTGTGTGTGTGTGTATGATGAATGAAGAATGTAAAGAGATTGTAAAATCGTAGCAAGAACAGAGATAAAAGACGATGCAAACGTGCATGTATGCGTGCAACAATGTGCAGAAATAGCGCAGAAACAGGGCAAGGAATAGGATAAATAATGAAAAGAAGGAACCCTAGAGGAAGGAGAATGAAGGTTAACACTTCCCTGGACAATTAGCAGAAACAGGTCGAAGAGGAGACTCGACGGTGTGGCATGGCTTTGCCCCGGATCAGAAAACGCCCTCCCTCGCGCCCAGAGGAGCAGGAGGCTATTTATAGAGTTTCAGAAACCTTAGCTCGGATTTGAAAATAAACACCAGAAAATCGAGTTCTAATGGATAAACCTGCGAGATAATAGTGGGATAAAGCCCCAGGGATGGATAGGAGTTTACCTGGCATGCTATCCTCGGCGAAAATGGCGCGACCGAGGACTCCAAGGCGCCCTTGGCCGGAGAAAATGGAGCCCAGAGCAAACAAGACTTTGCAACCAGAACGCGGGCAGTCGCACGACCGCTACCTGAAGAATGCGGTCATGGGAGAACTGCGACCTGGCCAAGAAGAACAGGGCTCAAAGGATGGAGTCGACACACCCGGGAAAAAGGCAGGTCACGGTCTTGCCATGATCGTGACCTCATGGTCGCGGTCATGACCAGACCGCGACCAGACTGGGTCAGTAGAGTCTAGTTCGGTCGATGCGACAATCGGGGAAAAATAGTCTCCGAGGGTTAATGGGTTAGAAAATGATCAAGAATAGGCACGAAATACGCTCAAGGAAGACTCCGAAATAACGGGTAATTCGGGACATCATGAAAGATGAATAATAGAAAGAACTCGACTTGCAAGCTAAAAACGGGTGTCAACATATACCCCTCGTTGATGTCCGCTTTACAAGGGAACGAGCGAAAGCGACGTGGTGGTGAAATGGAATGGAGATGGAGCGAAAGCAATAGCGACATGAAAAGGAGATGAAACATAGATGAAGTGGAGAGAACTGAAAAGCGGACATCAATGTAAAAGACACATGTCACAACCAACAAGTGATAGGAATTCTCCCAAAAACGCCAAACTAACCACAGGGAACGCCTGACACGGATGAGACATGTCTGGAGAACTAACTAACTAAGGAAAGGAAAACACAACCAACCTCATTAGGGGACACAATCCAAGGCCAATGAGGGGATCGGAAGAGCAAAAGTTGAAAAGAAACTGAGATAAAATCCAGACATGAATCACGCTGGCCAACCAGACCGAATGAATAGATCAGAGAAAACGTTCAGATTCGGAGTGGAATGAGGATCTCTTATTCAAGAGAACTAAGCGTAATTAGCCATTGTTGAGGAGAAACCTTGAAAGAATCATGGGACGTGAATGCTCAAAAATGACATGATGCATGCTCGGTTAAAATAAAGAAATCATAAAACGAATGTAAAGAAAAGATAAAATAGAAAATACTCAATGATAATATTTCTAGAATGAATAAAACGGGGTCAAGAGTCTTCTTGCAACTACGGCGTGCGAGACAGAGTCCATCGTTCTCCATCCGACTCAACCTAACGGCCTATCCAACGATTAACTGGATGCTCTTTGATCATCATCATTTTTGATAAAGGGGAACAACAGATCCCACAACACACGGAGAACCAGTCGGTCCTTGAGATAATATAATAACGCAGAATACCATATAGTAATGCAACAAAGAGTAGGGATAGAAAGTCATATTTGACTTACCTGTGCAGATGAAACGACATTTTTGAATTTTTTAAGATTTTTTTAATTTCATTTTTTTCAAGATTTTTATGAATTTTCAACATAAGACAACCACAAAAGAGAAGAACAAGACTAACCACCACATAGACGAACTAAACATAACATAACATCACAACAAGACAAGACATAACATAACATCATTACATAGACATAACATAACATCACCATATCGACCGAACATCACAAATAAACAAACAATAAGCGTGGTGGGACTGTAAAACACGATGGGACAAGAAACATGACACGGTGGGACAACAAACGTGGTGGGACGAGAAACACATGGGCAAGACCGCAGAGACGGTGGGACGGCAAATACAATCACGGTGGGACAAGAAACACATGGACAAGACCGCGGAGATGATCAAGAATAGGAACTGACAAATACTTTGGCCAAAACGCATGATCAGATGAAGCAGAATCGTCAAGTTCACAATCGTAAGGTAATGTCCTCTCATAGAGATAATGAAAAGATCGGGAGATAGTGAGTGCCACGTCACCTAAGTGTGAAATTATTTAATTATACTCTTACGTCCCTCATTTATTTCAATACATTTCCATAGTATCTATCACTTTCAAAAAATATATATAATTAAAAAAACTCAAACTTTGCATGTTAGGGAAAATAAGTATGCATGAACATCCCCTTATCATCTGTCAAATTGGTAACCAATTAGATGCCGCACTGGGGGGATATTGGGACGAACCCACATATATGGACTTCTATTTATATGGTAAAATATCTGGAAGATTTTATAGTGTAACTATTTATGCAGAAAAAAGGCCCACTTTATAGAACACTTTCAAGAGGCTAGTGTAATAACATGTTTAGGTCATCGAGGGCCTGCTGCCAGATTGACCAATAGATGGCAGGGTTGACGCCAGGATATGCCGCTAGCATCAGCATCCCCATGTTCTTGCCAATGGACGTGACCCCCCGTTAAGGAAATCATTTAATCCGCAGACAGTATCACAGGCCACAAATCACGTTCAGATTTATGCAACAAAACTTCTTAGAATTTCAATATAATCGAAATCATGGTTCGTCGACTCGATCCGAGTCAGAGTGACTCGGGTGAATCTACTCTAATCTACAAAAATTTAAGACATGATCTGGCCAACTAGGATCGAGTCGCTCCTCCCTTCTTCTCTATCCTTCTCTATGACCTTTTAAACGTGCTCCAACGAGAATCCGGTGGTAGTAGACAAGATCCGACGGTGGCCAATGTTTTAAAACTCAACCCGAACCTTTGACCCGATTAAGTTAGTAGGTCACGGGTCAATAATTTAACCGTTCAGGTTGGCCCGTAATATTAAAATCATAAATATTAATATTATTTATCACCATTAAATTTTAGGATTTTTTGCATGGAAACCATTGTTAAAAGTGAATTTGTAAAAAAATCATTCCTAAAAATACATTAACAGATATATCATTGTGTAATCTGAATTGTGCAAAAATGTCATATTTATTTGCATGCATATCACTTATTTTTACCAACAACTTGCAAGAAAATCACGCTTAAATGGTATTTATGTACTATTTGAATTAACTCAGTAATATACCTGCTAATATATTTTTAGGAATGATTTTTTTACAAATTCACTTTTCATGCAAAAAATCATAAATTTTAATATACTTTAAATTATAAATACAAAAGATAAAATTTTAATATATATTATAAAAATAAAAATAAATGTATTAAACAACTACTAAGATAGTCTAAAAATGAAAAATATATATTAAATAAACACTACGTGTAATCATTTATTTATCAACTATATTAACATCTCATGAGACATAAGTTTCATAACGTGTGAAGTCAAATTTCTCCTTCATCTAAATTTTTATCTGTCACTGGACCTTCGTCTTCTTCCTTATCTTCATCTCCCTCTACGAGTATTCTCGAGTCTTCATCTTCTTTCTTTTCTTATTCTGTAGATTGCACGTACTCATTAATAAACTAGAATTAGAAAGACTCAAAGTTAGAAAGTTAGAGTTCAAATATTTTCAACTTCTAAAAATTATGTTAATCTTTCGTGAATACTATTAAATGATAAGGTTAAAAAATTAAATTAAAATTAAAAGTTAAATTAATGATAAAAATTAAAAAAAGAAATATATGTCAAACCGATTGGGTCACACTGATTTTACCAAGTTAAGTCAGGTTAATCAAATTTGACCGAATTTTAGATCTTAAACGATCTAAACATTATTTTTTACCCAATTTTGAGACCGAGTGATAGGTTGACCGGTCGGAACAGACCAAATTTTAAAACACCAAAAGGAACGTTATCAATCATGGTGGGAGACTGCTAGGGGTAAGGCAGGGGCACTGGAGACTGCTAGAGCGGCACCGGGGTAGGGGGTGCCGAGGTGGAGGAAGAAATCATCACCTCAGTGGCAGGGCATCGGGATGGGAGAAGAAAGATCTATCAGGTGGAGTGAGAGACGACTGAGTCGGCCCGAATCGCATACGAATTGGACATACCGTACCAAATCAGAGAGATCCCGATCCGATATGGACCACCCAGTCGGAGAACCATGATCAAAATAACTATTTTCAAGCACCCGGTAACAGAAAGCAGTCCATGCATAGTTTTTCTGGGGATAAAAAGAGTTTATTGGGTGAAGATATGTTGCCTCCGATTGTTTCATAGATCTCCATGATCTGTGTATGTTTCAAAAGAGGATTAACCTATTTGTATGCATATGCTAGAGGAACGTATATGAATTTCCTGTCTGGATCAAAGAGAACACAGCCTACACGCTACACCAAGGATCACGGGCATCTGCTGCAGAATGGACGAAAGCAATGAAGGCCTGAAGAGGGAACCAGTACTGAACAGCATTCCCATTATTATAATTCTGTTATTGTTTGTTGTGAAAATGCTTGTGAGGTGGTGATGTTTGATAGAAAGGGTATATAAACAGACTTATAAAAATGTTTACGAACACAAACACAACTGAAGCCACAGACACATGATATAAATGAAAATGATCAGCGTAACAAACAAAATTTTCAAAGGAATTGGGTGCGGGCCGTAAGCAAAGCATGGTTTTCTATTTTCTTATATCTCTACATTTCAACAAAAGCTCAAATGCAAATTGACCGTTAATGTAATTAAGCTGTACTGCAATTGCAAATTCAACAAAAAATAGAAGGTGGCCGGAGATAAACTTGAATCTTCTGTGCTGAATGGATTAAGCAATTGCAAATTCGTTGGATAGCAGGCATGCATCCTCCCTGGCGTTTGCTGGAAGCAACAAACTCAGCATATGTTGCCATTTTCCTGGACTGCACGGGACATGGGACAGTGTCTTTCCATGGACATGCTGAGGATCTCAACAATATTTGGCTTTGCCAATGCTGTCATGTTGCAGACCCTTGAGATAGGCCATACAACCAGTATGAATTCTTGCAACATGTCCCAGCAAAGGGATTATATTTGGTGAAGTTGTTCGCTAGTGCTGCATCAAAAGGGCGGCATATTATCCAATTACATCCATGTCCATTAATTGCAAGGCTGCACCCTCTTCAAATAATAGGGACCAGCACAATCAGCTTTCTTCTTGGGTCCTGCCTTACATGATATCCACACACAAAATATTCAATAATATTACAACACGCTCACCTGCACCAAGAAAGAGAAACATTTCAACTTCCATCAGAAATAAGACGCAACTGTAAACCCATTTCAGCACACCTCAGAAAGGGACCATGTGCTTGTACTTGGTCCTAAGCGTGGACAATCTTCTCTGAAGGGGCAGTTTCTCATCTCTCTTTCCCATCTTGTCCAAATAGAAAATAAGCTTTTTTAAGGTTGTCATGACTTCTTCACTTTCAAAACCAAACTCCTCCTCTTGAATGGCCAACAGTCTCCTCAGATGGGGCAAGATCTCGCTGTCATCCTTCCCTAATCTTGTCTGGATGGATATCAGGCAGTCAAGAGCCTCACCTAATACACACAAAAACAGGTAATGATCACTATCTGACATTGATCCAACAGCTCTAGGGAACACACCCTGGAAACATAAGTAGTCCCCATCATAACAAAGTCACACTAAACCTGGTTAGCTGAATTATCTCCAAACTGTTTACCTACAAATGTCAAGAAAAGATGAATATGAATGGTTCAAACCAGAGTTCGCCGACTCGGTGATCCGTACCGGATCGGTTCTTCCCTGATCCGGTACGGTACACCTAAAATATATTAGCTTTTTTTGTGACTCAACCTGACTCGGCCCGAGTCGGCACGAGTCGGCCTGACTCGTTTCTTTCCTGATCCGGTACGATACGCCCGACTCGGACGAGTCAAAACCGAGTCGTCGAACCGTGGTTCAAACAGGCTGATCAAATATCTTTCCATGGCACAAGGTCACAGCCTTGATGAAAATACATGTCAAACATGGTGCAAGAAAGCAAGGACATGCAACCAAGTACTAATATGAAAGCATATATGGCTTACAGTAATGTCTATACAACAGTAACATTCAATTAAAACATAATTTACAGTAACACTGCCAGTAAGAGAAGATGAATTCAGTCCATACACTTAAGATACAACTTGAAAACCAATATCGATTAGTACACCAGGAGACTGTAGATTCCACAGTAGATAAGCACGCTTACCAACTGGAAGAGATTGTTTCCCAAAAGCAGCTTCACGAATGGAAAGTGCTTCCAAAGCAAGCCTCTCTGCTTCTTCATCTCGTTTTAGATGATACAGCACAACAGCAAGGTGTAACATTGGGACTGTGATAGCTTGATCTTTGGAGCCCACTGCTCTTGATAGTATTTGCAAGCTCGTCATCAGCAAACGTTCTGCCTCCACAAAATTCTTTGAACGAGAATAAGAAGTGGCAAGATTCACAAGGTGTGCTACTGAGCTAGGATCTTCACACCCTTGTACCTTTCCGTGACCAGTAAGCACTCCTCCAGCAACTCTCGACCCTCATGTTCTCTGCCAACAAATGAAAGAAATTTGCGTAACTAGCAATATAAGTTCAGCACAGAATATGCACAAGAATGGGAAAAACACTCTACAAAGCCAACAATGTAGACAGAAAATTGTAGCAAACCACAATAATTTTTTTCATGCTGATACAGTAACATCAATATCAGAATTCATGTACATTTCCAGTTTAAGCTAAGGTTGAAGTGTAGATCTGGCATATTGAGAGAGAAATCTATAAATTGAGGAACCTATTGTACCTGGATACTTCTCTCGAGAATAAAAAGTATCCCAAGCTACTATTGCATGGACTCTCAAAGGATACCAGATTTAGTTCACTTTTTCCAAGTGTGAACACATCTAATCGTTTGCTTTGGTGAAACTTGAAACTCACATATAATCAAAAATACTGCATCCTGCAACAATGCATGAATATATACTACCAGAGGACACCGCATTTAGTTTACATCCCTTTTGAAAGTGAAAACATTTACTTTACTTGCTTTAATGAAACATGAATTCTCATGAGCAAAGGCATTCACATACCCATCACAGGTTAATAAGTTCTTGATTGACAATGAATCACATACCCGTTACAGGTTAGTTAATCATTTTGGTTCTCTATTTCTATTTCATCTGCTACAGCAACTTCTATCCATTGTCAACAAAACTGTAAAAACAAACATCTATTTTCCTGCATCTTGAAATTTTTCTGCCAGATCTGTCTTCATACTTCAAGAATATGCCATATACATAAGCAAATAACTCAGTAAAAATCAACGTTACCTTCCTGCAACATGGAGTAATTCTGCAAGATCTATCTTCATCTTTTCCACAACATCATCATGCAAGGCCATGTAGTTGGAATCTTTAATGATCTGAAGACCATTTCCATATAAACAAATAGCTTCATCTATATTTCCTGAATAATACAAGATTATAGAAAATAATTGTGAGTTTTTATGTCATAAACTGACAAAAGATATTGACTTTGTTCATGTAACTGGTGCAATATTGAGACTGGATTTCATTTCCATTACCTTCCGCACAATTAGCATGTGCCAAACAGCACATCGCCATTCCAACTCTTCCATCATCTTCACCATAAAACTGTTTGTAAATACTTAAAATTCTGCAAAACAGAATAAACAGTAAACTGCTGGAATATGCTCAAGTGAGAAAGCACAAACAAAGCAGATATATGAAATGAAGATCCACATGCTGTTTAAGAATCAAAAAAGAGGAAGACCACAAAAGATGGTAGGATAGCCAGACACATCTTAGAAGTTAGCCATTTTGACTTTGGACATGGGTAATAAACATTCAAAACCAGATCCTAAATTCTTTCAAGAAAATCAGAAAAGAAAAACATATAGCAAACCTGTCCTATATATATCTGATAACCCTGTCATATCTAAATGAAAGAAAAGACAAATTCACATATTTCAGAAAAGTCTTCAATGAGTTTGTAACTGCAAATAAAAACAGGGCTTTGGATTGAGCACTACTAAACAGAAGATACACATGCATTACACACAATTTACCCAGTAAAAGACAACAAAAGGCTGCTCAATACCATATTTTAGGATTTCAGGCAATGCTATCTGCTAACATTATTTCAGTGTATGCTATTTTTTTTAAAGTGTTCACTGTATACTATTTGAAAAGTAAGATATGGCCATTGTCCTCAAGTTTCATGTAGCATAGTATGATTGTAGCTTAAGCTGGTCATTTGTAACTCTTTTTCTTCTCTTTCCCTTTTTTGGGGGTGGGAGGGTGTTGTGGGGACTGAAAAGTATCAAATCATATAGCTAGTGATCAAAGTGAAAACCAAATATGGAAATAATCAAAAAAAAAGTTCCAAGAAAAAATAGATAACCTGCTGAATGAAATTTTGGCATCTGTTGCCCGTCCTTCATTAATGAAAAGGTTGCCAAGACCAAATAATGGTAAAACGAGGTCTTCGCTTGTGGTCCCTCTACTTGCTTCCAGAATGGTGATTGACCGGCCATATGCTTCTATTGCTTCAGTAACTCTTCCACTTAATTTAAAAACTTTGGCCATTCCCAAGAGTGGCATCACAAGGAAAGGACTATCAATTCCTGTCAAGAAAAATCAGAGTTGGTGATTTCTAGAAAGCAACTAAGGTGACGAAAAAAACAGATATGATTGTGGCCCTTTGAGGTAACAACAATGGCAACAGTTTTTTTTTCCCCCTTGGAAGTGGATAGTACCAATGGCAACAGTTTTTTAACTATCCAGAAACATATACTTCTGCACCAACAGATTCATGCCACATGATACATTACTGGCATGAACAATAGAAGGTTCTTAGTTAACCTACGCTGCCTAAAATGTGATGTAAGGGGTCCAAGAAGATTCAACCTGTGAATTGTGAATCACAAATACAAATGCAACTTATTTTGCAGAATAACACCTCACAGTTAGGTAAACACAAATCCACTGACACTAATTCTTTCCCCCAATTTCTCATGCAACCCAATCTCTTTTCTGAACCTTCAACAGAGGACGGAGGCAGAGGAGAAGGTAGCGACCGAGAAAGAAGACAAGGAGCAGGTTTTGGTGATGGTGGAGCCAGATGAGGCAGAAGAGGAGGAGGGAGGGGATGCAGAAGCTGCCCACAGAAATCTGAATGCCTGTATGTATCAGTTCCATAGTCCAAAGAATACTAATTCACAAATGAGAAATGTTGTTCAAGGTGCCTGGTGTGCACTATCCCAAAATCTGGATCTGCAGTCAAATAATTTTCAGTTTGAGAGTGCCTATGATGTTTCAACAGCTTCTCATTGAATGCATCATTTCTTGGCAAATTTCCAGAGTCCGCAGGTCAGTACCCATTTGGAAATCCTTCTTGTGCTAAGCTCCTTTTTCCAAGAATTCTTAACACTGATGCACCCATATTCCTGGTTGTGGGGTATTCCATTCTTTTCCTATTCATCTGGTTTTTACGCATTTAAATATCATAATTGATCACAATTCCATCTAGGAGATACACCACCATCCATGTTAGTTAAAAAAATACATATTTAAATATAATTCTTTCTGTGTAATTTTAACTCAGACAAGAAATATATCTTTGACAGTTTGAAAGTGCACAAACCTTACCAAACAAATGCTCCAATATTTCAAGACTCTTCCGATATGCATGTTTTGCCTCCTCCAGCTTTCCAAGATTTGCATACATACTTCCCATATGAATCAATATGGAATCCGCCAATGGTTTACCATTGGACATGCAGCCCATGATCTCATTCAACTGGAGAACATAGCGAGCTATGAATGTAAGTTCCAGTAAATTATGCATTGAAAATGAAATCCCATTAAGCTAGAAGAGCCAGATGTAAACATGAGCATAAATTCTCCCAAGAACATGACTCCTCAAGAACCCATAATTTTAGTAGCAATGGGTCCAGAAGATAAATGATGAAAAACATCATTTCACAAAAAAATTGAGTAATACTGCACATATGAAAAATCTACTACAACATTGAATTTACTCAATCAAGAGTAGTAATTAAATATAATAGTCAAATGCTCATAACACTAACTAGACAATTATATTCTTAAACATGACATAAAGTTAGGGGTCCTTATGAAAACAGGGCTAATGACTAAATATACAGGTGAATCCTTAGCTCTGTCAATTATGACTCTTCTTGCCCTGTGTCAAACACTAACACTCATTCATATCCGTGTAACATAGTTCATAACTAGAAAGAAAGAAAATGACCAACAAATTCTTCATTTTTACATGGTCTTGAGGTGGTGAAAGAGCTATCCATTGAGGTAGTCTCCCCTTCAGAATGCTCTTTGAGGGTTTTTTTTTTTTTTTTTTTTTGGGGGGGGGGGGGGTGAGTGAGGATGGAGTGCTCACGGGGAAAAGGAAAGACCACACTACTTTCCCATCTCCATCTCCAGCTGTCTGCCAGCTGCCTCGCCGTACTGGAAGGATACTCCTGCTGACTAGCCCAAAAAGGTAAAGTTCTTTCTTAGAGGAAGAACAAAACACTTCTCCATATACATGACTAGCATCTTCCATCAACATCCATATCCCAAACAAAAGAAGAAATGGCTGCCAAACATTCAGAATGTAGATTACTCCATGGGCTTGGATATATGAAATCATCATCTTGAGAAGGTGCCCAACAAACTCCCAATTACCAACAGTCATCTAACACTGAGAAATTATCTCAAGCAAGCAGTCCGTTCTAGTCATAAGGACCATCTCACATCTGCTCTCATTGTTCATTGTTACCCTAAAGTAGCTCTATGAGATCACCTTCCCTAGCATTTCATTTTTGTGTTATTCTTTGTAGTTTGCGTATTGATAGCAACCGCTTCGTCAGGATGCGGAGGAGGGACCTAGGCCTGATAAATTTTGTAATACAGAAATATAAATAGTCTGGGATTTGTGAAATTACCACTCCTAGAATATGCTCAACGACCTCAAATTTACCAACGGCCATGTATCCCAAGGCAATTACATCAAGCAAAGCAGCTTGTTCTATGTCCCGGATACCGTTCTCCATTTGCTCTTTCACAGTTTCATAGTTTGCCTGAAGTAGCTCTTCCGCGTCATCTTCCCTACCCATTTTTATCATTGTTTTGGTATTGAAGAAGAGCTCTTCCAGCTGTTTCTCAAAAACATTTAGTTCGTCCATGCAGATACCTGGGTTATCGACCTGCCACAAACTGCTAGAAGAAAATTATAAGAAAGTGACTAGAAAGAGATCAATATCTGTAGATGCAGTTGTGTTTTAAGAATGCCAAATATCCCATAAGCAATGAGAACTAAAAGGTAACTACAGCAATCATCAAATTACCAATACCCAGCACGATGTGTCTAATGATGCTATGACCATCAAGGAGCCTTCTTATTTTCTGTGCAATCCCCAGTGAACTGTAGCTGAGATAGATGAGAAGACCCCCTCCTCACACGGATGAACAACACACTACACAATGTCTAGTATGCTCGACACCAAGGCAAGAGCCACGGACGCACCTTCCATTCTCTGCCGGGGACAAAACACTGAGAGAACCAGGGTCCTCCCTGGAATTGCATCGCGTCTTTGCCGCAACAGCTCTCATATGTGAGCCCTGGAGTCCCCCAAAATAAGTCCCCAGTCCAAGACGACTCCCATTGGTCTCAAAACAGACCCAGCGGTGGCCCCGGACAACAGCACCAGCAACACCAACACATTTCCTCCGCTTCAAGCTCAATACTCTCCTGGAGAAGGAAAAATTTACACTTCACGAGCATTAGAAAAAAAAACAGGGGAAGAAGAAACATCAAGCTCGTGCCACCCTGCACCATCTACTCGCCGTTTCCACTACGTAGCGCCTTGCCTAGCCTATCGGAAAAACCAGCGCTTCCTGAAGCGACCAGGAACAAGTCCAGTGGTTCGGGCGGCCGGAATCGATTAGAAGCCAAAAAGACGATGCATGAACACGGAATTTGCACCGAAATCTACGGAAAATCACAAAGATGCTTTGTCAAGAACCCTAGTACGAGCTGCTGAGGCGCACCTTTGGCAGGGAGGCGAAGGTGGGAGACGCGAAGTTGCCATTCCCGCCGGCGCCGCGGCTAGAAGGAAGGTTTCTGCGGCAGCCGAGGCCACCTTGTTCTGTTCAGAGCCCCGAATGGAAGGGGGTGATATGAAAGAAGCCGAAAATACAAGAAGAGATAATTATGAGGTTCATTTCGTACGTACTTTTATTGCAAGTAAAATATTACAATTATTGTTTTAATATATTTTTTACATAAATACTCTTATAAATATTAATATTATTAAATATATCCCTCATTTGAACATATTATCAACAATATCCTACTTTTAGTCTTAAATATTACAGTTATACCTTTGCGATTTACTGTCATCGATGGGAGCGAATATTCCATAGAATATATCATATATTACTATTAAGTGTAGTGAAATATCTAAAATAACTCGAGAGAGAGAGAGAGAGAGAGAGAGAGAGAGAGAGAGAGAGAGAGAGAGAGAGAGAGAGAGAGAGGATGGTGCGTCACCCGATGGCGAAGGTCGATAAGAAAAGTTCCTTCGGCTCCCTGACACCGGAGGAGTTCTACACCCGACACGACGTCGCCCACACCACCTCCATCTATCGCAACCTACGTGGCCTTAACATCTTCAACCAGTCATGGACCCCCCTCGCCGGCGACCCTGTCGCCATCGTCTGCGTCATCCACGGCTTCATCGACAAGTCCAGCTGGTTCGTCCAATTCTTCAATCTCATGTCCCTACTATTCCGCCCCCACACCTTCACCACCAGCATCCTCTTCACCTCTCCCCCTCTATTGCCCCGCTATGTTGCTCCACCCCCTCATCGCCGAATCCCCCTTTCCCCCTCTGTCGCTGGCTCTCACCGTCAACGGCCCTTCTGATGCCCTCCTTGCTGCTCTGCCCCTACACTCTCACCGCCGGCACCCCCTCCCCCTCTATTGCCCCCCCTGCTACTCCACCATATCACCACCAGCTTCCCCTCCCCCTATCCCCCTCTATCGCCCTCCCTGCTGGCTCTCAACGTCGACTCCCCCCCCTCTCCCCCTTTGCTGCTCTCCCCGTTGGCTCTCACCGCCGGCTCCCCCTCTACCGCCCTCCCTGCTGCTCCGCCCCCACCTCCTCACCATCGGCTCCCCCTCCCCCTCTCCTCCTCTACCACCCTCCTTGTTGCTCCACCCCCACTCTCTTAGCGTCATCCCCCTTCCCCCTCTTCTCCCACCTTCAAGACGGCGACGCTGCTCCCCCCACCCTAGGATTGAGAGAGAGAGAGAGAGAGAGAGAGAGAGAGAGAGAGAGAGAGAGAGAGAGAGGGAGAGGTAACCTAAGGGTAAGTTGATAATTTCACCACTTAACTCACGTTTAACCTAAGTTAAACCAACGAGGGTTATCATAAGAATATAACTGTAACATTTAAGACTAAACGGAGGATATTGTTGATAATATGTTCAAATGAGAGATATATTTGACATAACCGATATTTATAGAGGTATTTATATAAAAACTCTTTTTAATTTTTAAATATCATATGTAGGTCAACATTGTTAACTAAAAATTTAAAAAACGTCACTAAATAATAAAAATACATCCAACATTTATATCAACCCCAGATCTCTCCACACAAACTCTAAGATATTTTGTCGTTTAGTGGTTTTTTTAGAATATTTGACTAGCAATGATTGTATGTATGATATTTAACAACGATAACAGTTTTACACTTTTGATATTTTTCTCGTAAGAACGATATGTATGTAATTAACACATAATTATGTCTACAACTTGCATATTCTACTTCCATTATTGCGTGTACGCTCGTAATAAACTAAATAATATAATTTTGGTTATAACTTTAGATTTCAATTCCATCACATGTGGCGGTAGAAAAATATAATATATAAAGTATTATAGGAATATGCAAAATAATATGGCTGATTCGAGAGTATCATAAATTTGTACTTGTCATCATTTTAGTTATTTGAAAAGATTGAACGGAGAGTAGGTTAAACTTTCTTTGTATTAATCTAGTTAAATTAATTTAAATAAATAACAGATAATGGTTGATTTGTACATGATGGAATGTAATTTATTATGAGTATATATGATAAAATATAAATAATATTATTTAATATTCTTACATAAATAGCGCAGCCTTAGATTTTACTAAAATAATAAACTTAAAAATATCCAAAAAAAACTCGAGCCTACGTATTTGACACATTGATATACCTTTTTCTCACTTCTTTTTATCAGGTTGGGGGATTTATTGAGAGGTCATCAATACTTGTATTACTCCCCATTAGAGTTATTTACAAGAATTTAGTCGATATTTCAAAATGTGCCCTTTTTCTCACTTCTTTTTACCAGAATGGGGACTTCCTGGGAGTTCATCAATCATGTACTACTCTTCGTTGGAGTTATTTATAAGAACTGAGCCGATATTTCAAAAGACGTCTCAGTGACATAGAGTACAACTTAACTATATTTGAAGATGTTACAATATACCCCTATTATATAGGCAACGTCCTCGTCGTTGGACATATATAGTATACAATCAAACTCCCAAGTAGGTAAGATTCTAGAGGTAGCTCCTACAGACTTAAGAGGTGACTCCCACTATGTAGCACTTTGTCCCATTACTAGTTCAAGAGGTGACTGTTGGAAATAAACAGTGTGCAGGGACAACATCATGGCAATAAACGGACCACATTAGATGCAATGCAAACCATAGTAAAATTACATAGGAGGTTGATTCAAATAAGGACAACCAAGAAGAATCAAACATAAGCATGATTGTTGAACAATTAAGTATGAAGGAATAAACAATTATATCTATCTAAACAACTGGATTAGTAGAAGCGCCTCAAAGAGACTCCCCTTAGAGAAGATATCGCCCCCACAAACACGGTGCGATAGATATAGCGATCTTCCCCCAGGATACGACTACTAACACAAGAAACTTAAGCGCACTCTTAAGAATCTTGTAATAATTACTACACGAAAAACCTAAATCGCTTCTTTTAAAAAGGTTAGAAAGCATGCACCGAACACCGAAGAACAAGGGCTGCAAGTGTCCGCGAGCGTGCACAGCGACGAAGACGGTGGCGAACGCACGGGACGAAGACAGCAGCGATATCCGCGGGATGGCGCAAGGAGGAGCCGGAGACGAGAGCAAGAGAGCGACGTTGCGAGCGGTTCCTCTGTGAAGTCGAACAGACACGAAAAAAGAGTAGCAGTAATTAGGGTAATCCTAATTACTCTCCTTATGTGCCCCACGCCCGCGACGGTTCGTATCCGAAACGATAAGTTCAGAAACCCCTCTTTCTCTCCAAGGAAAGGATAGAATAGCAAAAAGAATTCCAAAAGGTGCCAAGGCAAGCCGGCTGGACCCACACCTCACACACGCGCGCCCGCCCAGCCCGGCCCAGCCCGGCGCGTGCGTGCGTGTGATTGGATCTAGCTTACCTCCACTATGTCTATAAGACATAGTCCATGGGGTCCTAGGAACTATAAGGTCCCCTCACCTCTTTGTGTTTTCCAATGTGGGACTAATATCCCCATACAAAACACAACACTTGAGGTAGCACCCTTATGGAAAACCTTTGAGTTTCCCTTCCTTAGATATACTCCCAACCCCCCTTCAACCTAACAGTGACTCCTATAGCGTAGCATTTTACCTTACATGGCACTTAGGTCCCACACTTTCAGCTGGGGTATGGCTCTGATAATATTTTGACACGTCTCGTACTCTATACTGCTGAGATATTGTCTACTTTGACCTACCGGCCTCACTTTTCTGTCCCTTTCTAAGGATGATCAGCTCCAAAAAAAGGGGACTTCCCGAGAGGTCACACATCCTTGTACTATTCCCCATTAAGTATGCTTAACTATAGAGTTCTTTATGAGAACTGAGCCGATACTTCAAAAGATACCTTGGTGACATAGAGTACAATTTAACTATATTTGAAGATGTTACACAGATAATTGTCAAAATAAAGGGAAAACGCTCAAGGAGGGGCGCGAAGGGCCGAGAGAGATGCTCAAGTGCTCGGTAGAGGAGAGAATGAGAGATGAATGGAGAGAGAGGGTGCTCGGAGTGAGCGTGGCAGAGAGAGGAGGGAGGAGGTCAGTGAGGGGTGGAAGTTAGATGTTAGCACAGAGGAATTCAAGTACAATAGGAACTCAAGAGGTGAGAGTTACATATGTCCATGGCTATCAAGCTAGGGTTTTATTTATAAGATTTTTTTCGAGTTCGTCCGTTGACATTTGACTTCTAACTTGGTGCTGCTCGGGTTGTTATGGCCTGTGGATACATGAGTCATCTGCCTGTCGTCTGATATGATAGGGGAGACGTGGACGTTGACCCGTTGTTTCTTCGCCGACCTGAACCGTGCTACCATTGATGCGGTGATGACCGTCGGAGACGTGTGCCATTCTCGTCAGAAGGCGGAGGCACACGTGACGTACGAGTTCTGGATCTAGGATTATCTTATGACATGTCTTGGCAAACCGGGTGTTGGAGCGCACCTCAGCTAGGGATGGACCTTAGAGACGGGTCTTAGAGATGGACCTTGTTGGTCCCAAAAAATTTCCCCCTCACATACTCATGACAAATTTGATCGTGTGATCAGAAGGTCTTATTAACCATACTGATTGTATATAAAGATATATTAAATGATAGGTGTTTGATTATTATTATTAAATAAGTGTGATATATAGATTCAAAAAACTAGTATGACAATATTCGTGTACGCCTAGTGCGACAAATATTTAGTATAATCCATACTTATATTAACTATTTATTCAGTCTTATAAAAGGTTGGAAGATAGTCACGAAACATGTTATATTTTGATTTAAAATAATATAATTATATATATGTAACGTGAATATGTTGTTTTACAATATAAGATACTCGTAATTTTTTTGGTTAGAATCGCGCATCTATATATTTATATATAGCGCTTGTTATCTTAAGCTCCGCACTATATGAAGGCTTGATTTTTCTATTATATAATGACATTTTATTTTCTATTACAAATTAAAGTGATATTTTTAAACTAAATATTCTTTACTTGAATTATCGTACACATTGTCATTGGATTTATAGCCACCAATGCAAGGATTATATGGTTTATTAAATATCTTTTCTTTATAAATTCATAATGAAATTAAAAAGTAGAATTACCGAAGAGTATTAATAAAAGAGAATTTTTGTCTTTAGTCTCTACAGTCTTTCATATTAATCTAAGAATCCCTCTAAATTCAGATTTTTTAATAATTTCTTAAAATTTCAAGTGTTTTTAATAAATCGTCTCATGCCATTACCAAAAAATCCCTCTTACATTTACGAACGTGTCCTCAAAAAAAATATTTAACAAATAAATATGTAATGATGAGCGTTTCTAAATAATATCTAAATTAGGTAAGTCAATTCATAAATTGAAAGATTGTAGTGGTTAAAAACTAAAAAATATTAATAGCAGCCCAATTTTATTTCATGCTAACATTAATTCAAGTAGTTGGTAATAAAAAAATAATATAAAATTCACCTACAACAAATAGAAGTTTAATTTAATTTCTGACTAACATTAATACACAAGACTCAACTCCTCTCATCTAATAACAAAAAAGAGAATTAGAGAACAATTAAAAAAAGACATGAGGCCACTTTTATGAGTTAATCTAAGGTTTGCCGATCCGGTGCAGGTCATCTTGACCCGCACAACCCGACCCGACCCAGGCTGTGGGCGGGTCGCCCAGGTCGTGGGTCATCATCGAGTCGTCATATTATTTTAATATTATATTATATATATAATGTAGCTTTTTTATTTTATTCTATTATTTTATATGTATTATATATATATATATATATATCTTTTTTTAGAGCGAGACAGACCGGGACGGACCGAGACGGGACTGACCCGAGTAGTAGGGATAAAAAAGATTATATATATATAATACATATAAAATAATAGAATAAAATAGAAAAAACATATTATGTATAATATAATATAATATTAAAATAATAGGGCGACCCGATGACGACCCACGACCTGGGTGACCCGCCCACAACCTGGGTCGGGTCGGGTCGTGCGGGTCGGGATGACCCGCACCGGGTCGACAAACCCTGCTTTCAGTAACTTCTTAAATTTTCAAGTTTTTTAATAAACCGTCCCATACTATTATTAAATAGTCCCTCGTACGTTTAGGAAAGTGTCCTTAAAAAGGGTGTTTAACAAATGAATATGTAACGACGAGCGATTCTAAAAACATATCTAGATTAGATAGGTTAATTCATTGAAAGATTATAGTGATTACAAAAATCATTAATAGAAGTCCAATTTTATTTCCTACTAACATTAATACAAGTAGTTGATAATAAGAAAAAAATTGTAAGAAAATTATTATTAGAGATGAATTTATAAAACAAATTATTCTTAGAAATGTATTAGAAGATATATTATTGAGTTAATTCAAATAGTGCACGAATATTATTTAAGTGTGATTTTTTACAAATTTTTAATAATAATGATATATTTATAAATAAATATGATATTTTTACATAATTTATATTTATGTAGTGATATGTCTGTTAATATGTTATAGGAGTGATTTTTTTATAAATTTATCTCTAACAATAATTTTATATAAAAATATCTATAAAAAATATATAAATTTCATGTTATAGCAAATAGATGCCTAATTTAATTTCCCACTGATATTAATACCAGGGTTTGTCGTCCCGGTGCGGGTTGTCCCGACCCGCACGACCCGATCCGACCCAGGAGGTGGGCGGGACGCCCGAGTCGTGAGTCGTCACCCAGACGGTCTATTATTTTAATATTATATTATATATATAGTGTCTTTTTCTATTTTATTCTATTATTTTATATGTATTATATATATAAAGTCTTTTTTTATTGTAACACGGAGCGAGATGGACCGAGACGCACCGAGACAGGACCGACCTGACTCGACCCAGACCGTGACCAGGACAGACAGGTCCATCAAGACGACAAACCCTGATTAATACACATGGCTCAACTCCTCTCATCTACTAACCATAAAGAGAAGTAGAGAACAACGTAAAAAGAGATGGGTCACTTTTACGAGTTTATCGGTACAATATTTTATAACATACTCTTATAGTCGTATATCCCTTAGAATCTGTATAAATAATCTTCATCCCCCTATTTTATATAATTTATCGATATATCTCTTAAATTTTAAAAAATAGTCCTATGTAACAAGATTTGTCGGTCCGTTAGTATCAATCTTTCACTGGTACGACACGGTACGGATCGATATCGTTTCGTACTGAGATAAAAAATATATTATATATATATATATGTATGTTATAGAATAAAACTATTCAAATTGTCTTCTATCTTGGTTGGTTAGTTGATACGGAATTTAAGCAGACATCTTCAGTTTGAATCCCAGGTCTGCCATCTTTTTAAACGATTTTTTAAAATGAATTTTCTGAAAAATAGAATAAAAACACATCTAAAAACAGGATCTCACGTTCAAACCGTACTGATGTGTCAAATCTTGCTATGTAATGCATGGTTTGTCAAATCGTCGAATCGCCCGTCTCATCTCAACTACAGATCGGGATGATTGGTCTGTGGTACGCAATCGGGTCACTTTATATATTAGATATTTTATTTTAAATATAAAATATTTTATAAGTAAGTTAGTTGAGTGATTTCATCGATTCGGGAGGCGATTTGAGTACGAAATATGCCGGTTACTTTTTTTTTATTTCCTTTTTAAGATTTTCAATTAAAAAAATCAAAATCTCAAGAATATTTACAAAATTTGAACATAAGGCATCTTAGATAAAACGCACAAGTAACTTAACCAACCGAGTTAAGAATTTCATTATATTATTTTACATATATTATATATATATAATTCTTTTTTCATCTGAACGGTATCCTATCGTATTATCCTGACAAAAAATTGAGACGACCCGTATGATCGAGCCGACAAATCTTTATGTAATGTACCCTAAATCTTATAGTGTACTATCTGAAATAATATATCTATACCCCCATGAAATCTAACCTTTTTATGTTATTACAACTCTAGTCATCGCATTTCAAGAGTACATGGGTAGATTAGATAAAGATAGGATATACAGGTTATTTACAAATATTTAAGGTTATAGATGTAATTAGCCCTTTTCTAATCGAAAAAACACAGTTTTTTACTTATACATTGTTACAAGCAAGGAATCTCTGTTGGATGATTCCTAACAAAACTTTTAAGGTGAGTAGTAAAAAAGAAAAAATCATGGAGAGTTTGATATAATTCGTATTGCACGTATCGAATTATATCAGTCGATAATAGATACGATTTAATACATAAATAATATATTATATATATTATTTTAAATATTAAATATTTTTTATAATAAATTTTATTTGTAAATTAGTTGATTTGATATGTGAAATGCAGTCGATATAATATATATATTATTTTAAATTTTAAATTTTAAATATTTTTATAATAAATGTTGTTTGTAAATTAGTTGGTCAAGGATTTCACTTAAAATCGTTTAACAACACGGTAGATGTGAGATTCGAACCGAGGAGATTTAGTTTAAATCGCATATCACTTAATTAATCGAGATAAAAAATCATCTAAATAATAATTAATCAGTTAAGATAACATATTATTTAAATAATTTTATTTTATAATATATATACTATATTTTTTATCTCGATAACAATTGTATCGATTCCTACCGTACCGTGTCAGCAAAGGATCTACCAGTAAACTCTGATTCCCTGCGCAGTTTCTTTTTTTTATAACGGCGAGGGGAAGATGGTGAAAGCGTGGGAGAGCATGAACACACCACCGCAAGCGGCCGGCGCAGGCCGGGCCCGATGGCTATCTCGCTTCATTGGTCTTCCCCGCATTCCATGCTGACGTGTATCGACCACCACCATGTGAAATCTGTTCCTCCACAGTCTCTCTATCTGATTCGTGGCGCGCAGCAAAAATGGGTTTTTTCCCGTTATTCTCTCCGCCGTCGCAATCGCGGCCTCCTGGTCCGGCATTAATGGTGGAGGTTTTTTCTCCAAATTTCCTGTCTTTCCCCACTTTATCGTCCTATCCTCGGGTAAAACCGCGGGAAATGCTGTTGGGCTCCGCTCCGGTGCCATGGCGCTGCTGAGCCCGCGGCTGCAGCAGTCGCTGCTGTGCGCCAGCGGCGGCGGCGCCAGCAGCAGGGCCAGGGGAGAGAGCAGAAGATGGTGCTCGTGCTCGGCAATCGCCGTCGACGCGCCCTCGGCGGCGACGAGCGTGTCGGGCATCCGGTGGGGGTCGAGCAAGCTGCAGGGCCGGCGCACCGAGATGGAGGACGACGTGGTGGTCCGGGCGGATGGCCTCGGCGGGTTCACCTTCGCCGCCGTCTTTGATGGGCACGCCGGTTTCTCCTCTGTGGAGTTCCTCAGGTGAACTCCTCGTCTCGTTCATGGTTCTTCATACTTTCCATACTCGAAGCTACTAAAATTTCTTATTCGCTTTAAAGTATGATTGAAACGGTGGCTCTTCTGGGTCATTGGAGTCTAAACATAGTGTAAATTATTTTGATTGCTGCCAAAAATTGAAATTTCAAAATTTTAATTTCTTGGTGCTATGCATGTTTTCTTACCCCTACACAAATACATTTTTATTGGAGATTTCTTCTGAATGATTGTATATATATTTAACAGCTGAGTGTTCTTAATTTCCATCATCACTGGATGCATATTATCTGTTGTTTCTATGCTTGTTTGTATGATTTGCTTCTGGTACTCCATTCAGGGATGAATTGTACAAAGAATGTGTCGCAGCTTTGCAAGGGGGATCACTTCTGGGTAGCAAAAATTTCAATGCCATAGAAGACGTGCTGCGTGGCGCCTTTCAAGCTGTTGACACAAGGCTTTTGAACTTGTGAGCGTGATTTCTTTTATTTAGGCATAATTATAGAATTTTTCCCATCATTGTGCAGCGAACTCTTCAAAATCTTCTCTTATATGTGGTTTTGCTTGTGTAGGCTTGATGAAACAGAGCGTGAAGATGATTCTGGTTCAACGGCTACAGTTATATTTGTCAGAAATGACATCATGATAATTTCGCACATTGGTGACTCCTGCGTGGTATCAGTCTGTTCTTTGAAAGCTTGAACATTCACAATTATGCTAACTTCCGTATCTAGGAAAATGTGTCTCCTTCATGTGCATAAAAATGAGATATAGGCCGTGTTTGGTATAGCTTCCAATTGGAAGCACTTTTGGGCTTCCACAAGCTTTGGGAGGGTAATTTTGCCGAGAGGATAGTTGTCTTTGGTTGGGGCATTTTTGGCTTCCAACCAAAGGCTTCAAATTGTAGCTTCCTAGGTGGGGGTGAAAATGGGGTTTATAGTGAAGGTTTGGCTTTGGTAATGACCCAAAACTAGTTATAACCACCCTCAACTTTTTTTCTTTTGCTTGAAAGTGGAAGCCAAAAGTGACTTCCAACCAAAAAAATTGCTCAAGATTCCCATAGAACTTTTGACTCTATGGTAGTCCTTATTCTTGTTCCATGTGCAAACCAACTTGACAATGCAGGCAATATCACGCTCTGGGAAAGCAGAAGTTTTAACTAATCCACATCGACCTTACGGGAACAATAGAGTTTCTCTTGAAGAAGTCAAGCGGATCAGAGCAGCAGGTGGATGGGTGTGTCTTTTTCCTTCTGTTTCTATCCCTATCTGATTACTTGAGCTTATAATTGGGAGCTTTTATTATTTTTTCTACTGCTTCACAGCGAGCTTATAAATTCTTAATCTGACCTATTTTGCAGCTTAGTAACTTTGGGAAGAACATGGTTACATAAAAAGGGAAATTATGAAGCACCTTCTGAATTAAGTTTTCTGTTTTAATGACTTACCTCAGCATTATGCACTTAACACTTAATGGTTCATTGATTCATTCTGCCGAAAGAACTTTTTGACTGTGCTGCTGAAAGAAATTAGTTGTAGAGTAAATAACTAGAAAAAGTTAAAATGTTAAATAACATAGATTTCAGGTGTATCTAGGTAAAAAATCTGTGGTAAATGGTGGATCTACACCTTCAAAATATGGCAGCTGTGACTTTTTCTTACAAAAGTCTGTGCTTATCTTTTTTGCTAACCGACATTTCAAGCTTGACATCAACCTTATGTTCTTAGATTGTTGATGGTCGAATTTGTGGAGACATATCTGTATCCCGGGCATTTGGAGACATGAGATTTAAGACGAAGAAGAATGAGTTCGTCCTTCCTATACTCCCATTTCATTGACTAAAAGTTGCTATCACCTATAATTGAGGACAATTTTAACAGCCGTCAGTTGTTTCTCTTTTAATACAGGATGCTTGCAAAAGGAATTGAGGAGGGTAGATGGAGTGAGAAATTTGCTTTCCGGTATTAAGTTGTTGGTTGGTTGAGTTATGCAGATTTACTTCTTTTCTTGGTATTTGTTTATTTTCATATTAATTGAGGTTTATATTTGCATAAAAGAACAACAAGATCATCTCATTGAATTTGTACATCCACACATCTACAGATCTATTTGTGTGTATTTCCATGTAATCATGCACCTAGATAAGTATAGCGCAAATGGGACCTACCCTGCAATTTCAAGGAGTAGGTCTGATATGTTCTCACAGTTGATAAATTATCATCTATTGTATTTTTATTCATAATCTTTTACTTCTTAATATGCCCTTGATTTGTTTCACTTGAAGTCTATGGATTGTTTTCTCAGTTCTGTTCCACTTCCATGGAAGAAACTCTGGGATTAATTACAGTTTTCCTCAAAGACATCTCTTGTCTGCTTAGCTGTAGTGAACTCTGAGTGTAGGATTATCACATTGATAACTGAAGAAATTCCCTTCTATGTGCCACATGACATTAAGTCAGAATTGTGGCATAAATTATAAAAGCTCGACACCAAGTTGATAGCCTTTCATGTGCTGCTCAGACATTTTAATCCCGCAGCGAACCTTGAAGTCCCCATGTGGGTGAGACTAGTCCTTTTCTAACATGTTTGTAGAATTGAATATCAAATGGAAGGAATAGTGGCAACTTGTATGTCTTATGCAGACAGATTGGGGGATTACTTTAAGCCCATATTGATTATCAAAGTCTTGTCGGGACTATGATATCTGGCATTGTTGTTACGGACAAGAGGATGATATCCTTTTTGGTGAGTGAGGGAAGTGAGTCATCCTAGTGGGCATTAAACTGAGCAATCTCTTGTCTGGCTGTATATTGCTTCTTACTTTCTCTATGGTCTACTTCAGAACCTTCTTCCTAGACTAGTTTTTGTTCATTCACTTGATACACAATGCTTCGCTGCATATGCATGAGCTACTCCTGGTGGCCTTTCTGGACCAGCAATTTCAATTTCTAAGTTCTATTATGTCTGTGGTCTTATTTTGCAACCCTGTTGTCATATAGAGTACAATTCAAGGGAGACCTGGTAACTGCTGTGCCGGATATCCATCAAGTTGACCTCGGAGCTGATGTGGAATTTATTTTGCTAGCATCTGATGGCCTGTGGGATTACATGAAGAGGTTTGCCCAGCTGCATATGTTACAATTTCTTCATTTGGTTATTAGAAATATACAGATGAAAATTGCCTGACATGCAATTTATTTGTTTGTATTCAAGCTATGATGCAGTAGCTTTTGTTAGAGATCAACTGCGTCAACATGGTGATGTGCAGGTTTGTTCTTCGTCAGAATTCATACACACTCGTCGATCATACTCTATTGATGAACTAACTAAAGCCACATGCTTTTATTTCAGCAAGCTTGCGAAGCACTTGCTCGTGTAGCTTTGGTACTCTATTTGGTGGCCTTGCTGTTTTGATAATTTTGGGCAAGATATTGATATTGCTGTTAACTCGTGTTCCAAATTCTTGTAGGATCGGAGATCAGCAGACAACATTAGCATTGTCATAGCAGACTTGGGGTATCTACCAACTCCTGAATTATTGTGCAGAGTTCTTTTTCCTTCTAGGATACCAGTGCTGTCATGTTTTCATGCCTCTGTTTGTAGAATGTCCACATACTGCTATGTATCACTATGGTTCTCTCCAGCATGTCTACGTTTTGATGTCAGCATCACCAGATGATAAACATCACAGTTTCGCAATATATGTGGCTTCCCTTTATTGTCTAGCTCATAAACATGCTTTTGCCTTTGGTCTTGACTTTGGCAGGAGGACAGATTGGCAAAACTTGCAGGTCCAAGGACCCAATTTTTTCATTGAAATAGGTCAAGCTTTTGCAACTGTTGGTATTGTCTCCTTGGGGATCTGGGTGTCATCTTTGCTTTCACTATGAGACAGAAGCATAATTGAAATGTACATAAAATACATGGATCTCTAGCTGTTTGGCCACACCGTAACCGTGTACCTCCAATATCAAATGCTCTTGATTTCTTTCACAGAAATCATGAATTCTTTCTTCAGAATCATTATTCCTGGCATCTTTTGTTGGCTGTTGGGGCATAAAAGCTTCAAACTTGGTCATGGAAATGCTTTCCACTTTAATTAGATGCCTTCAAGTTAAAAGCAACATGGCTGATTTTTAGATGCTAATGTCTAGTTATCTTTTCATTTCTTTCATTGCACTTTTATCTTAAACCTTGTCATCTCTGTTCTCCTGATTGCTTATTTCTTGGTCTCGGATATAAGGCTTCGTTAGGAGCAAGCTCCCACGTACTGATGTACAGACATTTTCCTGAAAGAGCCAGATTTGTTTTATATGAATGCTTTACAGAAATTGGTAGTTTTACTAAACACCCCGCACTAAAAGCTTACACAGAAGTGACTTCTTTTGTTCACATAACCTGTACAAATAACTCAACTGAAGAGGCGTGATCTCGTGCTGGAGTCTGAGCTGTATGATCATTGATGAGCTTTGATCGTCTGCCACCAGAGAGGGTATTGCAAGGAAGGAAACGGATGAGAGGAGCTGAGGGTTGTGACCCTGAGAAAAATCCTCCGATGTCTAAGTCAGCAAATTGAAAGAGCATAGGTGGAAGAAGTGTGAGAGGAGGAAAGAGATGGGCACGAGATTATTCTCCACCAACAAATGTGACTTTGAGTGCTCAGACTTGCTTACCTTTCTGGAGGGTTTTCCTTGGGATTTATATAGTCGCCCGTCCCGTACTAGAGTCAAGAAGCTTGAATAACTAGGAGAGTTAAGTCCTTGTTGTGGGCTCTTCATAATCTGAGGACTCTTGCTCTCTTTTATCCCTTTGAGTTTCTTGCTCTGAATGGCAGTGTAACATCCATGTGGATAGGTGTCTGGTGGCCGAGTCGAGCGTGGGGCGCTCGTAAGACTCTTTCGGGAGACGGAGGCGTCATCGGTCGGTTACGTTCAGATCTGCTTGGGATCCTCTCGAGCCACCGTTACTCGGTCTTTCAGGTCTGAAGGTCGTCTAGGAAGTATTGGGTCGAGCAAGTTTGGGTTTCAAAATAAGTGAGCCTATAAAATGGGGCTATCACTTGGAGAGTTCGACTGTTTGATCGAGAATGACTTTCTTGGGCCACTTCGGATCACATGTCTTTGGGTCGTTGATTTTATCCCTCTCCACCAACCATGGAGAGTTAAGAGTGCAAGCGAATAAGTACGCTTGCCGAATAACTCGTGAACATGTTTGACAATGTTTGCGTAGCCTTGTTTGACTAAGCAACTGAGTCAAGATCGAATAAAATATTTGGTTTCATTAACAAACGAGCCGAGCTTGAAGGTAGAATTGGTCGGCTCATTTGTGTTTAAGAACAAACTCGATTTAGAGTTGGTTATATTTCGTTAGCAATGCTCACTTAATAGTTCACTGTAATTCAACTGTGTCCTATTTAATAATATAATTAATATATAAATCAAAGAGATAAAATCTCACTTCACTATTTTTGCTTATTTAGTAGTTCAAAATATTAAATGATTTAAGATCAGTTAGTACCCAAAGAACTCGAATTAAGGCTCAATGTTAAGTGAGACGAGTTGGAACGGCCAACATGGTAAAACTTGACTCAGCTACTAGTTAAGCAACTCGAACTCAGCAGATTTCCAACTTAGATAATAAATGAAGAGAAAATTTTGTGCAACTTCTCGAGTAATTACACCCTTGGATGTTGTTTATTTTTTTTTGAGTCTCTCACCCAAGTTATTTAGGCGTGCGTGTCAGTTCATCTGATGATACGAAGTGAGAGTTACATAAAAAAAATTACCATCATGTGAATAGTAAAAAAATAATATTTATATTATTTATATATCTCAATTTTTATTTTTACGTAACTTTCATGTCACGTCATTTGATGACGTGACAATCACATCCATAATTTAGGGTGAAGATCGTTAAAAAAATCAAAAAAAAAATCAAGTGTTACACGTGCAACACTCGGGATGTAATTATCCGGAACGTTGCACAAAATTTTTCTCATAAATGAATGAAACTTCAATATATTAATATTCTACTCTCAAATAGGCTAGTTTTACTTTACTCCCATACAAAGCATCATTGCTAATTATATAACTTCCTTAAACGACCACCCATTGTCCCATGTTTAGGGATGCCAATAGATAGGATAAGGTGTTAATAGTGGATTATTTGTTTTTATATCCTCTTTGTAAGTGAGGACGGTACTTGTTTGGTATTTGTTAAGGCTGTGTTTGATAACGGGTTAAGCCCAGATAAGATAAGTTAATTGAGATTAGGTGAATTATTCTTGATTTGACATATATTTTTTTACCGGAATTAGATAGGGTTAAAGTAGATTAACTCATTCTTTGAAAATAGTTGAAACGAGTTAACCGACCCCAATTAAGATTAGGGGTTGGGTGAGTCACCTCGAGTAAATCATCCGTCCCTAATCTACTCCGTTATCAAATTCGTCCTAAAATATTCAAAAACTATCGTACCCGAAACTACCTTTTTCTCTATCAAAGTACAAGTGCTTAACGGTCGGTAACCGCATAATTAATGGTCGAAAGAGCACACCAAAAAAATAAAATTTGAAGTACACATTAATTCCATGAAAGACACGTTTAGATTTGGAAGCAAATGGCAATCCTAAGATGAAAACCAAAAAAAAAACATATTTACCGGCAACTATGAAGGGATAATACTAGTAATATTCTTTCACGTCGGTTTCTTCATCGTTTTAACCAGTTTAGTTGGTTTAAAATACAATGCCGAGTAAAGTTGCATTTATCTGCTCAATATTATATTTCTACTTTAGTTTTGCAACTATATGTATATAATGTTGAGGAGATACATACAAAGTTGAATAGATAAATACAACATTACTTTAACATTATATTTATTTACGCAAAGTTATATTTAGAGTCGGTTGAAGGAGTTGAAAGTAAAGAAATCAAAGTTAGTGAGATGTGTACCAAGCTCTTATCGGAGAATGTTGAGAGTCTTGTCATCCCTTGCACTCAGAAGATTCGGACTCTTGTACGGAGACCCCATGGAAGAAACCCTAGTCCAACTCTTAACTTGCGATCATCTTTCTATTTTGGGGCTGTTTGATAATGGAATGGGTTAAGATTAGGTGTCGTATAACGGAATGGGTTAAGGTTAGATGGCGTATCTTTGGGTTGACTTATTCGATCTCACGGAGTTGAACCATGGAAGAAACCCTAGTCTAACTCTTAACTTGCGATCATGTTTCTATTTTGGGGCTGTTAGATAACGGAATGGGTTAAGATTAGGTGACGTATAACGGAATGGGTTAAAGTTAGGTGACGTATCTTTGGATTGACTTATTCGATCTCACGGAGTTGAACGAGAAAACTCCAATTTTCTTTTATAAAAGGCGGTTAAGATGAGTTATTCTTACTTTTATCAAAGTGGAGTGAGAGAGATAAAATCGGCGTGAGACAGATGAATACGTCACCTGCGGGTGCGGGGTGACGTATTCAGTTATCAATCATGCCCTAATAATTTTCGCATATATATATATATCTCTATGAACTTTACATCAGGAGAGTATACATGTAAACATAAATGAATCATAAATTTTCACTCAAATTCATTTTGAATAGAGATGTATATGCCAAAAAAAAATTTAAAAATTAAGACTGCATTTAGAAACAATGTTGAGAAAAAACATTGAGATTTCAATTATTTGAATCCCCACCACTCGCAATCCCTTCCAAAGATGCACATGTCACGTCAACTTTTGTATTAAGTGTATTTAGAGAGTCAGAAAGAGACGGGGAGAAAAGAGCGAGCACTTTCAAAATCCCCAAAAATCGTCCAATGGCTGATACTTCTCTCTCTAGAGAGTTTGAAAAAATCACCTTCCCTCTGATTGTTTTCAAACACAGCCTCCTAAACAGCTAACGATGTGACAAACACTGCTCTTTTTTATAGGATTGCTCACATGCCATTTGATTTGAGTCCTCTCTCTCTCTCTCCCCCACTTGGAAAAAAACATTCTTGATGCGCTCATTTAGATTCCTCTTAAAACTGGTCATGGTTTCCGAACCACTCCCTGGGGAGAAGTTTTGATGCGAGAACTTAGACAAACTGCGCTGGCCCGGATGCCCTCGGCCAGCATCCAAAGATTAGGGTTCAAGATTGGACATGCTGAAATAATAAACAACCGGTTGCCCGGCAAATCAATGAAGTCGACACCCGGTAATAAGGATGGTGAAACGCTACCCAAGCTGAGACCACGGATTATGTTTGGTCAGAAAGGAACATGTCACCGTTCCACAATGAGAGGGGCCGGGGGAGAAAGACATCGCTTCTGGTGGATACAGAGTAGGGATTCCATCACATAGTGAAAACAGTCCATTCTAGACATATCAGTACACCTGGTCTTCCCTTAACGATGCCAAGGCGTTAGACTAACGTCTTCATGGCGCCCTGAACTAGCAATGGCAATTTGACGAGGACAGTCACCACTACTCGAGGCGATGTGCCGGAGAGTTCCAAGTAACATGATCAGGAGCTCTGACATTTAAAGAACCAACAATTTGTCTTGCATCCAAGTGCACTACTTTTGTTGTGGGCACAGTTCCACAATTTGTCGACCAGGAGGATGGCACTTCAAAGATTATTCTGGGCTACAGTGAGAGTGCTGCCGACGTACAGACCTATTGCAAAATTAGTCTCTTTGTTGTTAATGTCAACATAATTATCATGACTTCACAGGTCAATCGGGGGGGGGGGGGGGGGGGGGCTCATTGGTTTGCTACTCATGAATGTATGAAACAATTTACATCAGTCCAATTCTATAATTCTCTCACAGACGGCTGACAACCTATATAGAGAGTAGCAAATCCCCCATGTACAATCAGATGTTACAGTAAAGTGCTCTCTGCATTTCCTGGAGAAAAGAATTACGGTTCAAATGATTGCTCAGTACAGATACAGCTTACATCAATGCTGCACAAGAAGGAAGAGGCTTCTTAAAAATGCGAGCTCTTCCAATTTCTTCAGATGCTGACACTGAAGAGAGGCACGATTCCCTACCCCTGATATCGAGTTTTGCCTGGAAAGTCCTAGCATCAGACATCTGTCTTACAAACCGAGTAAAACGAGTCCAATTGTGGCTGTCAAACAAGTTCTTGTTCATTCGCACAAAATTGAAGGAAAGCGAATTCCTGTAAAGGTTATCTTTGTAGAGCTTGGAACTCTTCACGACTTGATTCAATGATTCATCATCAAGCCTTGTTACAGAGTTTTCACCTGTCAGTGGTAGATTACACATTCTTGCAGCATGTACAAGTTGCCTCAGAACACCTTCTGGGCTGCTTTTTGGATTGACTTGTTCCACCTCTGCATCTCGCATGTCAAAGCATGCACAGCACAGTGTCATTCTATACCTACTGAACAGACGAGCAATAGGAAGGTAGCCATCTCTGATGAGAGTGTTGTAATAGCCGGCAGTTAGCTCAGATGGATGAGAATTAGTACCATAGTGCCAGTGTATTCCTGCTACTTTTGCTACAATCTTCACCCCCGTACCCCAGAAGATGGCATCTGCAGTAACGCATAGCCTTTCTCCATGAAGCAGCAGCAATCCAGAGTACCATTCTAGAAAAAAATGGCCGTATTCCGTATTCCAAGAACCATCATTTTTAAAGAAATGTGTTCCTTCTGGATTGTGAAACAGGTTGCCAGCGCCAAGTGGACCACCGCTCCCCCATGCACTCACCCCAACATTTTGTGCACATGCATTTAGAGAGGCAAGCATATACTGAGAGAAAAGCCAAAAGAAGCGTCGATTATAGGAAGCATCAATATTACCCATCAAAGAAAGAGGAAAACGACAGGAGTTGAAGCACTCTAAAACATGAAGACAGGAGATTGTGATGTAAGTTGAACCTTGTCATAACATTGAAACTCTCCAAGTTCGGGTAAACTACTTGGTCGTGCCAGCTTGTCAGATGGGCATGAAGGATATCTAAGTTCGCCTGCAGGGCCCATCCCAACCTGAATTTCCTAAAGAAATGGAATATTGGGAATGCCAGTACCATCAAAAAGCACAGAAACTGGAAGAAGGAACAGAATGCATGGGGAAGTGCCAACTCACTGTTATTACAATTCCAAGAAATTCTCTAAATGTGTCTCTGAAATTCCTCATGAAATCCGAGTAAGCTTGTATTGGGGTCCGACCTTTAAGAACTGGGAGAGTATCACACCCCAATGAAATGTACTCTTCGCTTCTTCTCCCAAACCTGTCTGAATATGCCAAATCGGGATTGATGTCCATCTCTTCAAGCACCCATCGTGGAAGAGGAATCCTGGCACAAGAGAATGAAAAACATTGTCAACAGAATGGAATATAAATCCCATTGCAATTGTAAAAAAAAAAAAGTGAAATAACAGTATCTGGGTTTCCAAATGCATATAAAGGAAATGAAAACCAGGACGATTCATCAAAATAGTTCAGTTTTTGAACGAAAAAGGAAAGGAGTTGGTGTCAAAGTTTCTTTCAGGTGAAACAATCCCAACCAACACGAATTATGGTCTGCAACAGATGTTAAAGATCTGAATTGTTTATTTCCCCAAATGCTTTATACTAAACTGCTTCATCAAGTAGCCTACAAGGAAAATATACAACAATTGACCTCATAAAATACTACTTAGTGTAGTTTAATGTCATTTCTTATTCATATAAATGACAACATAGGAAAATGAACACTGTGACGGAGACATTATGCCTATCTGATACTGTTCACCTCCAACAAGCATCTATCCACATGCACCCCAATTGAACACCACGCATGTTTGGTGTGGCTTTCCCTAATTTTTAGGGAGAACTGGAGAAGTCTGATCTTTTATAAACTGTCCCTGAAAAGAAAAAACATCCCTCGACTACTTGTCCCCTGGAAGAAAGTTATCAGGGCAAGATCATGAGGACTCGCATGGAACTTGCTCTCCTTTTCCTCTCCCCTCTGCATCCGCATGAGGAGCTCTTCTACTTGTGATAAACTGCTGTGCTCAAAAGAGAATCTTACATGAGGAATCGGTGATGTGAGAATGAACTTCCTACTTCGGGCTGTCTCAATCTCCTTCCCTCTCTCCCCCCTTCCTTTCTCCCAGGAAAGGTGGATAACAATGTCTACTGACGAGTCATGCTATGTGGCCAACCCACCCTGTGAAAAGCAGATCATGTTTATAGCACCAGAGCTGACTTGTGAACACCGCATGCGGACCAGGCATTACACAGCCCCTGTAAAAAAATACAAATGATAATGATCCTTCACATCTTGGGGCTTCTTGGCTGCTGCAGTGGAAGACTCTCAGTTGGACTCACATGCTTGAGTCACAAATAGGTCTCCATAATTCTAACAATTATGACAATTTTGCCAAACATGCCAACAAATTATGTACAGCATTGTTAAAAATAAAATAGACATTTAAATGAAATAATTTTTAGGAATGAAACAGACTCAAAAAGAAAAGTGTCCCCAATTGCCCCATCAGTGGATTGCACACTAGGCTGGTTGCAGCAAAAGTACAAGAGAAATAAACCATACAGGAGCTCCCTGCCAGCACATTTGGAGTATAAGAAATGAAGCTGTATTCCAGCTGAGGGTGTCGAACGCCATCAAGGATACAGGAATTGTCAGTGAGATGGCCACAAACTGAGGTAAATTCCCTTGAAACATCAATAATGGCACAGAGGGATTTACTGTTGGAATGTTTTTTTATAGTAAGAAAATAATATTTGTATGCTGGAGAACAAGAAACCAAGCGATGAATAAAATAGGGATCTGCAATTTGATGAGTCAAGGGGCATGAGATCTGGAACCTCAAGGGGCATACATGCAATCTACTACAATTCATCTCCTTGCTACACCCTCCAACAGCAGTACACCCATCATGAGAAAAAAATGCTCAATTCTCCAAGCTTCCTGCCTGCACATGGTAGCCCCCCCCCCCCCAACACACACACACACAACACCCCCCCCCAAGGGACCCCAGATCCACCCTCCCAGGCCCACAATCCAAAAGTGCTGCCTACCAGAGTTGTCAGCGGTACCCTCACCTGCCACCATGCTCCTGTTGCCACCTTGAACCTGGTCACGCTGTATGCTATTTCCAGCATCTTCCAGTACATGAACATTCTGAGAAACATACTCTAGTTTGGTGTGCAGACCATCAGCTTTGTTGTGAAACCAGTTGGCATCAACCAGGCTTGCACTTCACTTGAAAAGCATCCGATCATGAAGCTGTCAAATCCGCTGGATATGGATCACCAAGATCAATACTAAAATGGCGATGGCACTCAAGGGCACCAGTAACATGGACCAGGGAGATGGAGGGGAAGGAGTGGAGTGCCGAGCAAGGGCCATTTGATCTCTCTCTCTCAATCTTGCGTGGAAGCTTTTGGCTGAAACAGCTCCCCCTCTCCCCACCCCCAACCCCCAACCAGAAAAAAAATAAAAATGAACCACCTCACCCACCAAGTGCTGGGAAGACACTATCTCTGTTAGCTGAAGCTTGGAGAATATTCTGAATACTGATCACTGTTTGCTAAAGGCACTTATGCTAAGTTTAATAAAGTTGAGGAAAACTGATTTACAGTAATGCAAAATACATGAATTTTTTTCATAGTTCCTCAAGTTTACAGCGATTAATGATCCACTATGGCACCACCTCATTGCCATCATTAAGCTTATATCAGAACAATTTATCCAATCAAATTAAATGATGGAGAATAAACATATAAACCGAAAACCATAGCTAGATAAAACTGAAGTCACAAGGATCATTGGACAGTTATGACTTGTTGAGAACAAATTGCAGTCCACATAAATGAAGATGTTTAGCAGCAAGAACTAGAGGGATCGAGTAAAAAAAAAGAACGTCTTTAAATTGTAAAAGGAGGATTGGTATGACATCAACGGAGACTGAGATAAGAGTAACGGTGGGCATAGTCTGGCCACCCTAAACATAAACAAGGTATGGCTCCAAGTAAGTGACCCAGCTTCCCCACTAAAAAAGCTCCACTTAAGAGTTTACTCATCCAGATCGAAGATTCTAGGAGGGCTATCGGCCACCCACTTTCCAAAAAAGGCAAATAAAAGAGTTTACTCATCTGGATTGAAGATTCCATAGGGAGAGGGATCAGGGAAGCATAATATCAGTTGGATGGATGGTGTCAGAGAAGATCTAAGAAAACTGACAATTCATTAGCAATCCTAGGAATCTGGTATCCACATTACAGCAAAACTACATAAGGCTAATCTCTTTTTTCCCCAAAAAATGATCCAAGGCAAAGTACCGCCCACATGTCAAGGTTTAAATACCCGGTTTCAGGAACCGGACCAGTCCAGGCCACTTCGGATCCTGGTCCTGGGTGTTAGGCCTATTTTGGCAAAAACCGGCCCGTTCTGACCAAAAGCCGACCACCAGAACCGGACCAGTGCTGGCCGCCTCCTGCCTAAGCCGACCATGATATGTGTACTACCTAGATTGCATGGTTATGTATTTGTTCCTTCAAATTTCCTTATCTGTGCATACCGTATTTACTATGCATCACCACTTCTTTTCTACATTCCGAACTTAAGAAATGTGTTTTATTATAGTTTACCTCATTTTGTAAAATTATTGTATATATCATTCTCCTTTTGTTTGTCATTTTATCACCAATGGAATCCACTACCAGCCATACATCATCAGAAGCAACTTCCACCAAACAGCGAACCTTCTTCCCTGACAACAAGTCTTGGCAGGGTGCGAGGATATGAAAAGAGACCTTGTTTTTTTTTCCTCTCCATGTATTTTTGTTGGTATGCAGAAAGGACACCAGCTTGATCAAGAACAGCATTCGGGATTAGCGGATTTCTTGAGGCCACAATCATGAAGGACAAGAAGAAGTGTAATATTCGTCCCACAGCCCCTTCTTTCTTTTGGACCGTGATATCTTCCACACGAGTTCTTGAGAAACTCGGAAACAGTTTCCATTTTAGCAAGATCTTGCGGATCACTCGATCCTTCTCTCGGATACACAGCATTAAGAACATATGAAAACGTGGCGAAAGCCCAAGTACTCACCAGCAAGGATCGCGTTGCCCCGAGCCGCACTGGTGGAAGGCCATGATCACGCGGACCTTGAGGCCGTACCGCCGCGCGAGGGAGACCAAATCCACGTACCCCGCCAAGTCGTACGCCCCGGGCGCATCCCGCTCGACGATCCCCCACCACACCTCCACCGCGACCCCCTCGACCCCGGCCGCCGCCAGCGCCATGAAGGATGCCGCCATCGTCTTCCTCCGGGACACCCGCCCCCCGGGGGCGACGGCGTCCACGGGGAGGGTGACGAAGACCGGCGCGCCCACGGCCGCGCTTGGGGGCGGGGGCGGCCCGTGCTGGCGCTCCTCCCCGCCCCCGGGGGAGGGGTCCCCGACGGAGCCGTTGGCGCCGGAGGAGGGCCTGGAGGAGTAGAGGCGGGCGGAGACGGCGAGGCGCCGCGGGCGGGGCGCCGCGGGGCGGAGGGAGAGGGCGGGGGCGAGGCGGGGGGAATCGGGCCTGGAGCGGGCGGCGGCGGGGCCGGGGATGGTGGAGGGAGGTGGGGAGAGGACCGCCATGGGAGGAGGAGGAGGAGGAGGAGAGCGATGTTGGAGTACCTACGAGGACTCACCACCTCCCATTTCCAGCGGGCTTCTTGCGTATTGGTGGAGCGGAGTTTGGGGGACGCGACAGCTCCTCTCCTTTTCCGCGCTCTCTCTCTCTCTCCCCTCTCTCTCTCCCCTCCCGGCCGAGCGGGGTGGAACCGTGGAAGAAACGGTATCGGTGAGAAGACGGAGTTGCCCCTGCGTGGTGGTTGGCGGAGGCAGAGAGAAAAATATGCATTTCTTGATAGTGTTAGTTAAATCGGAATATAAAAATAAAGGTACAGACAGCAAATATTCATGTATCATTGCATAGTTTAAACACTTTTGTTTTGTTTTTGTCGTTGAATGGTAAGAAACTTCCGACCCCCACCAAGGCAATCTGCCCTTAACGCTGATTTGAACCTGCAACAAATCATAACATCGATGATTGTTATACGAAGATATGTTCTTGACGCGACGTTGTCATAAAATTAGGAAAAGTCCATAGAAACTCTTAAGAGAGGAGACAAGGTGTGCAACTAAGAAGGGATCTAGTACGATCTTCAGGCACTGAATTATAATAATCTTCTCTAATTTTATATATCTTTCTCCATGTTCACGTAATTTGTCTCATGCCATGGGTATACATACCATTTTTTTCTCCAATTTCACATGAAAAGAACTTTCTAACTCCCCCAGCCCTCGTCTCAGCTGTGGTTTTATGTAAAACTACTGACCTCCCGCCGAAAATTAAAGCCTCCTCTATTAGAGAAAAAAAATTCTGATTACAAGGAAGCACGACAAACATCATTATCGAGATCCAGGACATGACACAAGTGTTAATTAGAAGAGCCTCATGAGTTTTCCCTTTACGATAGAAAATATTAAGCAAGAGTGATTGTTTTTTTGGAAACAATTTCTTAACAACCCTGAGTGAATCTAACTTGAGACTCTTAATTAAAAATTTTATAGGAATCAAAGGATTGATAAAAATTATATAGATAAATTTCAACATCTAATACTCTCAACTCAGAATAACTTAATTGGAACACGGAGAAACGGAAAAAAAAAGTTTTCAATTAGAGGCTACTCCAAGCACAACCTTGAGTGCATCCATTCTTCTTCTTCATGTGAGGAAGGAGAAGAAAAACAAACAGCCATGAAGTTAAAAGCTTCTGCCAGACACATCAAAGATCCCTCCTCCACGATGAAGGTTCGCCCGTCATCAAATTTCCCTTCGTGGGTTTTATAGGAAGGACTTTTTGGTAGCGGCTTCTGGATTTCATCAAAAAGGCAGACGAACTTAAGAAGGCACTAAAAAAACAAAAGCTAATTTCCGGCTTCTCCAAGCAATTATTCAGGCATTCTTTACATGAGGCGCCCATAGGAACGGCTACAATATATATAAGAGGGAGCAGCATTTTAGATACATCAAAAAGCTGGCTGACACGTAATACCATTTCATCTGGAGTATAAACCACCTGACCGGAACACATCGTGAAGACAACTGCGAAAACAACGAAGCTTCGATTGCAGAGATGAGGAAAGCGGAGTCTGGCACTCAGGTGATTGAATAAATCACCTGAATGCAGTGAAAAGAATTCACATCAACCGTGAAGCGGAAGGGTGACTGGAAAAACCCAAGCCTGGGAGATGTGGTGAGGAGCAAGCAAGGCAAAAGAAGAAATTATCAAGCATGCGTAGTTCTGGATGCAAAGACCTCCGAACACGAGACTCCCTGAAACACCTGTATTTCTTGATGAGATCCGATGATACCAAAATATGACACCTACATATTTATAAAGCATAAGAAAGGAAATGCCATGACATATGCAACCAGAGAAGCAAACTTTTGTTTTGGGGGAGGGGGGGTTGGGGAAGGAAAGGGGGGAGAGAGAGAGAGAGTACAAAATACTCGACAGGGGAAAGAACATGTTGTAACTGGCAGGCTGATGCGTCATTGGTTTCAACTAGGTCATGGGTCACAAGACCTGACGTTGACCCTCAGAAGACGAACTCAATCCCACATGCTTTGGGCGCCCACAGGAACTCCATCTTGGCTTTGCAAAAAGAATGCACATGGACAGCAATGTTGACCGTGCTGATGCTGAATGGACTTTACAAAAGTGGCATGTGGCAGGACAGGGCAAGCAGGGCCCAGGTTGAGCTGCTCACAGGAAGAGAGCTCCTTCCCAGCCATTTATAGAAGGGAAACTTTATAGCCCTTCTGCAAGTTTAGCAGAGTGGGTCGCCCATGACCGGCTCTATAAAAAAGGAACCCCACTCCATGGTGTGGATGGAAAAAGCAAGTGGAGACCTGACTTCGCCTCAGACAATATGCAGAGAAGACTGACCCATGCATGCGATGTTTGGACCTGACTCAACACGAACCCAATGCGTATGCAAGACACCGTAAACTACCAGAAAAAGCATCAACCAGAGACAGCCCTAAGGATGGCTAACTTAGCCCAGTCAGCAGATTCTTTAATCAAATGATCATCTGAGGATAAGCATTCATCCAAAAAGTCCTTGCTTGAGACAGCTTGATTGATCAGAGGAGCAGCATTACTTCCCAGTGCATCAGCAAGGTCTCCCAGCAAGCCAATTGCAGTTTTCATGACGACTTCATCCCTGCATAAGAGAGAGGGAAGAGAAAAGAGAGGAGATGGTTAAAAATGGAACAGACAAAATGAAAATGTGAAGTGATTTGGGAGGGCAGATTTCAATAGCGCTCACATGTCCTTTTCCATATACAGGCTATCCAAATATTGAAGGATGTGAGGTGCATAAGGCAGAAGTAGCTGTGTCTTTGGGGAACTCTTAAATCCTTGAAAGACCCCAGAGTATGCCTCCAAGATACCATTTCTTAGTTGGTTGGTGTACTCAAGCACCTCGTCATCAGCAGCAGACGCACGCACTGAGAGTTCTGCTGCACTTTGAAGCATAGGCATTGCATATATCAAATACTTCTCAAAGTTCTCCCCTACTGCCAAACCAATATCACCAAAGCATGAGAATATTGGGGGTTTAACAGAACGGTGTAACTCATTACTGGACAAGTTTTTAAGGAGTTGTGTCATAATTCCATCACAGAAAGGTAGAATCTTATCCTCCAATGCCCTACACAAATCTCCTACCACACCAACAGTAATAGAACAGACCTGGTATTCCTCAAAGTTTTGCAGGCCCATCTCCAAGTAAGGATAGAAGCCTTGCATGTATTTAGAAAAGTTTGCCCCTGCCGCATAAGCAAGGGCACCAATAGCAAGCATGGCCTCTTCATGAACTGTGGCATTTCTGGAAGCAAAAACCCTCAGGAAAAGATCCATCATCTGGTCATTATACTGCATAAAAGCATATTTTGTAGGCTCTGCGGATCCTAGCTTCTGGATGATGACCTGCAAGCAGCCACAGAGAAGACCCTGCAACTCATTCTGCTTCTCTGGTGCCTCAAGAGAGTTGTGGAGCTCCATCATGATAACTGGAACCAATTGCATGACAGTTGGAACTGCCTCATCCGTAGAGCACCTTACAACTTCATTTAGAGTCTCATAAGCTGCAGTACGAAGGCGCGACTCTCCAGCATCTTCCCTGTGGGTCACAGCCAAAAGAGCCTGAACAATGTCTTGGAAGAAAGGGGATAAGGGTGATGTCGAGTCTACAGTCTCAAAACCTTGGGCAAGGAAATAGAGAGCACCACAGGCTTTTTCTGCAACATTAGGAACATCTTTCATGCTGTGGAGCAAGACTGTGAGAATCTGTTGACAGTTTTCATGGGTAATTACAGGCGTCTCTGTGGTTGACCCATGGAGAAACTCGAAAATCCTTCCAAGGGTCCATGCAGTTGTGTCCTTCACATGGTTATTCTGGTCCTTCATCAATGCATTTAGCATAAAGTTTAGAGCATGTCTGACTATATCAATAAGTTTGTCTGGGGAAGGACCTTCTAAAATAGAACCAAATGCATAAGTTGCTGCTTCTCGCTGCCTCCATTCAGGTTTGTTAATGTTTTCTTCTATGAATGGCATAACAAGAGGCACAATGTCATCTCCCACGGTCCGTGCAACCAAACCCAAGCATGTTCCTCCAGCCATTGCAAGATTCCAAACTCCTTCATCCTGATCTTGGTCGTCTTCTTGCTTAAGGAGTGTCTCCAACAGCATAGGGACAAGCGCAGGTAGTGCCTGCTTGATAAAATAAAAGCAAGGGGTGTCAGAATCAGCAGAAAAATCCCCTCCATATTCATCTAAGATGTCAATCTCTTCATCGCATATTGAGCTCCAGAATTCAATAGCTTGTAAAGCAACAGGTTCCTCATCTTCCCTCACAGCTTTTGCAGTGATGTTAAATGTGTCCTGCATATACGATGCAAGCTTCTCATAATACATGGAGGATATGGAGACCAAGCATTCGAATGCAGCCTGCCGTATCTTCACCTCAGGGGACAGAGTAGCTTCACAAATGACTCTCATGATATAATCCCTCTCCATATCATTCCCGAAATTTGCCTGAGCAAATCCCAAAGAATTATGCAGAGCTCGAGTTGCAGCCAGCCTAACATCAATGTTTCCCTCAGAAGCACTCATGCCTTGAACAACCGCTGTCAATATCTTATTGACTTGCTCTTGATCAACTACATCAGGGGAGACTTCTTCACACATGTAACCTAGGGTGTCCAAAGTTGTTTGCTTAACATGTGGCTGAAGTTGGTGAATATTTGACAAGAGAGAACTGATAAGTTCAGGCCATTGATTTTGAGGCAACTCAATACCAGCAATCTTTGCAACAACTTGAGATGCAGTAGATCTTGCATCAATCACCGGTGAAGAGAGAGTCTGTAGTAAACATCCTTTGACCTGGGCCCTAACAGCTACATCCAATGATAACCATCTCTGCACATGCTCAAATTTTCTGTGTTGCTCCTTTGCATCCAGGGCATTTTTGAGAATCAAGCCTGCCAATTTACGGCTAACAACAGGCTTGTCGTTATTTGCTAATTCACTCGAAAGAGATAGCAAGAACCCAGTAACATTTTGATCCTGAAATTGTTTTAAACTTTCCTCAGCATGCTTGCGAACCGCTGAATCTATTGACTGTGCATTCAAAAGAACTTGGGTAACTTCCATAGCCATTTCTGTCTGCAGAGACAAAATAAATTAACTTCAACAACCAAATATACAACAAACTGTATTTCAATGCGAATATATAGCATCGATTTTACTACGGACTATACAGATATTACACACCCAGAAACCCAAAGCAAGACAATAAAGGTACACTAAAAAATACATCAAATTCACCCCAAACGAGAACTCCCAAATCAAATAAACATGTTTAAAAACATTAAATCAGTGCTGCATCAAATCCCCCCTACTTTCTTCCACACATGCCACACGATGAAATCCCACCAGCTCATACACCATCAGGTTTCAACCACATAGACTAAATGTCAGGTGTTAGCCATGAATTAATGCATGCTCAGTAGCCTAATTGGCACATCTTTATCAGTCCTATAGATTAACTACCTTTTGACAGATTTGTTGCTTACCGGTGTGAAATTACCAAGTTCCCCATAAGCACCTTTTAACTCTCAAACAGCTGCTTTATCAACTATATCCACAGTAAAACTTTCCATTCAATGACAATTGTAGAACCAAAAGGAGAGGTATCTACTTTGTCAATTGCTAGTTCAGCTCTAAAAAAAAGGTTCAGTGAATTCCCTCATCTACTTCAGGTGTATAGAAAGTGAGACTATCCCTGAAACAATAAAAAGATTGACATCAACAAACTGCAATCCTTTTCCCTCCTTTAATTTAATACAATTTCGTGGTACCTACCACTTTAAAAAAAATCAACTGCAATCCTTTTGCCTACAAAATAAAGCCATCGGGAAGCAAGAGCTGTAGGAAATATGGCATCACCAAGGATTGTGCAATTGGATCAGCCAGTCAAATTCAGGTTGTGTCAGCCAAATCAGTCACCTCACTAGAAGCTCAACAACCCGAAAAAAAAATAGAAAGCAAAAAAGGGAAAAAGATAGCTAGTCCTCCTCCACCTCCTCCTCCTCTTCTTCTTCATCAATGTGCTATTGTCGTGATCACTACAACTACTTATTCTTCTCCCCAGCTTCTTCTTCCCACAGCCACTAATGGAGATCTCCCACTCTCCTCTCCAATCAAGGAGAAGGGAAAATTCGACGCAGAAAACAAGGTGCCCGGCAGTGTCCCACTCCCCTTTAGAAAGGGCACTGATTGGACCAAATGCCCAAATAAGCACAGTTGCATTGCAGCAAGCAAGTCGACATACACACACACAAGTGCCCATCCCCATTAGAAAGGACTTTGATTGGACCAACTGCCCAAATAGGCACAAGCAAGTTGAGAAATGCATACACACATGTCCTCATATTCAATATATTGTCATATGTAGCCCATAATAAACTGTATCTACCATTTGAAGCCCTACTTTCATCTGCCACTTGTTTAAACATAGCTTCAGGTGGATTGAGGAAAAATATTAACCTGCCTTTGTTTAAATCTCCTCACATAATTGAAATGATGATATATGCACATTTAGAATGCTCTTGTACACCTCTTCAAAACTTTATATGTACACCTCCTTTACATTTCAACAGAATACGTAGACTGTAGTACTATCCAACTTTCAGGGGGGGGAGGAGGAAAGGTTGTCATATCCAGAATTGGATCCCCATGTCCAAATTCTGGTCCAAATCAGTCTCAGATCAGAATCACTTTAAATCAGAATTGAATGATTTGAAAAGCCATGGCATCAAAAGTTTCATGAGGTGAGTTCAACCGTGACAATGACTTTAGAATTTCAGTTTCCTCGGGTGGTCCATTCTTGTAGATGTGTAAAGTGGAATTCGACTCGGCTCATTTAGTTTTCTTAAAGAAACCGTGCCTCAACGAAACTTTGGGCTTGTTTAATAACCAAACTCAGTTTATGCAGACGTAGTATCAAATTATTTATGCTTATAAACAGAAGCAATTGTGTTTATTCAATAGTTTGCTAATATTCATTTAATAGCTCACTTTGAATACATTTTGATCTCACTTAAGAGCTTGACTCATACATAGGAAAAAAGGAAAATTGTGTCCTTTTGAAACCCCCCCCCCAATTAAAAGCTTGTAGAGGCCTATGAATATTAAATAAGCAGAGCTAATTTCAAATTTGAACAGTGTATTCATCTTATAGCCATTTTCGGATACATTTTGATCACATTAAAGAGCTTGGTCAAAATGTAGAGACAAAGGGAAAATGTGTCTTGACCCATTAAAAGCTTGAAGAGGCTCATGTGCATTAAACAAGCTGACCTAATTTCATATTGAAGAGCTCAAAATAGGCTCAACCTGGTTTAATCGTGAATGGACAAGTTTGAACAAAGCAAAGCTCTCCTCAAACTTGGCTCAACTGAGCCAAGCTTGAATAGAGCAAAGCTCAGGTCAACTAAGCTTTCTAACACTTTACACTCCTTAATTTGAATGAATAGAGACTAGAAGTACACTTGTCATCTTCCTTTTGTGCTCTGCAACAGCAGCCCCCTTTACTTGATACTTTTTTCTGTAGGCATCAAAGCATCAATGACCTCTTCACCTATTAACGAAATTCAATTTCCACAGAAGCACCAGCATTCTGATGATTTTGCACTATCTCTTCCCAACCCACGTTTCTTATAGGCCTCTACAACCTCCTGTCCTGCCTAATGCAATTTCAATCATTATTCATGACATTTCCGCTTCCAATTCTTCATTTCTGATTTGCAGGTAGATTAAAAACTTCTTGAAGCCCAATTAATGAACACCAGAGCAGGGATACTTTTTGGTTCAACTGACAAATGAGGCTTCCGTTCCTGCTCTTTAAAGCCTTATACCATAAATTTGGGTGACTAAAGAATCAAAATTCAACATGAATTGGGCAAAGCATCCCTAATGGCTGCTAGCCTGACAATACCATCTTACTTGTTGAGACAAAAGCATGATACATGCCAGCTAACTGAAAGGAAAGAGATGGCAGATAATTGGGCAACAGACAAATCTTCCATGACATAATATAAAAGACAACAAAATATGATGCAGGAGGACAAGAAAACATACATATAAAAATAATGAATGATATGTGAATTAGAGCAATGAGATTGAAGAAAGATACATTATATGAATAACAAATAAATGATCTATGTGAAGAATCCAAGAGCATAAGTAGCTAATAGCCCTTCCATAGTTCCAAAGCTGCCGCAAACTGACGTTGGTGGCAGGGGTCCCCTGGTCGTCAAAAACAAGTACGTAATAGCCCTAAGCAAAAGACCTTGTAATGAACAAAATAGAGCAGTTTCTTTATAAGACTGTCCTTGTCAATGTGGAAAACGACGGTTAAGAGAAGACAATAAAGCTTTCCTTCTTTTAGGTGGGGGGAAGGAGCGGGTGGGGTTGTAGAGATACCCCCATCACTCTAGCATATCAACTCTGGGACAATATAAGTTCCGAAGCCCGCAATATACCATACAGCAACAAACGACAGCATCCACTTAAGCCACGTTTAACGAGTACTTGACACGGAGAATTCGTCTTCCAACGAAATGTGTACATAATTTGCAGATCTAAAATGCATCGACCAAATATGGCTGGAATAGAATGACCGCTTATTCACTTCTTATAAAAAATGTAATGGACAACCCATCGGAGAAGATCTACAAATTTCAAAACGTTTACAGTCTCTTCGAAGCACACCCAGGACACTGCACACAAAGTGGGGAACAAAGCCAATTTCGCGCATCCAACCATGGACGATTTGAAAAACGCGGAATCACAACATAATCAAAAATTCAGAAATCCGAGCACTATTCCCACAGCACTATCCGAACCCTCAATTCCACGTCCCAGGATCAAGGGCAACAGCAGCGATGAAGATCAACTCGTTGGATTTCAAATAACGACAGTATTCCAACTGAGCAGACTCCACGTGCAATTTCCACCACGAAGGATCGCAACCGACAAGACCAACGAATCCAGGAAACAGCGATTAAGGCGAGAAACAACAAAAGCGGAAGGATCGAGGAACTCACATGGTATCTTCTCCGCGTTTCCCTTGCAGGGATACGCCCCAATGGCGGCCGCCGCCGACGGGAGGAGGGGTCCTCGGCGGCGACGGAGAGCGGAGAAACCCTAGCAGGGGAAGGGGTGAGGAGGAAGAGGGGGTTTCCTGGAGGGGCGGAAGTAGGAAGCGGAACACACCAGCTGTAAAACGCTGATTCGCTAATTAATAGTTGTTAAATTATTAAGAAATATATATATACCCTTATAATTTTATTATCCTATTTTATTTTCTCATTCTCTAAATATCATCATTTATAACTGCATATTTTGAAATTTCATTTTAGTTATACTCCTCACTTACGCCTTTAAAGTTAACAAAATATTTCGTCAAACATGTAGCATATAAAATTTTTAAAAAAGTATATAAGATAATATAAAATGTTGAAAGAATATATATTATTTTAATTATATGAGAAGATTAAATAAGGTTAACATGATCTCTTTTTTATCTTAACCTCTCAAAAATTAAATGTGCCAAGATGAAATATGTTTATTATAGAGATATATATAACGATGTGAAGAATATAGTGTGTAAAATAGAATTTTCAAGATTCACATATTCGAAGATATATATAAGTAACAATGTGAATAATATAGGGTGTAATCACATTATTAATGAGCACCCGGTTGCAATAATTGCTGCACTTTGTCCTTTTTAAAGACTAATCTCTTTGGAGCTGACGCGTGACATCCAATCAGCAAAAGCCACATTTTCAGAATTATACGCCATCGAAGGCCCCACCCTGTGCTGCTCAGAGGGCCCTCTATTAAAAAGTCATCATTGACTTTATGAGTGGCCGGTTCGCATCAATTTGCATCGAGAAGGTCCACTTAGAGGAATGCACCTCTCATGAGACTCCACGTCGGGTAAGATTTTGTCGTTACCTGGTGTCTGCGTCTGCATTTGCTAGCTAGGATCGCAGTCTCTCGCACTTACTTAATCTGGAGTTATCTGTTCGTTTCATTGTTCTATTTCTGTTGTCACTTGTCGATCCGGACGCAAAACAGAGGCTTTGCAAAAGCTCCTCGAATGTCCGTCGCGTGCTGATAGCCGTCTGATGAGAAGGTCCGCCAACTGAGCGGCCGTGATCACGGGGTCTACGAGATAAGATAACATCACTCGGCAACGACAGGTATCAGCTACTAATGGTGAGTTTGGTTTGCTGCAGTCCGAGAGTTATTCTACACTTTGGGGTCAAATTATTTTTTTGAATTTTTGTAAATGAACTATTATTAAAAATAAATATATAAAAAATACTCTTAAAAATATATTAGTGGGTATATCACTTGATAAAATTATATTGTATAAATAGGTCATTTTTATTTACATACATTTCAATTTTATCAATTTGTTTTTTAAAAAAAATCACGTTTAGATAGACTTACATAGTATTTGTATATTATTTAATTTTATGTAGTGATTTATTTGTTAATATAGTTTTAAGAATATTTTTATAAATTTACTTATAATTATTATTTATTTACAAAAATATCTATCTTTTTTAAAAAATGGGAGATAATAGCCCACCTCCTCTATTCGATCGAACAATTCATTGACCAAAAAAATAAAAAAAATTATTCAAAAATTTTCAAATTTGAATAATCTGATCTTTTTTATTGTATTTTTAGGCCGTTAAATTGGAGGATGGATTGTATGATCCAATAGTGGAGGTGGGCCTCCACCGCACAAACTTTGAAAAAAAAAATTAGACATGCATCTAAATTGTGCAATAACATTGGGTGTGCAACAAGTCTTACTCCGAAAAATTTGACCTTTTTTTTTTAGATACGGCACGGCCAGCATATAGTCCTTCACTTAGCCTACCCTGGCCCGCATTAAGTCCAACCATGACTCGGCCCAATTAGATCTGACCCGCATTACAAAAACTATTTTATTTTATAATACAATTTTGTGAGTTGTCAATAAATTGAGGTGGGTCAACCCAATGGCCAAATTGCCCAAGTCCATCCAAAGGTCGCATTACAAAAAATATAGAACCGTTATTGGGTTGGGCTTGCCCACTGGCTATCTAGTCAGGCTGATCGTAGGCCGGTTACAGGCTGACATTTTGGCCCGCGATCGGCCTGACCTGAAAGCCCACAGGCCAGAACGACCCATTGACGGGCCTCATGACTGGGTGAATATGTGGCCCAAAAAAACTTTTTTTTAACAAAATGATTCTGTTAGTAATTGTAAGGATAAAAATGGTGGCAGTGTGGCATCGCAGCATTTCTCTGGTTGATCTGTGCTCGTTATAACCTCCGGTTAACGCATAATCCTATCGACATCGAGCAGAGGATACACCAGATTGCAGTGAAGGCAACATGTTTGCCACGTAACAAAAAGGTATGTCATTAAGCATTTAATAAGCATATCATGCAAACTTATTTGCAACAAGATTAGTTCATGTGGAAGAAAAAGTCGTCTGCAGAGAGGAGACTTGAGAGGGTTCCCCGCAAGCATAAAATCAGGGTTCGCCGACTCGCTGATCCGTATCGGATCGGGATCTTCCTGATCCGATACGGTACACCAAAGTCGCAATCTACTCAGACGGACTCGACTCTCTCTCTCTCTCCCCCCCTCCTCTCTCTCTCACACACACACTGTGACTCGGCCGATCCTGAGCGTGATCCGCAATGTATCGGGTTTTCCTAGATCCGGTACGACACGCCCGAGTCGGCCCGAGTCGACGAACCATGCATAAAACACACCACCTGCTAAATAGTGTAACGTAACACAGAAGCACCAAGCTAGATTTACAACAGGATAATAACAAGAATTTTCTAGAAGGGAAGGGGGAAAAGGAGGGAAATTTTTACGTGATTCGGTTTGGTCACGAGGCACGAACACAAACAGCCTCGCTAATGGGATCCCAAGAACAACCCACTTATACAGAGTTACAGTTCGATATGAGACGAGCCTGGAAATGCCCCAAGACGAGTGCAACCTCGCGTGTATCTTCACAAAGACTCGTCGGCTTTCTTCGCTGGCTCCCCAAATTCTATCTTAAGCCAGGTTCCTCTCTCGCATCAGTGCTTCAAGCTTCTCAACATCTTCAGGGGTGTCCACCCCGTGGGCGTCGTGATCGACCTTGATTACCTATGATCATAAGAAGAAAGAGAAATTAGATATTTTGATTCCGAAAATGCTGGGCCTAAAATACAATTTAACCATCTGGAACAATGGCCTATAAGTTATAACAGTGAATGTCTGACAAATTACCACTGAACAAAGGACATGAATACAGACATAAGTTGTCTTCTGGCAGCAGGAAGTGGTTATGACGCTTGAACGTAAATAAATTACCCTCTCAATCAACGGTTCAAAAATATGGAGTTCAAATCACTGTGTTTTTTGCGTCTCCATTCAGTGGGGACGAGAGAGCACATTTTACTGGTCACCCTTTATTACTACTAAATCTCAAACTGTTTTTTTAGGGATTCGACTCCTGAGGGATGCTTCACAAGAAAAATGACTCCGTTTCAATTTGATATTTTGGGTTGGGTTGGGTTGGGTGGGTGGGTGGGTGGGGGGGGGGGGGGTGCGCACTGGTGGTTCCAGTGTGTGTGGCAACCAAAAAACCCTTCAAAGGTGAAATTTCTTGTATGAGGCCTATGTGCAACCAACTCAGACGGTTCACAGCGGACATCAGATTTGTAGGTTAGTCATGTGATGCAGGTGCTGAGCTTATGGAACATTTGTTCGTGAGTTGCCCTTTTTCTATGCCTATTTGGAAGGAAATTGTTCAGAAAGATCAGTGCATGTGGCAGAATCCTCAAAATAAGAAGCTACACATGGGTTAGAAAGGGAGTCCGAGGATAAGGACCAGAAGGTATGGTGACTGATTTTGCATGCTATTATTTGGACAATTTGGGGGAGAGGAATAACAGAGTTTTTAATAGGAGGAGCAGATCAGCTGATCAGATGGTGAACTTTAATTTACGGCAAGGTGAATAAGTGGGCTAAAGATAGGACTGTCCAAGGGGCGTGTCCTGTTTTGCTATGTGAATTGGCAAGATAGAGGGCACACACAATCTTGCTGTGGCCTTGGGGGAGGTTTTTTGAAAGACGACAGCTAATACGCGTTTTTGGAGATCTTTTTTGAGAGCTCACACAATTTCCATACTTGTATAACCCATTTTCATTTACGACTATGTGGTGCTATCCATCCCCAAAAGATTTCCCTGATAGTTCCACAATTTTATTAAATGAAAAGGTAATCAGAATATGGGTATACATTCATGTATATTAATGTTCACTCATAGTATCTTCAGAAAAATGGAATATATGAATATGCAGTGAAAATGGAATCCGGCAACCCAAATTGCTTTAGGTATATATGAACATGTGGTACTGTCAGGAAGGACTTCATTGATTAGTACCACAATTTTAATTAAATGAAAAGGAAAGCACTGATTACCTTCATTTTGTAGCCATTCTCAAGAACCTTCAACTGCTCTAGGTCTTCTTCTAGTTGCAAGGGAGTAGGAGGAAGCTCTGGATAAATCCTTAAAAAGTTTGAATCGTAGCTCTGAAAGACAGCAAAATCATCAGTCGTCGGGGAGGTGTGGGGCCAAAAAGGAGAAAAACTGAAAATTATTTCCCACAACAGTGCAAATTGAACTGTGCCATTTCTTTCTCTAGGCAACCAAAAAAGTGTTTTCTGAAACTGAACAAAACACAGATGGAAACTTGCCCGTGGCAAAGGATCTGGAAATACCTGAATACCAAGGTGCAGTAGATATGGGAATTTAGGATTAACTTTTCCTGACCTATAGAACATTCAAACATGAAATAATTTTTTATGTTAGACAGAAGTGCAAGGCAAGTGTCAAAGTATGGCGGCATGCCATAGAACTCACTTGTTGAATGGGATCAATCCCCTGGAGAAATAAATTGCATAGCCATGATTGTCCACTATACACTTTACACGGTTGGTGTCAGTTCCATCTTCAGGTTTCAGAGATGTCACAGCAGTGCTGAACACTGCATCAGGAGCTCCCTACATAAGCCTCACAGAGCTTCAGCGAACTAAAGATTATCACAATAGAAGTGGAGAACATCACTTATACGGTGTTTTGGAGCACTTTTTAAAAAAAAAGCTCTTTCTCCCTAAAAAATTATGTTGTGTCAATTTTGGATTTAATTTTTAAAATTGATGAAAACTGATAACTACCTGTTTGGCAGAAGTGTCATAATTTTTAAAATTTGTGTAGACCTGTTTGGCAGAAGCTTCTCATTTCTTTCTTTTATTAAAGCGACAAGAACATTTCAAAGGAGATTTATATCATTCATAAAAGAAGATAAATACACTTACAAAAAAAAGATAAATAAGTTATTAAAAGAAGTTATAATCTAATGTCTTCAAATTCATTAACCTATTTGATAGCGGGTTAGGGTGGGGGAGCAGATGAGAGAGAGTCGGTGGGCCCCACCGCTCTCCTCACACACAGGAAGGCTAACTGGGGTTGGTTAGCGCAACTGACCCCCAGGGGTCGCTTGCGCTAACCCTGCCTGGTTAGCAAAGTGGCCCTAACATAATCATAATGTTAGACGATAGAAGATGGGGTGAAACCAGATGGATTTACATTTCTTGGAGTTCTGGTTGCATGTTGCCACGCAGGTCTAGCGGATGAAGGCCGTCATTTTTTTTTTATTTGATGACTCAAGTTTATGGAATATCTCCTACAAGTGAGCATTATACTGGTATGGTAGACCTCTATGGCCGTCGGGGTCTTTTGAATGATGCAGAAAACTTCATAAAGAATGTAACTTCACTTCCAAATTTCAGATCTATTTGGGGAGCCTTGCTTTCCGCTTGTGCAAATCATGGAAATATTGAACTCGCAGAATATGCAATGAACCAGTTTCTTGAGATTGACCCAACAAATTCTGTAGCATATGTGCTTCTGTCAGATGTATATGCTAAAGCTTCCAAGTGGGATAATGTCAGAAAGGTTCGGAATGTGATGAAGATTAATGAAGTTAAAAACATCCCCCTTCCTCTCATGCGACTAAGAGCATTTGTTCATTGAGAGGGAGAGAGAGGAGGAGGGGAAGGAGGAGGGAAAGGGGAGGGTGGGACTGCAGGGTGCAAGACGTTGAACAGCGGTGCGCCGGACTCTCAGGTCGAAAGTATCCGATATATGTGTGTGGAAAGACGTCGAGAGGGAAGCAGAAGAACAGAAATGCAGATCGAACACGCCCCCCTGCCTCTCATGCAACTAAAAGTATTTCTTCATTGACAGAGAAAGAGAGAAGGAGGGGAAGGAGGAGGAAGAGAGGAGGGTGGGGCTGCAAGGCCGTCCAGCAGAGTGCAGGAACGCTCTGGCAGAGGGAGAGGGGAGGGCCGTCCGGCGGGGTGCCGTACGCACAGAGAGGAGGCGAACGAGGAGGGAGAGGGAAGGGTCGGGCGGCGGGTCACCAGATGGGGATGGCCGGACGCCGGACGCGCAGGGAGGACAAGAAGGGGGAGGGAGAGGGGGGACCAGCCAGTGGGGCGCCAGGCGGGCAGGAAGGCGGGGTGGGGATAGGCCGGCGATCCTCTTCCTGTGCGTTACTTGGTGGGAAGGGGCGGAGGGGCAGCGGGGGTGGGGGCTGGCGTACCTTGTGGGAGAGGTTCTGCATAGGAGGCCAAGGTTGACGTCACGGTGAGTCCGAATCACAGGTTCTCCTCAGGAAGCAGAGCGAAGCTGCGAAGTCGAGGTGAAAGAGGGGAGAGGAAGGGCGTGCGAGGAGTCCCGAGGCATCGTGCGTGATTCTTTCGGGAAAAAAAAAATTTGCTCCGGACTTAATTTTATTTTGGGGAAGGTTTACACAGGATAGGATTCCGCCCTAAAATATGGGATAGACCTTACCGAACATGTTCGAGTAGGCTTCTCTTCCCAAATTTTTATTTTGTGAGAAAAAAGAGGTAAAGAATTACAACCAAGCACCCCATTATTCCTCTATTGCAGCACGAGTTAACATGTTGCATAAGCATCCAATGGATGGTCCCAAATACCTGTAGGTAACAATCTCCTATTAAAGCAGAAAGCACAATCTTTTCTCAAAAATTCTGAAGTCGATAACACAGACAAGGTGGGCAAAACACCTTACATGTTCTGATGTTTCGCAATGCAATATCACAGGCCTGAGCAGCGATGTAAGCTAGACAGGGGACCTTGCACCAGACTAGAATTAGGGCGGAATTACTGAGTTTGCCTGTTACAAATAGTCTATTTCTTTTGTCCTCTCAGATCAATCTAATGTTTTCTATATACTTCACAATTGTTGGTAATGATCTTCCTAACAAGTATTCCTGGCCATTAAGTTCAAAATTACAAATACTTCTACAAAAAATGATGAGAGATCTACCTAGCTCAGCTAGAGAATCAGATAAATTGGCTAGGATAGACAGGCTGGCTGGTTCATCCTAAACTGCCAGAGAAAACTCATGAGAAGAGCAAAATCAAGCATAGAATGCCAGACAAGAATATAATCAGTTAAAAGAACTTGACATTGACCTCTCACACTGCACGTAGACTTGAGTACCACTGCAATAGGTTCCCCATCATTAAAAAAAAAACACTTGACATTGACAACAGATGGTTCTCAGCCAGTCTCAATCCTGATCCAGATCTGGAATCCACGGAATCTAGGGTACAAAGAGAAGAAAGATAAATGACCGACCAAAAAGATGTATAAAAGTGGACAAAGAATCCTTCTGCTTTCATGTCAGGATCAATCGGCAAATCTTTATTTGAATCAACTTACTGAATCCAAGATTTCAGAATCTGTCATGCCACATCAGCTGGGCCAGCTACTGACAATGGATCAGTAAAATAAAAATATATAAAGAAAACTAAATATAAGATAAGGAGAACAAAATTTCCTGAAAATCATAAAAAAGGAAAGTCACTTTTGTTTAAAGTGGGTAGTGCCACCATTGTATTAAAAGAAAAGGGATGTACAAGCATAGTCAATAAGCTCCCAAAAAATCCCTGTACATGCAAGGGCGACACCAAGCCAATGTTGCTCTCTCTATCCCCCCAAAGCAAAAAGGGAGAGTTAAGGGAGTTCACATTACGTAAGAGATCCGCCCACTCCCTCACTCTAAGAGAAATCAACAAGACCACAGCCGAGTCATTCTAAAGAATAGGAAATGAGAAAATAGAGAAAATAGAGTCCTCCAAAAAGATCAAATCAGTACTACAAGCAATCTGAATTTGTAAAATCAGTCTGATTGAGTCCAATTGAAATCAATTTGGGCAGATTTGGCCCAATTTGGGGCCTTATCTTTTTTTTTTTTTACTTGGCATTGATTCAGTCCTGCAGATCAGAGACTGCCAATTCCAAATCAAATCCGTCAATCCAGACTATAATCAGTCAATTATTTGGAAGCAAAGCATGCCATCAAGTATATTGTTCACGCACTTCATATCAAACTTCTAGAAAATTTCTTGCATTTGCAACAGTAATGATACCGATTCTAGTATAACCACCGTACTGGAAAAAAAATAATTCTAGCACATTTCACAGAATATCTTTGACATGTGAATAAAATTTTTCAACAATACAGTACCCATAAAACATTGACATATGTAAATAAGACATAAATCCTTCTCATTGACAAACAAACATGAAGGTCTCTTTTTTTAAACAAGTTGCTGAAGGAGAATCCCATGGGCATTACTGTGACAAAGAAATTTAAGTTGTCAAATAGTCAACATCCACCTTCAACGTAAAAGAGGTAGATACAAATTTTAGCAGATACATCAAATGACATCCGCTAATTAGGTCTCTCAGATCTTTCTTCAATTATAGAAAATTACTCAAGAAACAAAACAAAAAGGCATACCTGCAGAGCTTTTACAACACCATCTATTATTTCTGGTTCTATAAGAGGCTCATCACCCTGAATATTTACAACGATATCATACTTTTTATCAAGTTTCTGGAGTGCTTCGTTGCAGCGCTCAGTTCCTGCAGTTCGAATGGAAAGTATTATCTACTAATATCACTGATTGAAATTTATAAGCGCACACTAGAAGAAAAGAAAAATGAAATGTAACCATTGCGACAAGTTTCTGATGTCATTATCACGTCAGCTCCGAATCCCCTGCAGCACTCTGCAATCTTTTCGTCATCTGTTGCCACAACTGAGACAAAAGAATGGAACTACTATAAAAAGATGTAATAAAAAACAAAAAAAGATTAAGGAGCGGTTAAAATGGAAAAAAGAAGACGCCACAGATATCTCTTCTGAGATTGAGAGGATTATGGCGGACCAGGCAAGAGATGTGGCCAATTTAATTGAGGTTTCCTATGAAGGTGTCGATAAGGACGCTAAATCCGTGCTCAGCACTATCCAAAGAAAATGGCATGCGAAGCTGGCGAGGGAAGCCAAGACAGTGAAAGTGTTCCTCGAGGGAAGGTGCCCAGCGCAGGCGAGGGGTGTAGGTTAAGTACATAGGGGTTTTTGAGGCATGTTGAGAGAGTCGTTTGGGATGGAGAGGGTGGAGTACGGATGTTATCAGGTTTTGGGTGTTGGTGGTTTGTTTGTATGTTGGGGTGGTGGGTGATTGGATTGGGTGTAAGGGGTCTGGTTTTTCTCTTTCTTGTGCTCCCAGGGCAGAGTGTTGTCTGCCGCTTTTGTCTGTGAGAGTTTGGTGGGAGCTGTCCCTCTATACTTGTAACTTCTTTCTTTTCCTTTATATAAAAACAAAAATAATGATGAAAATAACATAACAGTGACTATGTAAAAAGTTAAATAGAACCAAATATTTTTGTGTGTTTGCAGAGAAATAAATAAAATGTCAATGCTACAAAAATGCTGTTAAATCCTCCAACAATTTCAAGCAATGAACAGTCAAAAACTGATGAAATACAAGAATCAATTATTGAGCTCCATTAATGTAAAACCAAAATATGTAATCAGTATAAACAGATAAGCAAAGGGACTAATTCTTGACAATATAAGAGGACTGTTGCAGTAATTAATTTCCACCTAATGTGACACCTGCAAGGCTGCAGCAATGTTGGATGCATTTTACAGTAGATTAGTCGAAATTCAGTTACTTGGATTACCAAGGTATAGAAAGGACATACATTTTTTGGGCATTGGATGAAATAAAACAAGAGAATTCAAATAAATACAAAAACCATGAATATTGAAACAAAAGTGTGCATGTGGTTAAAATGAGATCAGCAATATTTCACTAGCATACAATCAAAAGAGTGGGGGGATGGGAAGGACTAGGGCAACAAGATTCTACATCTTTTTTTCACAAAAAGGCAACATCAAGATGTGTTAGCGAATAAAGTCTACCAATTACTGCTTGCTATGTAAACAATCCAAGATGTAGCATTTTTATGTGCTCCTCTGAAATATTTATCTGCCTGTTACAAAGAGTTTTGAGCCACAAGAAAAAGTAAATGAAAAATGAAAAATAATCAAATGGGCACATGTCTCGTATTTCCAACCTCCTCCCAATATTTGTATAACTGAAGTTTTATTTGCTTCATGGTCTAGCAGAAAAGCGGAATTTTCACTACTAAAAGATCATTACTCCCTTTGTAACAGAAGTTAACGTCAAGATTATAGATATCAAAACAATAGATTTTGAATCAGAATAAGTAACTTAGGGAAGTGGAAAGGCATTTCAAAATTCATGCATTCAAAGTACATGTTACGCATGGCATAAAGTTTAGTTTAGATGAGATACTGATCAATTAAAAATGTGTACCAACACCAATCTAAACCCTCACAGCAACACCTCTGCACAGATGTTGGACAACAAAATAAAAGGAGGTGAATCCTCTTGATCAATCTTAATCAGATATTTAGTTTCACCCTTGACATTCTTTTGTGATAAACAAGCATGCAATAGTATCTGGTTGGTGGTCATGGACATTGGTTGAGCTATAGCAGTATTTTTGGCAATTTTGGATCTTGTTTCCAATGTATAACTTAAGAATAAATGCTTTGACGACAATATTCAAAAGATGACAGTTTAGTCTTTCAGGGCCTGTAGGGCTATGGTCAACTTTACAGAAAGGACCAAGCATTAACAATATTTCAGAAGAGGGAAAGAAGGAGGCCCGCATGACTGAGGCTCCCACCCTTTCCCAGCATCACAATTTGTGATTTTGAACTAGAAATGCACAGCTCCTAAAAGTTGGTTCTGGTGGATTTTACAACCCTAAGAAAGAGGAGTCTTTTTAACATCATTCCCACCCACAAAAGCACTCATACTCCCTCTTCTCCATTTCCCCTCCTGATCCCAAAGAAAACTTGAACGATAGACTAGAAGAACCGCCACTGCCACCTAGTTCCTATAACTGTTCCCATGCCTCCTCCGTTCTTCTAAGTCACTAATCCTCTCTCACTCCTTTTCCTAAACAATGCCTGAAAGTGAAAATCAAGATATGCATTGATGGATAATTAATCCAAAAAAGGAACACAAGCACAGGGAGTCTTAATATTAGATGGCAAAAGTTTTTCTGTTTTTTGGAAGGTTAGATGGGAAAAGTTGTCAAATACAAATTTATCAGATGCTTAGGTAAGAAAAGTACATTTAGTTTGCTGGACACTGGTAAGGAGATGGCTGTTGGTATAATGATGCTTTGTCTAATTTGATAGTAGCCTACATCATTAGATATAAAGTGGAAGAAGAGATGGGTGTACAATAGCCCATTAGATTCACATATGAAAATAGAGCATAACCCAGAGTAGATGTGAACAATGATAGCAGATTGGAGAATATTTTCCAGTTCGGCTAGAACTTTTTTAACTATATTATGCCTGTTAGAACAAGTGAAAGCATTAAGCACAATTTGTTGGACAATAACAGTTTAATCAAAACCAAGCAATAAGCCCTAAAATGCTTTTACATGCTGAAATGGAAGAATAATTCACTAGGGCCTGTTTGTTAATCGAGCTGGGTTAAGGCATTCGACCCCCTGGGATCGAATGCCTTACCCGAGCTCGAACAAGGCGGATGTGTGTGAGATGGAGGGTGCGGGCCCCCCCATCCTTCTCTTTCATCGGATTTCATATTCCCTATCCTAACCGATTAACAAACTGGCCCTTATTGAATTATCTTAAGCACCAGTTTCTGTGATTTTCTGCACATTATTTGCAGTGAACATTGACAAAAACCTAGCTGAATGATTTGCCGAGCAAAAATAAAATGAATTGACATCAGGAAAAAGCAACTTGGATATGGCGAAAGCAATGCCACTGAGGAACACCTGTTAAGAGGTTTCTAGACAATTCATGAAAAAAGGTCCTATAGGGATAACATCTGAATGAGACCATATGCAAACTGAAGACTGAGTATGGGGAGAGAGAATGGATTTTAGGATCTTACACATTTCACACAATGTTAGAACCAACGACCAAATAATAGCATCATATGAGGAATAAGTGAAATGCACAAAGTGCAACTATGTAAACGTACCTACATGATCCAATGTAGTAGCCAATTTTGCTCTCTCCCATGTCCTCTGAAAAGGGTAACCAAAAAAATCAAACAGAAAAAAAAGTTAGACTCTATACCCTATGATACATATTTTTGAAATAGAGTCCTCTAAACATTCTTAAACGGATGGAAATATATTTCATCATTTCTAGAGCTTCAACATTATACACCTTAGCACCCCTTGAATTTATAAAAGCATCTGATGAGCTACTACCACTTGCTTAGATGATGCAAATGCATAGATGATTTTTGTAATACTTAACTATTCCATATTAAGGTTTCGCAGACTGGGGAAAATAATAATTTGAATTCACATCTAGAAATCAACAATAAAGTATTCCATACTCTGCTAATGATCTGCTGATGATTTAAATAGTTGTTACATTATACGGTCATTATATATTGCTGCGCGGCACTATCAAACAATTTGGTTTTAGAATCACCCCGGGAATCAAAAGACACTGCCAGCAACAAAACCAAGAAAACGGCGACGGTCAGTGTCACAATCTCAAATGTTTCAGGTTAATATAGAAAATACATGAGTACCGAGTGATACATATTTTTGAAATAGAGTCCTCTAAACATTTTTTAATACAGTGGCTAACTAAATTTTTTAACCAAATTTTAAAGGAACGGAGAATGCCAGAAGTTTGGAGAAAAGGTGTTGTAGTTCCTTTCTATAAAAACAAAGGAGATATTCAAAGTTGTAATAATTATCGTGGAATTAAGCTTATGAGTCATACTATGAAACTTTGGGAAAGAGTAATTGAAAACCGCCTCCGATGTATGACTACTGTATCGGAAAATCAGTTTGATTTTATGCCAAATAGATCTACTACATAAGCTATTTTCTTACTACGGCAGCTAATAGAGAAGTATAGAGAGATGAGAAAAGATTTGTATATAGTTTTCCTTGATTTAGAGAAGGCGTACGATCGAGTACCGAGAGAATTGATTTGGTGGACATTAAAAAAGAAAGGAATCTCTCAAGGATATGTTGATTTGATTAAGGATATGTACGGCGGTGCTATTACTAGTGTTCGAACTATTGCTGGGGAGACTGGTGAATTTCCCGTTTCTATAGGTTTGCATCAAGATTCTGCACTAAGTCCGTATCTCTTTGCCTTAGTTATGAATGAAGTAACTAAATAATTGCACGAGGATATCCCTTGGTGTATGCTATTTACAGATAATATTATTTTAATTGATGAGAGTATTGATGCTCTAAATGCTAAGTTAGAGCGTTGGAGACTTGCCTTGGATTCTAAAGGTTTTAAAATTAGTAGGAGTAAGTCAGAGTTTATGCACTGTAATTTTAGTAATGGGAGAGTGGGTCAGGAAGACATGGTTCTAATTGATGGACATAACATTCCGAAGAGTAGTAGCTTTCGATATTTAGGGTCTATCATACAAGAGAATGGGAAGATTTATGATGACGTTACACATAGGATTAAGGCAGGCTGGTTAAGATGGAGAAGTGCATCAGGTGTCCTTTGTGATCGTCGTATGTCTGAAACTCAAAGGGAGGTTTTATAGAACGGCTGTGAGACCTGCTTTGTTATATGGTACCGAGTGTTGGGCAGTACGAAAGGAACACATCCACAAAATGTGTGTAGCAGAGATGAGGATGTTGAGATGGATGTGTGGCAAGACTAAGAAAGACAAGATTAGGAATGAGCGCATCCGTAAGGACTTAGAGATAGCTCCAATTGATAGTAAAATGAGAGAAAATAGACTCAGGTGGTTTGGACATGTGTTTCGTCGCCCTAACTCAGCGCCGGTTAAAAGATGTGACCAAATCTTAGTGGATGCTAATAAAAGAGCTCGAGGAAGGCCTAAAATGAGATGGTGCGATGTTATTAGGAAGGACATTAGTTCCTTGAGTTTAAATATGAATATTGCACTTGATAGAAATCTTTGGCGGAACATGATTCATGTAGCCGACCTCAATTAATTAGGATAAGGCTCTGATATGATGATGATAATGATGAGTCCTCTAAACATTCTTAAACGGATGGAAATATATTTCAGCATTTCTAGAGCTTCAACATTATACACCTTAGCACCCCTTGAGTTTATAAAAGCATCTGATGAGCTACTACCACTTGCTTGGATGATGCAAATGAATAGATGATTTTTGTAATACTTAACTATTCCATATTAAGGTTTCGCAGACTGGGGAAAATAATAATTTGAAGTCACATCTAGAAATCAACAATAAAGCATTCCATACTCTGCTAATGATCTGCTGATGATTTGAATAGTTGTTACATTATACGGTCATTACATATTGCTGCGCGGCACTATCAAACAATTTGGTTTTAGAATCACCCCGGGAATCAAAAGACACTGCCAGCAACAAAACCAAGAAAACGGCGACGGTCAGTGTCACAATCTCAAATGTTTCAGGTTAATATAGAAAATACATGAGTACCGAGTGATACATATTTTTGAAATAGAGTCCTCTAAACATTCTTAAACGGATGGAAATATACTTCATCATTTCTAGAGCTTCAACATTATACACCTTAGCACCCCTTGAGTTTATAAAAGCATCTGATGAGCTACTACCACTTGCTTGGATGATGCAAATGCATAGATGATTTTTGTAATACTTAACTATTCCATATTAAGGTTTCGCAGACTGGGGAAAATAATAATTTGAATTCACATCTAGAAATCAACAATAAACTATTCCATACTCTGCTAATGATCTGCTGATGATTTAAATAGTTGTTACATTATACGGTCATTACATATTGCTGCGCGGCACTATCAAACAATTTGGTTTTAGAATCACCCCGGGAATCAAAAGACACTGCCAGCAACAAAACCAAGAAAACGGCGACGGTCAGTGTCACAATCTCAAATGTTTCAGGTTAATATAGAAAATACATGAGTACCGAGTGAGAGAACAACCGCATTTTCCCGCTGCGGTAGACGACTTTCGCTCAAGCACACGCGCAGTGCCTAAAAACAACGGAAAAGAGAGAGGCACGTTCTCACCTGGATCATGGGCTTGCCGAGGATGTCGACAAGGGGCTTCCCCTGGAAGCGGGAGGAGGCGAAACGCGCTGGGATGATGCCGACAACCCGGCTCCGGAACCTTCCGCCCCGGCGGAAGGAGAACGCCGCGTAGGCTCCGGCCGCCACCGCCGCCCCCAGCATCAGCCCGTGCACGATCCACACCTTGGACGAACTGACCCCGGATCCCGACGAGGCCATCGACGACGGCGAGCAGATCGCCATCCGAAACAAAGATTCGCCCCCCCCCCCACACACACACAGTCCTCCCGTGCAAGATTCGAGGATCTCCTCCCACTCCTCAGATCCCCACCGGTGATCGAAATGGGGAGGAACCTGTTCGACGGAATGCCTTCCGCTGGGTGTTCCGTTTCGCCGAAACTGGCCAGTCGGTTTCTTGCTGGTTGCCGACCGGGGACGCCACCCCCCCAACCCCCCGCGTTGCGACACAACGGGACGTTAAAACGTGTGGCCGTAGGTGTCCGGGGTCGACCCCATCCCGGACAAACGGACCGGTTCAAAAGGTTTTTTTTTTACTTAGATGCCCCTACGATGTCTATTGTTTAATATTACCTCGGGCCGCAGTACGTGTCTATTGTTTAATGTAAATTTGTCACTGTGTTCCCAAATTTACATTCTATTCAGGTGTCTGGAAGGTAAAGTCATTAAGTTATAATCTCCACTAATAGCGTTAGAAAATATTCTTAGGATATTTTTATAATAATGGGCTGAAAGATTATAAACAAATCGATACGGTACGTATTATAATGCTGAAAAAAGATGGTACCTATCGATAATTGGTACGTGATATGCAATCAATATATTATTAATATTATTTTAATTATCAAATATTTTATTGTATAATAATATTAATTAATAGATAAATTAGTTAAAGACGTTTCAATTGTCAGTGAAGACACGTGTTTTAAGTGTGCAACAACTAGTATTTTTTGTGCGTTCTTCTTTGTATTTTTACACTAAGAAAACTTGTAAAAAAGAATAAAACTGGTGAGATTCAAACTCAAAATCTGACATTCAAAGAACACATACTTTAACCAACTAAGTTAACAAATTATATAAAGAATTTTAGTTATAATATATATATTAAAATATCTATTCTATTTCGATACGCAATGATATAGTACCATACTATATCATACCAGGTGCTGATCAATATGATCGATACAATCAACAAACCTTATTTATGAATTTTTCTAGTATCTCTTCCAAAATTAGTTTTCATCGTGCAAAGAGGTCATAAACATAATTTTAAACCCCTATGTTCCTTGACTTTCAAAACTTTTAGATTATGGCTGTGGCTGAAATATATATATATATATATATATATATATATAATGACAATTTTGCAAGTATTCCAGAATTAGATACATACGGTGATAAAAAAAATTGTCGAACATAAATGATTGTTCACAGAAATCGTATAATTATCAATATTTCACTCTCCACTTAAAATTATAAATATTATTACAAGTAAATAATTTTACTATAAGAATTTGCTAAAAAAGAGTTTCTATGCAAACACTACTTTACATGACATCTTAGGTTGCCCTACTCGGACGGAGTTCACTGGAGTATAATATAAAGAGAGTAATGTTTAATGTAACATCTCGAATAATTACATTATGAGGTATTGTATATGTAACACACTTTATTTTAAAAAAATTAAGTGGTCCTCACGTCTAATTAATTTGGTGTGTCGATCACGTCATCAGAGAACGTGATGTGAGGGTCATGTAAAAATAAATATGTCCCTATGTAAATAGTGAAATTAACTCAATTCACTATTCACAGAGTTAGAGTTTTATTTTTACGTGGTCCTCACGTCACGTCATCTGGTGACGTGACCGACCCACCAAATTAATTAGACGTGGGAGTCACTCAAAAAAAATTAAAAAAAAATAAAGAATGTTGAATGTGCAACACCCCTGGGTGTAATTATCAGTAACGTTATACTAAACATTACTCAAATAAAGATACACAAACAAGAACCAATCCCAAAGAAAAGGTAGAATAAATTGAATTGCTGAATAAAACTACTCCTAGGCCCGTAATATAAGAGTTCATCTCATAAATGTTACAAAAATATCAAACATTAGTCCATTTAAATTTATTATGTATAATGTATAAAATATAGATAAGTTGAAATTTTTTATGACCCTGTTCTAGGACGGCTAAGCCTATGGTACATGCTATAATATTCAAAATAACTACTGAAAAATATATAAAAGATCATTAGGTCATGCGGGTTCTCCGTAATAATTATGTCTCTAAACAATATTAATATTAATTAAGTTAATACTAATTAATCATATTTTATTAAAAATTTATAAAATTATGAACATAATCATAATATATTATATATGAACTATATACTATATAATATTATATCCACTCGCATCTTCCTCCTTGTAGCCATGAGGCTCCAACTCACTGCATCCACCCATGGCCACAACCAGCGACCGTCACTGTCAGCATTGATGACTAATCAGCAATAACCGGCGACAATGCTCTATATAAAAGTTTCAGGTTTTTAACGAGTTCCAATAATCATATTTTAGTATGTACGTGCATATATAGGTATATATTAATGTATACGTCTAGCCATATTTCATATCTACCTGTCTTAAATTTTATTGTTCATCTAACATATACGTACATCTCAAAACTTGACACCTATGTCAAAGTAGGAAGTTTCTCATCAATGGATAGCATCACGCCAATTGGTGAACCAAAGAGTGGTTGTTCGCGGATAAAAATACTATCCCTATCTCTTCTTGCACTTTAACTAGGTTGTCAATGGATCTGGTTCGGATCGGACTTAGATCGGCTCGATCTGGATCCGATTTAGCAAGATTAAGGTCTTAGCTCGGCTCGGGCCCGACATTATTTAAAAAATACAAAACCCGACTAAAATTCGGTCTAGTCTTGTAACTTAAATAAAAATAAAAATAATAAAAATTAATATATTTAATAATATAAAATTTATAATCTCACTAAATTAATTAAACTTTTGATATTAATTACATAATTTCTATGAAAAGATAGTTTTAAACTTTTTAATTAAGTAAAATAACATAATCTTAACTAAATAATTTTTATAATTTGAAGTGTGAATTAAAAAAGAGATCGGACCGGGTCGACCGGCGGGCCGAACTCAAAACCCGAGCTCGGCCCGCAGGTCTAATCGGGCCGGGCTTTTAAGCCCGACTAAAAGTCTGCGGACCGAAAAAGACCTTGCAGCCTGGCCCAAAATCGAACTAGGCCTGTCGGGCCAGCCCGGCCCATTGACAGCCCTACCTTTAACCCTCTTTGGCTTCAATGTTATTACTGGTTCTTCATGTCTTCCCACTTCTACGGTGAGACCAAGTGGCATCTTCTCGCTTTGTTTTTGTTTCCCCGCGATATTTACAAGTTTTGAGAAATGTAACCATTCCTCTTTAAATAGAGAAAAAAATCTAAAATAAGTGTGACTATTTGATTGCATTTGGGCGATTATTCTTACTTCCAAGTTTGGAGATACCGTAGTAGATGGTACATGTTGGCTTGACCACTGCAATGAATTTTTTCAGTCTTCTAGAAGGAGATTGTTTTTATGAAGAGTAAAATAAAAAATGGGGAATATTTCATCTACATTTTTGATTTGTTGAGTGGACCAAAGTTTATATGGATATATTGGTTGACTGCGCTCTACCATAGATGGTCGCCAGTGGTACCGAAAAATTACTTTTTCTGTTACGGATATGGAAAGGGGGAAATGCGGGCCCCGTCGTGCCCTCGGCCCAAATGGTCCATTGAGGCCTGCCTGGCCCAATAAGTCACAGCCCGGTCAGGACCCACTTATTTCAAGGCCTTATTTGACCCAGGCATGATCTGCTTTAGCTTGGTGTCAGGTCGGTCGGCCCCTTACTCGTCTGAGGGAAAGCCTGTCAATCGTCCCGAGCAGTCCCAAGGTTCGATTGATTCCCCGACAAGGTCGGAGGGAGCCCTTCTTATTCTCCCGAGATTAGCTCGGGATCGCGACTCCGGGACAGGCTAGGGTCAAATCCTCGTCGCGGATGCTTATCCTAGTATAGGTTGCGCCGTTGTCGAGGGCTGATAAGGACGAAGCAAGAGTCCTTAATTGAGGGGAGTCCCTTTGACAGATGTAGGATCTTCCTGATCCCCTGCTTCCACTATGATTGCGAGGAAGTCCACCACTATATAAACACATGGAATCCCTACGTAAAGGTAAGTCCACTCTAAGCCACTTCAACTGGTGAAGAGAGATCTCGTGCTCTTCTTCTCTCTTGCCCCCTTCGCCCATTGCTTCTACCGCCTGCTGACTTAGGCATCGGAGGGTTTTCCTCGGGATTTGAACCCTGAGCCCCCTGATCATCTTCTTCCCTCTTTGCAGCAACCTTCGCTGAAGTGGCCGCATCGGATGATCGCCCTTGATCGAACGGCTCAAGGCTCTGCGCGAGATCTAGCCTCTTCATCTGGCGTCGTCATTGGGAAACAAACAAGAAGCCAACATGGTGCGAAGAAGCAACAGTAGGAGAATCACTGGCGACAAAGGGAAGGCACCGGCAACTGCAAACGAAGGGCATGTGCCATCCCACTCACTCACCGGCCCCCTTCCTAATGAATAGGCCAGCGCTTTACCGCCACCGCCCATGGGGGACAGCCCACCGCGGTGGACCCAGACGCCTTCTGTTCGCTCAACGCTAAACTAGACACCCTCGTCTATCTGATGAGGGCCCAAGTAGCTAGGGAAGAATGGTCGCAGCGTTCCTGGGCCAGCCCCACCCTGTGCCGAGGCCTCCCGGCTGACAGTCGGAGGCCTTTTTATTCTTCAGAGAGGTCGTATTATCCAGAGCGGGGCAGGTGGTCCTTCCCAGCCTCCGCTTCCGCTTGCAGAACAAGAGGCCTCCTCTCATCCGCGAGAAGGTAGGAGTGCGGCGGAGCTGCCTCGCCAACCGACGGAGATGGCCGCCCCTGCCACGGATCGACAGGGGAGAGATCGAGGGCACGCCCGAAGCGCCCCGACGCCGTCCCTTGCTCACCCAGAGCTCTACCTTCAACTCCGGGACTTCGAACAGAGATTTGCCAAACAAGAGCGCGCTCTCCGCGCTCTGCAACAAAGCTCTGTTAATAAGGAGGACGAGGAGCAGTCCCCGTTCTCCCTTTAGATCCTATAGGCCGAGCTATCCCCAAGGATATCTCCCCCGGCCTTCAAATCCTATGACGGTCTGGGCGACCCTGCCGATCACTTTGACAGTCTCGACACCCTGATGACTCTACACGGGTGACGGATGCTATCAAATGCCGGGCGTTCGTGACCACTTTGATTCATGGAGCTCAAGCCAGGTTCCGAGCGCTCGCCCTCGGGAGCATCATCGGCTTCCGTCAGTTTGGGCGGCTGTTTAAGGAAAGCATCACCACTTCCCTCGTAGACCTAGTATCGCTAGCTCTGCGCCACTCAAAGTGCGAGGAGGTCCTCACCGCCTGTCGAGACTCTGCCGGTCAGGAGGGGGGAGGAAGCAGAAAGCAACCGTCCGATCAGTCCGCCGACCAATGGAAGAGGAGAAATTGTGAGGGTGACCGTAAGGAGCCGCCCCGTAAGTTCGAGCGCTATGCCCCCCTTTCCACCCCTGTCTATGAGATATATCGGAAAATCAAGGACTCGGGTCTACTTCACCGGCCCGAGCCGATGAAGGTTGACCCTAGACGTCAAAACTGTCGAAAGCACTGTCAGTTCCACGACGACCATAGACATCACACTGGTGATTACCTACAGCTCGAGTGCTCACCTTATTTTGGAGATAGTGAAGGCCCTGAATTGAACGTAACTCCAACCGAACTGGACCTCTTTGTGTTGCCCCATCTTGTGGGCTCAGACCTTGCAACCCAGATGGCTCCCACTTAGTCAATAGATGTTGAGACTCTAGCTCCACTGAAGAAGTGCCTCTCGCACCCCAAATTGTAAGGGTGGATGCAGGATTTGACGGGCTGTCAAAATGAATATAACAACTCTAAAAGGAGCACCGCCTCTGCCGAAGGTGAACACGGGTGGTAATACTCAACTGCCTGTCTCTCGGCAAATTCCCAAGGGCCTACAATGTATACTAGAACTGCTACTTACCCATAGTTGGATTCAACATCATATAATTTTTTGAAGGGCTCTTGGGATCAATTTTTAAGGTCAGTTAATCCTGGTCCTACACATCCCTCCACAGGTGTTTTCAGTGTAACTATAACTCCATTTGTTCCTCGTGTTATTTATTGCCCAGCTACTTTGAAATCCATACAGGCAAAAGCATTATCTTTCATTACAGCCCATAAGGCTTTTGTTGGTGAAGATCTGTGGCGTCCCCTTCCTTGGATCCTACATATTGGGTCCGGGGAGACACACCTTACCTACGTCAATTTGCTGTGAGTATGAGAAGTCCACGGGCACTACTGGCCAACCATCATCGATATCCAAACACAAGCACACATACCGTTACCGTGAAATATAAAGAGTTTATATCACTCGTTACAACACATTCAACATTACATCTCTCTCTTCTCGCACAATGAGACTTCAAAATATTACATCATAAAATGGGATAATTAAACTTTATGGTTCTAAGTGTTGCTGGCCTCCAAAAGCTCCCAGGATTCTTCTAGCTTCACCCAATCCCCTACCAGAGTCAACTCCGGCTAGCTACGGATCACCTGAAAGGTTAAAGAGCGAGCATGAGTCCTGAGACTCAGTAGACATCAAAGCTGCTAGCATGTTAGTAAATATTTGAGAAATTCTCATACTATAACTACATAGTGATCTTGTGTTGTGACATATTTTTACATATAACATATCTCAAGGAAAGAATATATATATTTCATGCATTTTCACATTTCATATTTATAGTGGCCAGCACTATGGTGTCAAACATGCTTATCAGAATATGCCATATCAATTTGCATGCCTAATAATAGTAGATCATTTCATCTATACTCTCACATGATCAATACAATTAATAGAAATAATTGGAGTCATTATTGAATACAAATCAGTTTAGCAATTGGATACACATCAAAACCACGATATCAATAGTATCAGATAATAGTACATGTTGCAATGTCCATACGTAGGCTTACTAATGAATGACCTAAACGTGGAGACCTAACGACGTTTGATTGATTGAGCAAGATCGAGAGTCAAAATCTTACCTTTCACCAGATTCTCGTCTGACGTGAATTTAGAATTTTTAATAACTATTTATTTATCCATGGATATTAGGCAAATCCGTAATAGATGCTTAATTACTATGCAGTGCCAAATAATATACTTCCCTTACGATGGCATTGTATGTATGTTATTTATCACATTTATCTCTTTTATCACTCTCCATCTATGTAACTTCTATTTACTATATGCACGGTTAGGGCTGTCAATGGGCCGGGTCGACCCGACAAACCCACGGGCTTAGCCCGATTTCGAGCCGGGCCGCAAGGTCATTTTCGGCCCGCTTTTAATTAATTTAGTGATATTATAAGTTTTATAATATTAAATCTATTAAATTTTATTGTTTTATTTATTTTGTTTAAGTTATCGGGTCGGGCCTTAGTCAGACTTTGCATTTTTTACATAATGTCGGACCCGACCCGGCCCGACCTATTGACAGCCCTATGCACAGTGGTCGGTAAAGTGGTTATGCCTCATGGCTAATTAGGAATCACATAATAATAGTCAGATTACACAAAATGAGTTCTAACCATGCCTTATTATCTTGAGGAACTACATGCACTAGACCCTATCCATAGTGTCATCTTCTTAAATCTTTGATCGGTGTTCCCTCGATGATATCCATATTCTTTCATGCAACGACTTAACTTTTATATTAAAATATAGTAAAAATAATGATCTAACTTATAACATGTTATTGCTTTATCACACGCCTACCTCTTGGTGTGGGGTTCTAATAGTTCGCTAAGCCTCTCTTCAAACTCCTCTTATCCGTCATAACTCTCTCTCACAATTCTTCTAATGCCGAGGACGACCAACATAAAACTAAGCATCATAGAACATTGCATCTCCAGTTAGATCCTCCTTATAGGAAACATGATAGTCACTCAAGGCTAACATGATCTTACCTTTTTGTTCATCCTATGTTTCTCCTACTTCCTTCCTTGCTCTTCCGTTGGGTACTCATGATATATAAAGGGGTAACAAAGGCTTAAATAGATTATCATCATGGCTAGTTAGTCGATGATTATTAATTTAAAAGCCCCTCTAATTCTAATGTTTTCCCATTAATTTTCTAAGATCTCTCCACCTTTTAATAAGACGCCTTCCACTTGTCGTAACTATTCTTAACACATGACATAACTACTCTCCGCTGGTTCCAACCGCTAACATCTGGTACATGCATGCACTTTGTCTTACATCGTTAACCACTGCTTCATTTCTGGTTATTGCCTTAAAACTCTGCTAGAAAATACTTGAGTTTGTTCTCCGGGTTGTAAGGTCCTTTAGTTAATTTACCCTCATCTAAATCCATTGTTTATTCCATCGTCCACTTCTGCATCATCTATGTTTATTTCCCCTACTTTTGCTATCATCTAACTCCTTATCTTAATTTCAGAAAACTCCAAAAGCTATCATCCAATTCCTCCTTCTACTTTTCTAACATAGACAATCTTCCATCTAATTTTTATTGTCTAATTCCTCAATACCTACTGTTCATCATCTATCTTCATCGTCTAATCGCTTACTCTTCATTGTCTAGTCTTCATCGTCTAATCGCTTACTGCTCATTGTCTAATCACATACTGTTCAATGTCCGACTTTGTCAACTTTAGGCAAAATATCGTCTAACTTGTATCATCTAAGATATTCCGTCCAACCCTATCGTCTAAGTCCAATGCTTCATCTAACTCTTCACTGCATCATCTACTTCTCAAATTCGGACAATTCATCTTCTACTCTTCTCTGTATCCTCTACTTTGCGCATATTGTCTAATCACTTTGTTTCGTCTAACTCCTCCATTTAGGAGAATTATCGTCTAATTCTATCATCTAACTCAAATCAGCTAACTCTTCATCTTAGGTAGAATATCATCTAACTTCATCAACTTTAGATAAAATATCATCTAACTACTTTTAACTCGGGCAAAACATCATCTATCTTTTCTAACTTAGGCGATACTTCATTTATCTTTCACTTAGACGATCCAATGCCTAATTTACTATGCTTATCGTCCATTTTCAACTTACACGATTCATCAACTATCATTCTGTCTACTTTTACAACTTACCTGATCTAACATCTATCTTACTACATCTACCCGTTCCAACTTAAGTGATCCATCACCCATCACAGTCTAGGGCATGGTCTAAGTCCCTTCATATATCGTTCCACTTGACCAAAACGCCACCCAACTTCTCTCTCTTAGATGCTATACCTTCTACCTTAGATGAACTATTGTCTATCCCATATTATGCCTTTCTCCTATCATCTATCTTCCAACTTAGGTGATTCATCATCTCCCTTGTTTCGTCTAGCTTCCTTCTTACTTAGGTGATTACTGTCTCTCTCTTCATCTATCCCCTTCTTTTGTCCAAATTTTTGTTTACCATATTTCACCTAAGTTTCCTTGCGCCTTCTAATACTATAATCTATTGTTTAACATTCTAATAAATCAAATGATAAAATCTCGAAGGGTGTTTAACACAAGATCTACGTATTATTAGGTTATCTTTTTGATGAGCATAGCTTCACTCAATTGAAATAGTTCTATGCAAAAGTAGGTTATAATTAATGAATTACTTGTTTAAATATTTTTTTGCAAATAAAAGGGAGTCAAATTAACTATCTACTAACCTATTGATTCTTGTCAAAATCTTATATATATATATATATATTTATACAAGGGCCCTATATATGTGGTGTTACCATGGTTTGACGGACCGTTCGTACCGTCCGTCCCGATTTTTCGCTGGGACGGGACAGTACGGGTGTGTACCGCTGCATACCGAGATGAAAACATACACTATGTATATAAAATGTATGTAAAATAATACAAAATGTCTGTTAGCTCAATTGGTTAGGCGCTATTCACATGTCTCAACTTGTGACTTGGGTTCAAATCTTCCCATTCACATGCATTTTGGCGTAGTTTAGTAACTAAAAATACTAAAAAGAAATCAAGAAAAAAATGCAAGGCCCACGTATAGAACCGGTGTCTTCCCATTGAAAATCAAACACTTAACTAACTCACCTACAATTTTCATTTGTAATATATATATATATATATAAGAGCGTACCGGTTGCGTCCCATAGACCGGTCGTCCCGGTCTTTGACTGGTACCGGACGGGACGTGCGATTCGCCCCGTCCCGTATCGGTTTATCAAACCCTGGGTGTTACAAGATCACCAACTTTGTTCTCGGTGACTTGGTCAAGCCCGATCGATGTGTCATCGAAGTTCGTTTTGGGATGGACCCTCTTCATTGTAAAGCCCATAGAAAAGCTCTCTTTGGATTATATGTTTTATAATTGCCGCATAATTTTATAATGTACCTTCTGATTTTAATTTTTTTTAGGTCGGCCTTTGCATTGTAACAATGATTCTTCCCTCCATTTGATCTATATCCTTTCGATGGTTTAACGCGGCTCTTTATCCCCAATTTAAGTTTTTTTTATAATAAAATATTTGCTATAGTCGTTACTCCCTACAACTCCAGACCTTCGACTAGGAAAAAAGACAAGTTAAGGAATAACAAGAAGCATAATTAATCGGGGCCTTTTTGGCGGTGCTTAGATCTTATTTTCTTCCTCATTAGAATCTACTTATCATTTATCCTTTATTTTTTTCTTCCTTTCACGGCGTCTCTGCATTACTATTCGACACTGTCTGATTTTATTTTATGAAAACATCAAATATAGGACGGCGTGGGGGGGGGGGGGGTGGGGCTCGCTGCGCGCCGAGTCTCTCGTCCCCCTCCGAGGTCGCAGGGTTTTCTTCCCCGGCGGAACTCCGGTGGGGGGAGCCCCCGTCGGGGACTCCCCCCCACCCCTCCTTCTCCCTCACGGGAGGCCTTGGCCAGGTGAGTCCTCCGTGACCTATCATGGGTTTTTGTCAGGAAGGTATCCCTCCCTTCTGGAACGGTCAGGGGAATCGAGGTCTCCTCCGATCCTCCCCTGGATCTTGCCCCTCTCCTCCTCTGGTACCATCTCAATTCCCCCCCTCTCGTTTCCCCCCTGATCCCTCCTTCCCCCGGCGACCATCCCCTTCCCCTTCCCTGCTTCCCCCGCCTTAACCACAAGCCTTCCCCCCTCTCCTCCATTTCACCCACCCGCCCTCCTCCTCTCGTTCCCCTACTCCCCCCCCTGTCGGAGCCGCCTCCATCCCCCTTTCCCAGCTCGCTGCGGATCCTCCCCTCCGGCTTCCCCCTGCCCCCCCCCTTTTTTTCTCCTCTCCCCTCACCTTCACCTCCCCGCCTCCTGCCGACCCTCCGCCCCCCACCCCTCTCCGTTTTTGGCACCGTGCATTACCTCCCTCTGCCCTAGGTTCCCCTGACTTCCATTCCTCCTCCCCGTTCGGCCCGCTCCCCCATCATCGTCCTTGCCTCCCCTCCCGCCAGCCCCTCTATGTTATTCCGTTTCTCCCTAGTTTTCGTTCCTTCCAGTCCCTCCCCCTCCATCCTCTCCCCCCCCCCCCCCCCCATTCCGATCTCCTCCTCACCGATGGGCATTCCCTCGAGTTCTCGGAAAAGGTTGGTTCTATTCCGCGTTGCAGGTTTCGGGTTTCCAATTTCGACTTTGAAAGGTCTCGGAGATATTGAGCTCATCCCCCATGCATCCTTCGTGGTGCTGGCCACCCGAGATTCTTTTCGTCACCGCCAGCAGATAGCGCGGTCCGGTAGCCCAGTGCTCCTCGAAGAAGGTTCCCGTCTCCTTCAGAAGCGGCAGTCCCTTTTCCGGCGTCTACATGCCTCCCCACCCTCGACGGACGACTACTCCTCTTCTGTTCCCCTCTATGTACTCGTGCCTTCTACTTGGAAGTCTTTGGGTCGAGCAACTTGTGGATGTTATTGCTCGGGTGTTGTAAGTCACTTTGTATGCTTAGCTTGTTATGAATGAATATAATTACCGTATGCTTCCAAAAAAAAAGAAAACATCAAATATAAGTCATATAAATATTTAATATTAGAGTATTGGAGTGTTAAGATAATACTCATAGATTTTAAAAGCTATGTATGTAATATACAATATTCCACCATCTCACTCTGGGTATAGTAATCCCAGTCCTACTAAGGATGTTAAGTAATTATCCCTGACAAAACCTAAACATATCATTTCCCAAATTTAAAAACCAGGCCTAGGACGTACGCGCCAGTCGCCCTTATCCAGCACCGACCAAAAGGCCCAAGGAAGAAAAAGAGGGGAAGAAACACGTGCTTGCTTCTGTTATACCCCTTACCTCCTTGCCCTTGTCCTCACTCGTCCGAAAAGGACAAAACTACTCATCGGCGGAAGAGGCGAACTTCCACGCCGTCCCGGGACGAACAGTTTAGTCTAAAAGTTCACCAGGAACATGTAACCGCCCTAACACCGCGCCCCACTTCCTCGAGGCCTCCCCTTCCCTTCCGCAGGTGTATTAAAAAAAGAAGAACCCGACCATTCCCCCGACCCTCTTCCTCGCTTCTTCTTCTTCTTCCTATTCTCCGTTTCTATCTCCAACCCTTGCTTGCGAAGGAAGAAGCCTTAACCCTAGCATCGTGTTCAGCCGCCATCGGCCATGGCGTCCGGTGGATCCTCCAGCCGCGCCCCTTCCGTCTCGCGATCGTTCGACTTCGGATCCGATGACGTGCTTTGCTCCTACGACGACCTCGGCAGTCAGGACTCCTCCAACGGGAAGCGATCGGACCCTGCCAGCAAGGTGCCGTAGTCCTCCCGTGTTTTCTTCCGGCTTTTGGCGTTCTGCTCCCGGGAAATTCCCCTCTCCCTGTCGTCTGAATTGTACACGTCGTCGGGATCGGGGTGGATTTGACATCCGCTGCTACGCCGTCCGCGGAGGCTTCATCGAGGATCGTGTCTGGTGTCTCCTCGTTGTTTGTCGTCTTCTAGTTTGTTTGTCTGTCTGTGTTCGGTTTCCTTTACCTAGTTGGGATTGGGAAACTTTTTGACCTGTCGTTCCCTGAAGCTGTGTAATTTAAACAATCATAACAAGGGAGATTGCTGTAGTGCGACGTTTGATACCCTTTTGGGCATCTGGGATGAGGAACGGAGGAAGAGCCGACTGTTAAAGATTAAGATTGTGTGGTCAGTCTGTAAGAGAACGGGGAGGGCAGACCGGGGCAAGTCCTCGGACCTATGCAGCAAGCACACAAGTGGAACGGGCGACCCCGTTTTAGCGAAGGGGCATTACCCTTTTCCGGGGTGACTTGGTGATGGTAGAACTAGACTGATCCCGTGGTTGACTCTCGCTAATCTGGGCGTTAGAGGGGATTAGGTAATCCAACCTACGGATTAGGAGTCCAGTGATCAACTCGGGCAGAGCTGTGTGCCTTCGGGCTCGGGCGACTCTCCACTCTTTTGCAGCAGCAGCGAAAACACAAACACTTAAAGAAGTAATGAGGAGCGGGCGCTCTCTCTCCCGACGCAAGTTACGGAATACTAAGCAAGCAGAATTCGATGATGAGGGAGGGGCATTCAGCTTACCCTGTTGGTCTGAAGAAACTAGCCCTTGGTCAAAGACGAGGGCGAGCGGGGAACCGTGCGGACTCATCCCACGCGTTGCTTCTGAGGAACTTGTGCCGAACCTGATTATAAAACCAAACTCCTCACAAAGGAGGGTTGATCTCGGGGTGAGGATACCAACCAATATTACCTCCTCATGGGGAGGGGAGTTAAGTCAGCCAGGCGAGTGAGGGAGGAAGAAGGGGAGGGGCAGGGACGTCATGGCACTGTTGACACAGGTCAGATCTGGAGCTGATGGTGTGGGTGGCCGGAGGCTGTGTTACGATTGGTTCCACTCATGGTGGCTGGCTGGGTAGCTGCAAGGGGGATGTTACAGGTTTCTCCGTTCGAGAGTGGGAAGGCAGGACCACGATGCAGCTTGAATCGAACGCCGACGTGCACTCACCTTCAGCTAGTAGTGGGTATGTAGAACATTGGGGGGGGGGGAGCTACGTTTGGGCCGGTTGACGGAAGGACTCGCAGCAGCAACGACGCCCCTTGATCAGCACTCCGAAGGTCATCAACCACCCAAGGGCGGGCAGCAACAGCAGACAAGGGGGAAGATGTGAGGGGTGTGCTGGATGGTAGAGTCCGGAGTTGGGATGGGCGGCCAAAAGAGGGATTGGGAGGAGAGGGGGAACTGGTTAAGGGGTGATGGTGCAGGGCAGTGCAAGGGCAGATGATGTTCAAGTTAGGAGGTTTGAGAGAGACTGGTCTGCGTGGGAACAAGAAGGTGAGAGAGGGTGGGAAAGGGTGGTGTTGTGAGGGAAGGGGGAGATGGCAGAGTTGAGGGTGCAGAGAGATATGAGCTAGAGGGAGGTGGGAGGGGGGGGGGAAGTTGGGGGCAGCCTCTCTCTTGTGATTTGAGGAGGTGGAGGGTTGTCTAGGGGATAAGTGAGGGCACCTAGGGAGTAGGGTGGGGGGCTTGGGCACTGGTTTTCCAGGTCTAGAGCAGGTGGTGGAGGGTTGGTGGTGATTAGAAACTAGAGAAAAAAAGGGGAGGATAATTAGGTGGCTAGTGGGTTGGGTAGTTGATTGATAGGGGGGTGGGTTAGTGGGGATGGCCGACTATTAGAGGTTGTGTAAGAGGGTGGTTGGATGGTGGGGAGGGAAGGGTTTGAATCGGGGCAAGAGAGGCCACATGGGAGGGGGTTGGATGGGGACTTTGGGGTTGGGATTCCAAGTCTAGGGTAGGTGGTGGAAGATTGGTGGTGGTAGGAAGCTAGCGAGAGAGGAGGGGTGATTAGGAGGCTAGTGAGGGTGGTTGGGAGCTAGTTGATGACTTTTGAGTAAAGTTTTATGGGTAGTTGAGGATTGGGGAGAGGGGAATGCGAATTTGGGTTGAGAGAGGGAGGGAAATTTGCAGGTTAGAGAGAGGGTGGATTAGAGAGAGAAAATAGAGAGAGAGGTAGGGGTGGGGTTTCTCACTCCACCTTGGGGATTCTCACCCTAGATTTCTCACCAGTTTGACACTTGAGGTTTGAAAGGCTTTCATTGATGTTCATTGATGGAAGTGGAACTCTTGACCCGTATTTATAGGAGCCAAGTTTGTTTTATAAGACCGAAATACCCTTGTCAATTCACACAATGTCCCTTGCAGTCCAAGGGAGCAATTAAAGGATATAATTGACTCTAAACTTAGAAAAATGACTCAAATAAAGAAAAAATATATTGATAAGGTCTGACATAAAATAGAAATGACCCATTGTGTCACAATGCTCAAACTCCAAAGCAAACATTATGGTGTTGTATCTGATCCCAACTAGAGCAAGGTACGGGCGATGTCTCCATCAATTCTTCCGGGGCATAGAGTACTCGACCTCATCGAGTATGGGTTCACCCCGCTATGGTAGCACTCCAGAAGGTCCGGATCAAGCTGCTGTAGGTTCTCCCGGCTGACCCATGAATCCTTAGATTGGGGCCGATTCTTCCACTTTACAAGATAATGCCGGTATGCCCTACTCCTGGTGTTGATAATATGCTCGTCTAGTATTTTCTCAATTTTCTCACGCCTGGCTCTCGTGGAGGTGGGTGGTCTCACAGAGGTAGGCTCTTTCTCAAGGGGGTTGCAGTCTCAAATGTCTCACTAGGAATCGTTGTTGGGCCCTTGTAGAGCACGAGATATGTCACGTTGAAGGTGGGACTAACTCTATAGTCTGAGGGTAGGTCTACCTCATTAGCATTGGTGCCTATACGTCTCAAGATTTTAAAGGGTCCTGTTCCACGGGCTCTCGATTTTGAGGAGACTTCGGTGAAGAGCCTATCGGTCCTCACATCACAGAGTCACCCTCATGGAATTCTTGGTGACGCCTATGAGCATCTACCTGTTGCTTATAGGCCTCATTGCTCTTACTAATGTGCTTGCTGATTTGTTCATGCAATTCTCTTATATACTGTGCAAAGGACTCGGCCGACTCGGATACTCTAACATACAGAGGCAGAGGAATGAGATCAGACGACTTCCTAGGCTTGTACCCATGCACAACCTCAAACAGACTCATCCCGATGGTCCTATTAACTGAATTATTGTATGCAAACTCAGCCCGAGGTAAGATTATGTCTCAATTTCCCGGATGGTACCCAATAAGACACCATAGCAAGTTTCCCAAACTCCCGTTGACTACTTTCGTCTTACCATTGATATGGGGATGGTAGGCTTTTAAGCAATGTGCCCATCAAGTGCCAAAGAGTTTTTCAGAAGTAACTGGTGAATTTGACATCTCTATCTGACACAATGGTCTTGGGTAACCTGTGTAGGTGGACCACCTCATCATAGAAGAGTCTGACAATCCTAGAGGCATCTGATGTCTTGGAGCAGGGGATGAAATGGACCATCTTGGAGAATCTATCTACTACCACGTAAATGGAATCATACTTGCAGATAGTCCTAGGTAGCCCAAGCACAAAATTCATGTTGATGTCCTGCCATGGGCGATCAAGGATAGGGAGAGGAGTGTAGAGATCTGTGTTTTGTTTTGTTTGTTTAATGGCGCAAGTGCGACATTAGGCAACTGTTTTGGCAACATCTCTCTTAAGGTTGGGCCAGTAGAGTTGTCCCTCAACGGTTTCAATGGTTTTGTGGCAACTAAAATGTCCTACTAGAACACTGGCATGCAACTCCCAAATTAAGAAATCTCAAACTTAGGTTAGAAGAATGCGTAACTTTGACCCCTTAAACAAGTACCCATCTTGTAGGAGATATGCCTCGTGATCTACAGATGGATGGGAACTTAGGGTGGAATAGATTTTCCAAAAATCAGGGCACTTTAGGTATTCGTTCTTCAGCTTATCAAACCTTGTGACCTCTACCCTAATAGTTTAGAGCAGTGACACTCTTCTGCTCAGCGTGTCAGGGGCGCGATTCTCACTTCCTGTCTTGTGTTTTAGGACAAAGGTGTAGGATTGGGTGAACTCTACCCACCTAACATGTCTAGCACTCAATTTATGTTGAGAGTTCAAGTATTTTATTGCTTCGTGATATGATAATATCACAATCTTTTTGGGGCAACATGTAGTGCCAACAGTGCCTAATGGATTGAACCACAACATAAAACTCTTTGTCATAGGTCGAGTATCTCAACCTAGAATCACTCAATTTCTCACTAAAGTAGGCTATGCGTTGTCCCTCTTCTCCACCTACCAAGGATACCCTGTCGCCCCCGTGCAGCCATTGTTGCCACCGCCAGGCCACCAACCCACCACAGTCGTCTTCCACGACCCTGCCCCTGGTGCCGCCATCGGTTCCCCTCCTGGGCGACGACAGTCGTCATAGACGACTAGCACACCACCGACCACGCAGCACCACCGACTGTCCCGGCCTTCCTGTCGCACAGCCCTGTGTTCACCCTTGCAACATCCAGCTGCCGCTACAGTAGGATCGCGCCACCCTGCATCCGCCGCCACACTAGCAATTGGCTTGTGGACGCACCTGCCTATGGCTCTCCCGTGCCGTCCCCTGCCGCGTACGGCCCAACATTACGTGCCCGTCAATTACATCCTTTAATTGCTCTCTTGGACTGCAAGGGACATTGTGTGAATTGACGATGGTATTTTGGTCTTGTAAAAAAAGTTGGCTAGGAGTCCAATGGTTCTATTTCCATCAATAAACATAAATGAAAGCCTTTCAAATCTCAAGTGTCAACGCTCGTGAGAAATCTAGGGTGAGAAGCCCCAAGGTGGAGTGAGAAACCCCACCCCTACCCCTCTCTCTATCCTTCCTCTCTCTATTTTCTCTCTCTAATCCACCCTCTCTCTAACCTACAATTTTCCCTCCCTCTCTCAACCCAAATTCGCACTCTTCTCTCCCCAATCTAACTACCCATAAAACTTCACCCAAAAGTCATCAACTAGCTCCCAACCACTCTCACTAGCCACCTAATCACCCCCCTCTCCCTAGCTTCCTACCACCACCAATCTTCCACCACCTACCCTAGACTTTGAATCCCAGCCCCAAAGTCCCCATCCAACCTCCTCCCATGTGGCCTCCCTTGCCCCAATTCAAACCCTTCCCTCCCCACCATCTAACCACCCTCTTACCCAACCTCTAATAGTCAACCATCCCCACTAACCCACCCCCTATCAATCAACTACCCTCACTAGCCACCTAATTATCCTCCTTTTTTTTCTTCTAGTTTTCAATCACCACCACCCCTCCACCACCTACTCTAGATTCGGAAAATCAGTGCCCAAACCCCCCACCCTACTCCTTAGGTGCCCTCACTTACCCCCTTAGACAACCCTCCACCTCCTAAGACCACAAGAGAGAGGTCGCCCTCAACTTCCCTCCCCCCTCCCATCTCCCTCTAGCTCAGATGTCCCTGCACCCTCACCTCTGCCATCTCCCCATTCCCTCACAACACTGCCCTTTCTCACCTTCTCTCTCCTTCTCGTCCCCACGCAGACCACTCTCTCTCAACCCCCCTAACCTGAACATCACCTGCCCCTACACTGCCTTGCACCATCACCCCTTAATCGGTTCCCCCTCTCCTCCCAATCTCTCTTTTGCTTGCCCATCTTAGCTCCAGACTCTACCATCTTGCACACCCCCTCACCTCTTCCCCCTTGTTTGTCTGCTGCTGCTCGCCCTTGGGTTTTTGACGATCTTCGGAGCGCTGATTGAGGGGCGCTGTTACTGTTGCAAGTCCTTCTGTCAACCGGTCCCAATGTAGCTTCCTCCCCGATCTTCTACATGCCCGCTGCTAGCTGAAGGTGAGTGCACATCGACGTTCAATTCAAGCTGCGCCGTGGTCCCGCCTTCCTGCTCCCGAACGGAGAAACCTCCAACATCTCCTTTGGAGCTACCCAACCAGCCACCATGAGCGAAACCAATCATAACACAGCCTTCGACCACCCACACCATCAGCTCCAGGTCTGACCTATGTCGACAACGCCATGATGTCGCCGCCCCTCCCCTTCTTCCTCCCCCACTCGCCTGACTGGCTTAATGCCCCTCCTTGTGAGGAGGTAAAATTGGTTGTAATATGATCTATCCCCACCCCGAGATCAACCCTCCTACGTGAGGAGTTTGGTTTTGTAATCAAGTTCGGCACAAGCTCCTCCGAAGTAGCGTGCAGGTCCGCACGCTTCCCCGCTCGCCCTTGTTTCTGATTAAGGGCTTGTTTCTTCAGACCAACATGGTAAGTTGACTGCCCCTCCCTCCTCGTTGAATTCTGCTTGCTTAGTATTTTTTGTAACTTGCGCTGGGAGAGAGAGCGACCGTTCCTTGTTACTTCTTTAAGTGTTTGTGTTTTCACTGCTGCTGCGAGAGTGTGTAGAGTCCCCCGTTCCTGAAGGCACACGCTCTGCTCGAGTTGATCACGAGACTCCTAATCTGTGGGTTGGGTTACCTAATCCCCTGTAACGCCCAGATTAGCGAGGGTCAACCATAAACCAGCCCCGTTCTACCATCACTGAGTCACCCCGGGAAAGAGTAATGCCTTTCTGTTGAAACGGGGTCGCGCATTCCACTTGTGTGCTTGTTGCATAGGTCCGAGGATGTGCCCCGGTCTGCCCTCCCCCTACAGTCCGAGTTGTGTCACATCAAAGTGGTAACAGAGCAAGTCACCAACTCGTTCTTACGGGTTGAGGTCCTAGGCGTATCTAAGTCTAGCTCTACTTTCACCTATCATTGCATGACCACTCGCTATGGTACTCCGTATCATCCAACCCAATCTATCCCCACTCTTCCCATGGATCTCAATCCCATAGAAGCCCATTCAGCTAGGATGGACAAGATATAGGGTCAAATGAACCACCTAAACAACGCCGCTACGGTCATCCTTGACAAATTAGATGCCATGACAAACCAACAAACTATTAGGAATGGCCGAAACCCACCCGATCTTTAAGCCCGCAATCATGAACACCCTTAAGCAAATAATCGTAGGGTCCCACAAAGATACTCCAATTATGAAGAAGAGGAGATTGAACCCTATCCACCAAGGGGACGTGGAGGAAAGCTCTGACATAGGCGGGAAGAGAGGCACCCACAAGATCATCTAGATGATCACCTCTTAAGGCTTGTCAAAATAGAAGCACAAAGCTTTGAAGGATCCCATAACCCTTGCAATTACTTAGAATGGGAGACCGCCATGGATCAATATTTTGATTGGTACCCCATGTCCGAAAGTAGGAAAGTCCGTCTTGTCAAAATGAAGCTCCTAAAACTAGCCAAAACCTACTGGCTTAACATCGAAAACCTAAGGATCATTAGGAGGCAAGTGCCCATTGAAACATGGACGAAATGAAGGTCAAGTTTAGGGAGAAGTACCTACCCCATACCTATCACCAAAACCTGCTAGATGAGTGGCAAAGTCTCACTGAAGAGGGGAAGTCTTTAGCCGAATATATTGAAAAATTTGATGACTATCTTCTTAAGTGCGAAATCCAAGAAGATGGCATTGTCACCTTGTCTAGGTTTAGGAATGGACTTCACGATTACATCAAGCGAGAACTCTATTTGCGCGATGTAATCACCCTTGAACAAGCCTACCAAGTGGTCCGAGATATGGAGAGATTTTGTAGAAATCACAAAGCCCCAACCCAAAGACAGCCCGACACAAGAAACCCCATTCACCCTTTCAACATGACACCCCCTGTGAGAGCCACACCTCCCAACAGTAGTGTACCCACCCCAACCCGGCAACACAACCCCCTTCCTCCTACCACTCCGGCACGACCCCTCCCCAACAACCCCACCTCTCGAAGGGAAGACAATGCCAAAGGGACCAACATGGGAGGAACATCCCAAGGCAGTGGGAATATACAACAATGATATCGGTGCCAAGCGTTTGGACACTTCGTTGGTCAATACCCCACAAAAGGGCTGCAAAGCCTAATCATTAATGAGGACAGCCCATCTCCACAAGAGGGAAATGAGGTCATCATAGAGGTTGAAGTGCATGAGGCAAATTTTGACTAGGTAGAAGAGTTTGAAGAACAAGATCACACCCTAGGCTATGATCACCCAGCTCACACCACAACTCAGCCCTCTAACCCTCAGTTAGGAGTCGTGAGGTGCATCCTTATTTAAACAAAGGAGGAAGACTAGCGTGGAACTTTCATCCTTCGTACCTTCATCAAAGTTGGGAACCATGTTAGAAAAGTAATCCTAGATAATGGGAGTTGTGTGAATATCGTCTCCCCAGAAACAATTAAGCTTCTAGGATTGACTACTGTTGGTCTTCCCAGCCCCTATCGGGTTTCTTGGATAGACACGACATCTATCCCCGTCACCACCCGTTGCTTAGTACCCATAAACTTTCAATCTTACCATGGCCAAGTTTGGTGTGATGTTATCCCTATGGAGGTAGGAAGCATCTTACTAGGAATACCCTAGATCTATGATGTGGATGCCACCTTCCTTTGGAAACCCAACACTTGCCTTTTCGAACACAACAGGAAGAAAATCCAACTAAACCCATCCCCACCATGGTCCCTCACCAAAAGGGAACACCCCACCCAAGGAGGACATCCTAGCCCCTCCCAAAACAAGGAGGACACGATTCCTCTGGCTAAGCCTCCCCTTCCTACCCTCGGCAATGCTAGGGACCTTGGAAAGACACAAAGCCTACATCTAATCAGCAAACAAGAGTTAGAACGGGAAGTGACCCAAGGACCCCTCATTTGTGCGGTGGTCATCCAATTGGTGACCCAGTCCCCACCACCCCAGCATTCTGAGAAGGTCCAACATTTTTAGAAGAATACCAGGATGTGTTCCCTGATGAACTCCTAGACAAGTTGTCCCCCCTTGCGCGATGTGCAACATGCCATTGACCTTGTGCCAGGGGCCACATTGTCAAACCTCCCCCACTATCATTTAAACCCCACTGAGCATGCTGAACTAAGGCGACAAATAGAAGAATTCATTAGGAAAGGTTTCCTAAGAATTAGCGAGAGTCCTTGTGCAGTTCTTGCTCTACTTACCCCCAAGAAGGATGGGTCATGGTGTATATGTGTGGACAGTCGGGCGATCAACAAGATTACTGCAAAGTATAGATTTCCAATCCCAAGGTTAGACGACATGTTGGACATGCTAGCAGGAGTCACCATTTTTTCCAAAATCGATCTGAATAGTGGCTATCATCAAGTCTGAATCGGTCTGGGGATGAATGGAAAACCGTTTTGAAAACCAAAGATGGCCTCTATGAGTGGTTAGTTATGCCCTTTGGGCTATCTAATGTCCTAAGCACCTTCATGAGACTCATGACCGAGGTCCTCCGCCCATTCATAGGAGTTTTTTTGGTTGTCTACTTTGACGATATTCGCATCTACAACCGATCTCAGGAAACTCACTTAGACCATCTCAGGCAAGTTTGCGCCACCCTTAGGTAGGAGAGCCTCTATGCCAACCTAGGGAAGTGTAGCTTCATGACTGATAGACTAACCTTCTTAGCCTTTGTTGTGTCCACTCAAGGGATATCTGCTGACCCAGAGAAAATCAAGGCTATTGTAGAATGGTCGGAACCCAAGAATCTTCAAGACGTTCGAAGCTGTCACGGTCTAGCCACATTTTATAGGCTCAGAGGGTTTAGCACCATCACCGCCCCAATCATTGATTATCTTAAGAAAGGGGACTTTGAATGGACCCGAGATGCTTCTAAGGCCTTCCAGGAAATCAAGGAAAAAATGACCTAGGCCCCAATCCTTTACCTTCTTGATTTCTTTAAAGTGTTTAAGGTCACTTGCGATGCCTCCGGGGTAGGAATAGGGGGAATCTTTAACTAAGAAGGACACCTAATAACCTACTTTAGTGAGAAATTGAGCGATGTTAGGTTGAGGTATTCAAACTATGACAGAGTTTTATACTGTGGTTCAATCCCTTAGGCACTGGAGGCACTATCTGTTGCCCCAAGAGTTTGTGATATTCTTAGATCATGAAGTATTAAAATATTTGAACTTTTAACATAAATTGAGTGCTAGACATGTTAGGTGGGTAGAGTTCATCTAATCATACTCCTTTGTCCTAAAACATAAGGTAGGAAGTGAGAATCGCGCCGATGACACGCTGAGCAGGAGAGTGTCATTGCTCTCAACTATTAAGGTAGAGGTCACAGGGTTTGATAGGCTGAAGGATGAATACCTTGAGTGCCCTGATTTTGGGAAAATCTATTCCACCCTAAGTTCCCATCCATTTGTAGAGCATGAGGGATATCTCCTACAAGATGGGTACTTGTTTAAGGGGTCAAAGTTACGCATTCTTCTAACCTCAGTTTGAGATTTCTTAATTTGGGAGTTGCATGCCAGTGTTCTAGTAGGACATTTTGGTTGCCACAAAACCTTTGAAACCGTTGAGGGACAATTCTACTGGCCCAACCTTAAGAGAGATGTTGCCAAAATAGTTACCCAGTGTCGCACCTGTGCCATTGCTAAACAAACAAAACAAAACACAGGTGTCTACACTCCTCTCCCTATCCCTGATCGTCCATGGCAAGACATCAATATGAATTTTGTGCTTGGGCTACCTAGGACTATCCGCAAGCATGATTCCATTTATGTGGTGGTAGATAGGTTTTCCAAGATGGCCTATTTCATCCCTTGCTCCAAGACATCAGACGCCTCTAGGATTACCCGACTCTTCTTTGATGAGGTGGTCCGCCTACACGGGTTACCCAAGACCATTGTGTCAGATAGAGATGTCAAATTCACCAGTTACTTTTGGAAAATGCTTTGGCACTTGACGGGCACATTGCTGAAATTTTCTATAGGCTACCATTCCCAGACCGATGACTAGACGGAAGTACTCAACAAGAGTTTGGGAAACTTGCTACGGTGTCTTGTTGGGGACCATCTGGGAAATTAGGACATAATCTTACCTTAGACCAAGTTTGCATACAACAATTCAGTTAATAGGACTGTCGGGATGAGTCTGTTTGAGGTTGTGCATGGGTACAAGCCTAGGAAGCCGTCTGATCTCATTCCTCTGTCTCTGCATGCTAGAGTATCCGAGTCGGCCGAGTCCTTTGCACAATATATAAGAGAATTGCATGAACAAATCAACAAGCACATTAGTAAGAGCAATGAGGCCTATAAGCAACATGTAGATGTTCATAGGCGTCACCAGGAATTCCATGAGGGTGTCCCCCCGCCAGTGGCGGGGTGGACACCCCCCCTCCCCCCTCCTGCGCAGGTGGCAGGAGGGCACGGCTTCGAGCCGCTTTCCCCTCCCAAAAAAAAAAAAAAAAAGAATTCCATGAGGGTGACTCTATGATGTGAGGATCGAGAGGCTCTTGACCGGAGTCTCCTCAAAACTGAGAGCCCGTGGAACATGACCCTTTAAAATCTTGAGGCGTATAGGCACCAATGCTTATGAGGTAGACCTACCCTCGGACTGTGGAGTTAGTCTCACCTTCAACGTGGTAGATCTCGTGCTCTACAAGGGCCCAACAACGATTCCTAGTGAGACATTTGAGACTGCAACCCCTTTGAGAAAGAGCCTACCTCTGTGAGACCACCCACCTCCACGAGAGTCAGGCGTGAGCAAATCGAGAAAAGACTGGACAAGTAGATTATCAACACTAGGAGCAGGGCATACTAATGTTATCTTGTCAGGTGGAAGGATTGACCCCAGTCTGAAGATTCATGGGTTAGTCTGGAGGACCTACATTAGCTTGATCCAGACCTTCTGGAGCACTACTAGAGCGGGGTGGACTCATACTCGACAGGGTTGAGTTCTCTGCACCTCGGCGGAATTAATTGAGACATCGCCCGTACCTCGCTTTGGCTGGGATCAGATACAACACCATGATGTTTGCTTTGGAGTTTGAGCATTGTGACACAATGGGTCATTTCTATTTTATTTCAGACCTTATCAATGTAATTTTTTTTATTTGAGTCATTTTTCTAAGTTTAGAGTCAATTATCCCCTTTAATTGCTCCCTTAAACTGCAAGGGACATTATGTGGATTGACAAGGGTATTTTGGTCTTGTAAAATTTTTGGCTCCTATAAATAGGGGTCCAAGGGTTCCATTTCCATCAATGAACATCAATGAAAACCTTTCAAATCTTCCATATTCTTGACAGAATTGAGTGAGTGAGAGAGAGATGTACTCTCCTCCTCTATCTGATCTAAGTATTTTGATTTTCTTTTCTTGTTGGTTTTCTGCTTCAGCCTTCTAGATTTGAAATTCTTTTGTTTTAATTAGATAGAGATAGCAGTATTTTGATAAGTCATCAATAAATGTTACAAAATATTTGTTGCCACCTCTAGATAATCGTCCAGAGTCACATACATCACTATGCATTAACTCTAAGATATCACAGTCTCTATCCACCATTTTAAATGGTTGTTTGGGTAATTTCGCTTCAACATAGATTTCACATTTTTCATGATTTTTGATATCCATTTTAGGAATTAAGTTTAAACGCATTAATCCTTTGATCGAGTTATAATTAACATGTCCCAATCTTGTATGTCATGTAGAAGATGATTCGATATTCAACACAACTGATTGGTCATTGAAAGAAGTTGTGCATACATTCAATTTGAAAAGGCCATCACAAATAAATCCCTTGCCAATAAAGGATAACCCTTTAGTTATTACAACTTATTTTGACTCAAACACTAATTTATATCCTTGCTGCACTAGAAGGGACCCACTAATGAGATTCCGCCTGATGTCGGGAACATGGTGAACGCCGTGAAGGGTCAATATTTTGTCTGAAGTCAACTTCAGATCTACTCTCCCAATCCCTAACACATGCGCTTCCGCATTGTTCTCCATCATCACAACTCCGACACCTGAGTCCTGATAAATTGAAAACCAAGAGCGATCAGCACATACATGAATGTTAGCTCCGGTGTCAATTCACCAATCAATACTCAAATGGGTCGAGTTCACCTCAGGGTTTAAGAGAACTGACCTTAGTGCGGGCCCAGATGCTCTAACATCTGCAGTCACCATGTTGACTTGAGGATCAGTTGGAGGACGATCATTTTTCATCATCTTTCGAGATGACTTCTTTCGGAAATAGCATTGATATGCTAGATGGTTCGTTCGCCCACACACGTAGCAGCAATGCTCCCCATTGTTCTCATTTGACTTTTTATTTTGAGGATTTAGATTTTGAGGTTTTTTTGTCGTAGAATGGGCGGTGATTTTTCTTAAAATGGTTGCGCTTTGAAGGAAAGGGTTTCTTATGGGTTTTAAATGATTTGTTTTCAACCATGTTGGCTTTAGGATTGTAGTTATGAGTGGAGACCTCTCTAAGTCTATGCTGCTCTTCTATTCTAATGGCACCAAACACTTGGGATAGAGTGAGATTACCTTGAGTGTGACTAAGTGTTTTGGTGAAATCAGACAAGAAGGGGGCAATTTATCCAATAGGCAGGCGACTTGGAATGATTCATGAGGTAACTGCCCCCTATTCTCCTCAGTCCAACGGTGTAGCTGAAAGAAAAAATAGAACATTAATAGACATTGTTAACTCAATGCTAATTAGTTCAGGCGCACCCGAGAACTTGTGGGGGGAGGCCCTCTTAACTACATGTTATATTCTTAACAGAATTCCATTTAAACAAAACGACTCTACATCTTATGAAATTTGGAAGAGGAGCAGACTTAACTTAAATTTTCTAAAAGTGTGGGGGTGCTTCACAAAAGTGAAAATACTTGAAAATAAAAGGAAGAAAATTGGACCTAAAACCATAGACGTTATCTTCATAGGCTATACCACAAATAATGATACAGATAGATTTTCAAGTAACACGAACCGATTCTTAATAATTAATTCTGAAATTAGTGATATATCTAATAATACCATAATTGAGGCTAGAGATGATGTTTATTATGAAAACGTATTTCCCTTTAAAACTAGAATTGAAACTAATATAGGAAATAATGAACTTAGCTCTAGCTCTAATCACACTGACCGTAGAGAAGAAGAAGAAACTCTTATCGAACCAAGAAGAAATAAAAGAGCGAGAACAGAAACAGTCTTTGAAGACTTTTATGCATTACTAATAGAAGATTCTCCAACCACATATTCTGAGGCCATGAACTCCATTGATTCACCTTTCTGGAAGGAAGCCATAGGTAATGAAATTGATTTAATAATCCAAAACAACACATGGGTTTTGACTGACTTACCTCCCGAATGTAAACCTATTGGATGTAAATGGATATTTAAAAGAAAACTAAAACCAGATGGAATTATAGATAAATTTAAAGCCCGATTGGTAGCTAAAGGGTTCACACAAAAAGTCAATATAGATTACTTTGATGTATACTCTCTTGTGACAAGGATTACTACAATTAGAGTCTTAATTGCTTTAGCATCCATACACAAATCAATAATACACCAAATTGATGTAAACATTATTTTCTTAAATGGTGAATTAGAAGAAGAAATTTATATGGATCAACCTGAGGGCTTTATTGCTCCTGGTCAAGAAAAGAAAGTATGTAAATTAATTAGATCATTTTATGGTTTAAAACAAACACTCAAACAATGACATGAAAAATTTGATCAAACTATTCTTTCCTATGGTTTTAAAATCAACCAAACAGACGCATGTGTCTACCATAAAAGGTTTGGGGATTATATTGTCATCTTGTGCCTGTATGTAGATGACATTTTAATTTTTGGATCTAATATCCATGTTGTAAAAGAAGTAAAGAACTTTATGTCTCAAAACTTCGACATGAAGGATTTGGGTGAACTTGATCTAATCTTTAATACGAGGATCATAAGAAATTCGAGTGGAATAATCTTATCAAAATCTCACTATGTAGAGAAAATCCTTAGGAAGTTTTATTACATAGATTGTCAACCAATTTCCACCCCCTATGACTCTAGTGTTCACCTTAAGAAAAACTTAGGACATCCAGTGCTACAGTGTGAATATGCACAAATCATTGGATCACTTGGATTCCTAACAAACTACATCAGACCTGATATTTGTCTATGCAGTTAATAGGCTTAGTAGATATACCATAAACCTTAACGAGAGTCATTGGAATGTCTTAAAAAGAGTACTTAGATACTTAAAAGGCACTATGACTTATGGATTACACTACACTGGTTATCCTTCTGTTTTAGAAGGATATAGAGATGCAAACTAGATTAGTGATTCCCTAGATGTCAAAGGCTTTGTCTTCCCCTTAGGAGGAGGTGCAGTGTCATGGAAATCCACCAAACAAACTGTGTTAGCTAGAAGCACAATGGAATCTGAAATGATTGCACTAGACACTACCTGCACAGAAGCTGAATGGTTGAGAGATCTTTTGATTGATATTCCATTGATGGCATATCCTTTATCTTCTATATCGATTTTATGTGATTGTAAATCAACTATTGATAAATGTATGCAGGCAAATGCTGATGCGAAAATGAATATACATTTGAAAGTGCGACACAAGTCGATAAGAGAGAAAATAAAACAACAATTGATAGCCTTAAATTTTGTGTAATCAGAAAGAAATCTTGCAGATGTATTCACAAAAGGCTTATCTAGAACGGTAGTTCTAGAAGCGTTGAGGGGGATGGGATTGAGGACATAAAATAAATAAGTTACCACGGTGGCAACCCAACCTCACGGAAGTTTAATGGGTAGAAACAAACTTGATAGGTAACTATGTGGAGCACTATTGTATTTTGTTCTCATCCCTATGGCGCAAGTGTTCATTTAAGAAGCAAGAGGTTAGGATGAGTATATACTCTTAATGAATCCAAGACCCAAGAGGTAGGGTGTTGCCTTGCTCACACCCTTTGAAGGATTCACCGACATGTGTGGAGTCGTGAGGCCGCGACTAAGAGATGTGGGCTATCTTCTAAAACACACATGAGATATCTACGTAAGGTCATTAATAGCGCAACCCGTCTAGAATCTCGATTTGGCTATACCGTGTGTGAATTTGGGAAAGTCTGAACTATGGGACCTGGTTCAAGGCATAGTTCACCAAGCGTTCTCACAGATAATCTCAAACATCACTAAGTGAAAATTCAAACTGTAAGGTATTTTCACCCATTGCATAGTATAAAGGACTCAACAAACTTCTATTTATTAATCATTTTGCTTTAAAAGATTTGAAGGTTTTTAAATCATGTGGGGGATTGTTAGACCTTTTTTTCGTTTGTTTTAAAAGCCTTCACTATCACTCACTGTTTATTACTGTTGAAGATGACTTTCCTACATGTTAGGCACCGTTTTTTTTGACAAATGCATCCCCTCATGAATTGGTTGTCTCACCCTCATGAATTGGTTGTCCCCTGGGAAAGAGACATTTGAGGAGACGCTCCTCCATCGAATCCTTCCTAAAAATCCTATAAATAGATCACCATGGGTGATCAGTGAAGGATAGTGTGGGTTCATGCAGGAAGTGTGTTAAACCGTGAGAGAGAACTCTTGCTTCTCTCACACAGTCCTTTCTTCTTTCTCCTTCCCTTCCATTTTATTCTGTTGAGTTCTTGAAAGTTATATCGAGATTCGTAAAGCTCTCTCCTAAGACGTGTTGACGGGCGAGAGGGGATCGCCTACCTGAGGGTCGTCGTATCTCTAGGAGGCCGTTGCCGTGAGACCCGTACGTTGGGTGGCAATAGATCTCTTAGTTCGAGCGACTACGCGCTTCGACTCGACAAGCCTTTTCTAAATTTATTTATTTCTAATTATTTGTTGTTGTTTTTGTTAATTTTAGCAATATAAATTCATCATCCCTCTCTCTCGTCAGCACGTCCTCGGAGAGAGCTGTACGAATCTTGGTATAGCTTTCAAGAACTCAACAGAATAAAATAAAAGGGAAGGAGAAAGAAGAAAGGACTGTGTGAGAGAAGCAAGAGTTCTCTCTCACGGTTTAACATACTTCCTGCATGAACCCGCACTCTCCTTCACTGATCACCCATGGTGATCTATTTATAGGGTTTTTAGGAAGGATTCGATGAAGGAGCGTCTCCTCAAATGTCTCTTTCCCCAGGGGACAACCAATTCATGAGGGTGGGATAACCAATTCATGAGGGGATGTATTTGTCAAAAAAAACGGTGCCTAACATGTAGGAAAGTCATCTTCAACAGTGATAAACAGTGAATGATAGTGAAGGCTTTTAAAACAAACGACAAAAAAGGTCTAACAATCTCCCACATGATTTAAAAACATTCAAATCTTTTAAGGCAAAATGATTAGTAAATAGAAGTTTGCTGAGTCCTTTATACTATGCAATGGGTGAAAATACCTTTCGGTTTGAATTTTCACTTAGTGGTGTTTGAGATTATCCGTGAGAACACTTGGTAGACTATGTCTTGAACCAGGTCCCATAGTTCAGACTTTCCCAAATTCACGCACGGTATAGCCAAATCGAGATTCTAGGCAGGTTGCGCTATTAATGACCTTGCGTAGGTATCTCATGTGTGTTTTAGAAGATAGCCCACATCTCTTAGTCGCGGCCTCACGGCTGCACACATGTCGGTGAATCATTCAAAGGGTGTGAGCAAGGCAACACCCTACCTCTTTGGCCTTGGATTCATTAAGAGTATATACTCATCCTAACCTCTTGCTTCTTAAATGAGCACTTGCGCCATAGGGATGAGAACAAAATACAATAGTGCTCCACATAGTTATCTATCAGGTTTGTTTCTACCTATTGAACCTCCGCGAGGTTGGGTTGCCATCGTGGTAACTTATTTATTTTATGTCCTCAATCTCATCCCCCTCGACGCTTCTAGAACTACCGTTCTAGATAAGCCTTTTGTGAATACATCTGTAAGATTTCTTTCTGATTTCACAAAATTTAAGGCTATCAATTGTTGTTTTATTTTCTCTCTTATCAACTTGTGTCGCACTTTCAAATGTCTATTCATTTTCGCATCAGCATTTGTCTGCATACATTTATCAATAGCTGATTTACAATCACATAAAATAGATATTTGAAGATAAATGGCATGCCATCAATGGAATATCAATCAATAGATCTCTTAGAATGATAGATTTATATTGCTGAATTTAACAAAAACAACAAAATTAGAAATAAATAAGTTTAGAAAAGGCCTGTTGGGTCGTAGCGCGTAGTCGTTCGAACTAAGAGATCTATTGCCACCCAACGTGCGGGGTCTTGCGGCAACGGCCTCTTAGAGATACGACGACCCGCGGGCAGGCGATCCCCTCTCTCCCGTTAGCACGTCCTCGGTGAGAGCTTTACGAATCTCGGTATAGTTTTCAAGAACTCAACATAATAAAATGAAAGGGAAGGAGAAAGAAGAAAGGACTGTGTGAGAGGAGTAAGAGTTCTTTCTCACGGTTTAACACACTTCCTGCATGAATCTACACTCTCCTTCACTGATCAAAGTGTCAACATTGGTGAGAAACCTAGGGTGACAAGCCCTAAGGTGGAGTGAGAAACCCCACCCTACCTCTTTCTCTATCCTCCCTCTCTCCTCTCTTTACTTTCTCTCTCTAACCCACCTCTCTCTCTAACATGCGAATTTCCCTCCCCCTCTCAACCCAAATTCGCACTCCCCTCTCCCCAATCTTTAACTACCCATAAAACTTCACCCAAAAGTCATCAACTAGCTCCCAACCACCCGCACTAGCCACCTAATCACCCTCTTCTCCCTAACTTCCTACCCCCACCAATCTTCCACCGCCTACTCTAGACTTGGAATCCCAACCCCAAAGTCCCCATCCACCCCCTTCCTATGTGGTCTCCCTTGTCCTAATTCAAGCCCTTCCCTCCCCACCATCTAACCACCCTCTCACCCAACCTGTAATAGTCAACCATCTCCACCAACCCACCCCCTATCAATCAACTACCCCCACTAGCCCCCTAATTATCCTCCCCTTTTATTTTCTCTAGTTTCCAATCACCACCAACCCTCCACCACTTGCTCTAGACCTGGAAAATCAGTGCCCAAGGCCCCCACCCTACTCCCTAGGTGCCCTCACTTACCCCTTTAGACAGCCCTTCACCTCCTAAGACCACAAGAGAGAGGCCGCCTCCAGCTTCCCTCCCCCCCTCCCATCTCCCTCTAGCTCAGATCTCCCTGCACCCTCACCTTTGCCATCTCCCCCTTCCCTCACAACACTGCCCTTTGTCACCCTCTCTCGCCTTCTCTCGTCCCCATGCAGACCACTCTCTCTCAGCGCCCCCCCCCCCCCCCCAACTTGAACATCACCTGCCCCTGCACTACCTTGCACCATCACTTCTTAACCGGTTCCCCCTCCCAATCTCTCTTCTGGTCACCCATCCCAGCTCCGGACTCTACTATCGAACATACCCCTCACGTCTTCCCCCTTGTCTGCTGCTGTTGCTCGCCCTTGGGTGGTTGACTATCTTCGGAGTGCTGATGGAGGGGCGCCGCTGTTGCTGCAACTGCAAGTCCTTCCGTCAACCGGCCCCAACGTAGCTTCCTCCTCGATCTTCTACATGCCCGCTGCTAGCTGAAGGTGAGTGCACGTCGATACTCGATTCAAGTTGCGCCGTGGTCCCACCTTCCTGCTCCCAAACGGAGAAACTTGCAGCATCTCCTTTGGAGCTACCCAGCTGGCCACCATGAGCAGAACCAATCGTAACACAGCCTCCGGCCACCCACGCCATCAGCTCCACATCTGACCCGTGCCGACATCGCCATGACGTCCCCTCCCCTTCTTCCTGCCTCACTCACCTGGCTGGCTTAACGCCCCTCCCTGCGAGGAGATAAAATTGGTTATAATCTGTTCTATTCCCATCCTGAGATCAACCCTCCTGCGTGAGGAGTTTGGTTTTGTAATCAAGTTCGGCACAAGCTCATCCGATGCAGCGTGTGGGACGAGTCCGCACTCTTCCCCGCTCGCCCTCGTCTCCGACCAACGGCTGGTTTCTTCAGACCAACAGGGTAAGCTGACTGTTCCTCCCTCCTCGTTGAATTCTGCTTGCTTAGTATTTTCCATAACTTGCACCGAGAGAGAGAGAGCGCCCGTTCCTTGTTCCTTCTTTAAGTGTTTGTGTTTTCGCTACTGCTGAGAGAGAGTGGAGAGTCCCCCGTGCCTGATGGCACACGCTCTGCCCGAGTTGATCACGGGACTCATAATCTGTGGGTTGGGTTACCTAAGCCCCTCTAACGTCCAGATTAGTGAGGGTCAACCACGGGACCAGTCCCGTTCTACCATCACCGAGTCACCCCGGGAAAGGGTAACGTTGCGAGTGACTGCCCCTTCATTGAAACGGGGTCACACGTTCCACTTGTGTGCTTGCTGCATAGGTCCGAGGACGTGCCCTGGTCTGCCCTTCCCCCTGCATTCTGAGTCGTGTCATACACAAATGATCGCCCATGGTAGAGCATGCAGTGAGATGGTAAAAAATGTAATGGTGGATTTTTTAGAGATAGAATGTCGGTTTTTTCGAAGTACTGAAATGATCGCCATTTGGACTAAAGGAATCTCTAGCATGATCCGAGTTGAATAAGGATGCAAGGTGCATGTCCCCTGACGTGACCCTAAAGCTGCTTTCTGTTCAAAATGCGTCCACCTCTTTTCAATTGCTGATACCCGTGCATTCACTATAAAGACATGAAGGTGTTGGCCTTGTGTCAATGTTTCTTTCCTGATCCAACAACTTTTGTTACTGGAATTGACCACCAGGCAATATAATTATCCCTCTCGTCCTTTGCATAAATACTGTTACCTACTGTAAGTGATGGTGGTGGTTCTCCTGTTTCTCGGTGTTTTCTTTTTTGCTTACCTTTTCTGTCACATCACAGTTTGTTCGAAGCAGCCTGTATTAACCACAAAAATCCATTAGGGAATAGGGGATTAAAGTTATTTAAAAGGCATTTGGAGAACTCTACAGAGGATCTTAAATCTAAGGAGAACATTATAATCTTTCTTCTTGAGAGACACTTGAAAATTGGTTATACCTTTAACCTTTCCATTTGTCACATGTGTCCCAGGTAATGCATTTGCATTGTTAACAATGGAATTTCGTCAAGTGTATGTTGGCATCAAAAGTTGCCATATATTATTTCCTTTGGAATTATTTTTAACTAGGACCTTTTTTCCCTTCACTGAAAGTTGATGGAAGATTTTGGCGGAGCTCTACACTGGGAGCATGGAACATGTGCTGGTTCTTGAGATTGTAGGGCAGTTAATGTGGAAGTGTGCAGTCATAAATATTTTTCTTTACGTGTTAAATTAAGGGTGGTGAAGGTCATATCCAAGAACCTTCCCAAAAAAAGGAAGTTCGTACCCACGTAACCCACCCCTTCCCAAAATTATATCGTCTGTTAGACAGGAGTTTCTTGTGTTCCCAACAATATTGTGTTATGTTTGCAGGATTGTTTTCTTCATGATTACCACTCTTGATCTACTTGGAAATTGTTCAGTCATTGCCTACAGGGGGGGGGGGTGGACAATTGGTGTTGATAAGGCTAAGATTCCTCCCCCCCTCCGTCCCTCTTAAACTGTTTTTGGTCCCATTGTTGTCTCGCTTGCTGTCTTGTGGGCTTGTGGCAAACAATGTTATGATGTGAGAACTTAGTCCAACTGTTAGGGGAAGGCTCTGCCAGCAAACTGCAATCAGGACATGAGATTATCAGAGTGCAGATTTTTTTACTTAGCCAATCTTTTCACTGATACACTGATTGTTCTTATTTATACCGGATTTTTCAGGACCATATAGCAGATCCGAAAGGGAGAATTCTATATTACTTGTTGAGCTTCATATCAGGAGTTAATTCTCATATTTGCATTTCAGAATGTCCCTAGGAGTAAAAGAAATTGTTTTGGAACTGTGAAAACCAGATATAAGTCTTACCATGTATCTTGGTCTAAGTAGCAGGGCAGCCTAGCCCAAGTGGGTTCAATTGAGTCATATGCTGGAGTAATAACAGCTATTTATCCAAAAACATCAGTTGACAGATTTTATTGTTGGACGAGAGTATAAGAACTGATTACTGGTATGCAATCTTATTTGGAAAAAGATTGAGGGCAGTGCACAAACTTCTCTTCTAATAGGTAGTGTGGGATCCTAGTACCTGTAAGAAACTCCTCGATGTGAGTTTCATACTAGTGTTTAAGCATCAAAATTTGTGTGAAATTGGGCACAATATGTAGTTACTATGAGCTACTCTGTACACTGATTCCAACTCCTTTCACTGTCCATTTTCTCTTTCAATCATTTTTTTTCACTACTGAAATGATATCTTTTCTGCACATAGTGCCGTCCTACAAAGGATGTCTAAGTTACCATATTTTATTATGAAACAAAATTGGTGTTGCAATGCACAGTTTTTTTTAAGGATAAAAATTACGTCATTTACTTGGATCCTGTATGAAGAAAAGGAATCCTATTCAAGTTGATAATGTCTAGCTTTAAAAAAGTCAGTTTTTCTCTTTTGCCATGCTCGGCAGATTCATGGCGTCCTTCACAGATAAACACTTTAATGTTAATTTTATGTGAGTGAGCATGCTTCTTTATTCTATCTGAATGGAGGGAATGGGTCTAATGGTTGGAGAAAGGTGCAGGGTTTTCCTTTGCCTCTCTACGCGCTCATGAACTAATGGTCAAGTTACATACAAAATTACGGTCCAATGACAACGCAAAGAAAATTATGGATATAAGATGCCCCATAGGGGAACCCATCAATCATAAATCATCATTCAGACTGTGGAATGAGCATCAGGCACAGGAGGACCTGAGACCCACATACCTGATAATCACAAGCATACTGGGTCTGGGCATGTGAGTGATTCAGTCAACTTGCTAGTTGATTTGGGTAGTTTCATGGTCTGTGGGCCAACTAATACTTAACCTGTCTGATGCTTGCTGTTGGTCCCTTTCACCCAATCTACAGCTAAACGTGCCTGTCGATTGTAACACTGCTTGATACTCGATGTATTGCTGCTGTTGGTCCCTTTCAACCAATCCACAGATCTACCTGCCCTTTGATTTGAACAATGCTCGATGTTAGATGGCGGGGCTGGCTTTGGCTGGATGAAGGAAATTTTTAGTGACCCAGTTGCGAGCTGGCAGTATCGAAGGGAAGCAAAGGAATTCACCATTTGTCCATGGTTTCTCCTTCACACCGAAAGGACGGTACACCAACAAAGACTAGACACAGATGCACATTTCTTGGCCATGGACAAACTGCTATTGAATTGGTCCCCCTTGCCAAACTCGTCTTCACAGACACACATATCTACTGTCTACTTGGCTCCTCATGACAAGCAGAAACCACCTGGAGTATATCATATTGCTCGACCATCACCCAGCCACTGGAGTGCTACAGTAATGCTTCAAGACGTGCGTAAAATAGCTTGCCATGGAATCTTGTGTTACATCATAAATGGTTGATGCCACACAGGACAGCTGATTAAAATTTGAAATGCCAAAGCCTTCTATACATCAATACTAATATAGATGGCATAAATCTATCACTGATTTTTTGCAAGTTCTTCAAGTCACTCCGAAGAGTCAGTTTGACAGTTGGAGCAGAATTGTTCTCACCTGACAGAAAACAGATGAGCCATGCAATATATGATGTTATCAGTCTTATTGCAGTGTTTGGTGTTGTGTTCTGATGTGAATGGATTTTTCTTTACTCCATCAGTGTTACCTCTTTCATAACCACATACATACAGCTGATACTATGTATGCTTTTACATGCATAATAAATCTCATGCCTTGTGTTTGTGAATGTGCAGGATTTTCGAGAAAATAGAATGGGGAGACCCTTGGTGGATGTCTATAGCCAGCAAGAAGAACACAGCAACCGGGAGCTTATGTCAGCTGTTGAGAAATGCATGAAGAAATATGCTGATAATCTGCTTAGGTTTCTTGAGGGAATAAGTGGACGACTGTCACAATTAGAATTGTATTGCTATAACCTTGAACGGTCCATAGGTGAATTACGATCTGATTTAGGCCGTGATCAAAGTGAATCAGATCTGAAGCTGAAGTCTCTTGAGAAGCATGTTCAAGAAGTAAGTGCATTTATTACATTAGTTCATTATCAAAAAGTTTTTACTTCTTCATCAGAAAGTAGATGCTTATGTGTGGCTTAAGTTAGCATAAAAATGCTTAATGGCATTGTAAGAAATGTCATCTGTTATAGGAGGGATGGTATTGACTTCTCTTGCAGTCTTATAGGGGAAATTTTTCTTTATTTTAATGTGAAGTAGATCAAGAAAGTACAGGTGTTTCATCTTTCTCCTTTCCTTCCATACGTAAATGCTTATGTTGTGACTGTTTTCTGCTACATAGAAATCTTGTCATATAAAATAGAATCACTTCCTTTATGCGTTTCCTTTCTCTGTGTGTGTGTGGACGTGAGTCATATCTCTTAAGTAAATATCCTAAATTCAAATCAAGGATCCCTTGTTATCACCGAGTCACCTGCACTTGATGTCATGGATCATAAATCATTTCTAAGATTAGTCTTGAATCTTTTTGTACTTATCTAGTTGGTTTCAACCTCTTGCAGTAAAAACCATAGCAAACATCTCATTGAATTGCATTGATTGAATTGTTCCCTAGTTGCATAAACTAGAATGTGGTTGCTCACCTTTTCCTTATCTCTAGATTGTGCTTTTCAGTTTATTTCATGGGCATTGAATTCTTCTGGTTCATCTGATGTAGGCGGAGCTTATAAGTTGATATATATTTTTAAATGTTACAGGTCCACAGATCTGTGCAGATACTGAGAGACAAGCAAGAACTTGCTGAAACTCAGAAGGAGTTGGCCAAGCTTCAGCTTGCACAAAAAGAATCATCTGAAGGTGCTGCACCAGCTGCCTCTGAGCCAAGAAAGCATGTTGACTCACAGGATCCCTCGAACCAGCAGTTGGCTCTTGTGCCTCAACAAGCAACTCTGGCAAATCCTCCTCCCGCCAGAATTTCTGAACAAAGTGTACCTTACAAAGAACTTCCTATTCACCCGGCTGCACCTTCTTCTGTAGGCTTGCAACAGGACCCCTATAGTCAGACCCAGGGAGCGGCGTTTTATGCTCAACGAAACCAACTGGTGAATCAGATGCAACCTCAACAGCATCAGCAGAGCACACCTTTGCAGTCTGAACCACAATATGTAGTTCAGAGGTCCCAACCTCAAGATATATCCAGGCAACAGCAACAGCAGCAGCAGCAGCCTGTTTCAACACATCAGGTCCAGCATCACCCACTCCCTCAATATGAGCAGCCATGGGCTCAACAGTCTTCCCAACAGTTTCCTCAACAAGTCATTCAGCCACAACATGTTCCTCCACATGCCCAAATCAGACCTGAAACATCACCTGCCTTCTCCTACCCATCAAATCAACCCGGAACTGCAATGACTGAAATGTATCCTGGTACCATGCCGATGCAAGCATCATACGTCCCCGTTCCTCAGTCAGGTGTGAACCGTCAACCAACTGAACCTTTTGGTTACGGAGGACCCGGGAGCACAGTGCAGCTGCCGCCGCCTCCACCAAGTTTACAAAGGCAACAACAAGTGCCTCCGCCCAGCCAGAGTTCATTTGCACCACAGGTTAACAAGGGCAGTTACCCCGGGACTGTTCCATATTCACAACAGACAAATGTTCAGGCTTATGCAACGCATGGCGGTGATGCAGGCAGGACCGCCCGCCCCCCACATTTCCTCCCAGGGACCTATCCGCCGGCCGGCATGCCTTCTGGCCAGAGCCAGCAACCACCAAGTGTGCATCCTGGGCTACAGATGATGCGAAGTCACCCGTACGCAGAGCTTATTGAGAAAGCCGTTAGCATGGGATATGTTAGGGATCACGTGGTCAGTGTCATCCGCAGGATGGAGGAGAGTGGGCAGCCCGTTGATTTTAATTCTGTGCTGGACGTGTTGAATGCACGCCCGGTTGGTCCATCTCAGAGGGGGTGGTCGGGTTAGGCTTGGGAGTGTATGTTCTCTGGTGCGAAGCTGTTCCTTCTTATTTGGATGCTTCACCCGTCTGCTATTTTCAATAAGAGAACCGCGCACAGCTCGATTGCAGCATAATATTTGTAAATATGGTAAATTGTACGCGTGTTTACAAACTCCGGTTATCAAATGATCGCGAGGCATTCACCCTCTGTGACTGTTTGCTTGTGATGCCACCTGGTGAATTCAAGCGGAGATAGCATGAAGAGCTCTGTTTATGCTGTTGTAACTCGGCTTACTGCTGGCAGATCTTGGAGGATCACTTCATTGGAGCTCCAACTAGATAAAATTTCATGTTTCTGTCTCTGATATATGTATGAACAAGGTTTGTATTGCATGAAAAGTACTGAGGAGCATAAACATAATATGAGAATTAGTCAGTGTTTCTCCTTTTTGGCCCAATCTGAAGCACGGTCACGCACCATGGGTTTCTGCTACCAAAACTTTTGTACCATTGCGTAGAAAAAAATGTCGATCTTTTAGATGTTTTGTTGAAGTTAGCGGGCTACATGTTAGTTTGATGATGTTTATGGTGGTGATGTTAATGAATCATGTTCGGTGCTAGCATTGTAGGAGTATCTCCTCGGAAATAATCTACAGGATGACGATGATGATGGAAAATATTCGGTGCTAACATCGTAGGAGTATCTCCTCGGAAATGATCTACAGGATGATGATGATGATGATGATGATGATGATGATGATGATGATGATCGGTGTTAGCATTGTAGGAGTATCTCCTCGGAAATGATCTACCGGTGATGATGACGATGATGATAGCAGCATTGTAGGAGTATCTCCTCGGAAATGATCTGTAGGATGATGATGATGATGGAAAATGGTTTAAAGTTTCAAAGTTTGTGAGCATTTCTCTGTAAAGTTGGTTAATTTGTAAATTTTGATATTTTTATTTTGAATCAATCTTGTTCAACTTAAAAAATATGTTTATATATATATATATATATTCAGATAACGACTTTTCGAATTTTTCTCGTTGGTTATGTGTGATTCCCAGTCATGTTTTCTTCAGTTTTGATTTCTGGTCGATATAGACCGTAAACCAAAACAAAAAAAATAGTGTCACGTTGGATCACATAATCTTATTTACACTATTTTATAATCAAATATATAACTTAAAAATGTTGTAAAATAAAATAACTACGAACTAGAGTGTTAAGACAAACAAGTCATTAGTATTTAATAATTCAAATATGAATCAACTGAGATTATTATAATTACAGCCTTCCAAATCTGGAGTGCATCTCATGTCCGAGCAGGATCACCAAAAGATAATTTAAAGTATTTAATAATTGAAATCTGAGTTCTTAGTATTAAATAATTGAAATCTGAATCAACTGAGATTATTATAATTACGAGTGCATCTCATGTCCGAGCAGGATCACCAAAAGATCATTTAGACCTTCTTTGTTATTAGAACACGGTTACCGTGTTCGACGCCAAAGAGTCGAACACGATATCCGACTCCAGATAAGTCTCTTATGAATGAGAGGAGCGGGTGAGTCTCGCACTTTTTTTCTCTCGTCAATTTCTTAACTCAGTCGACAATTCATTTATCAAACCGATTCTTAAAATATTTTCTCCAACAACTAACTTAGAATCGGATCATGTCTCGGATTCAGACGGTTTCCAATCCGAGCCCAATCCAACCCGAAAAGACAAAGCCAACCGACCCGATACCCTGTTGACCTGATCGGGTTCAGTCTTCACCCGAACCGTAGCAGGCGGTAACGCAGCGGGGAGACCAAGCGGAGGGGGGGGGTTGAAGGAGCAGCTATTACGCGAGGCAACGTTATCCGAGGCTTTCTCCCCAAAAGAGACAGATCTCGACCGTCCAATACGCGAACCACTTCTTAGTGTTGTGGTGCCTGACACAAATGGTTTACAACTCCAGGGCCCATTTTAATCTCATTTGTTCCGTGGCACAACGTACCGCTTCTCCCGCTTATCCGATCGAAACCCCACGCTTTACTCTGTCTCTTCACCTCCCCCATTCCCAGACTCCCTTATATATATGTGTAGAGAGAGAGAGAGAGGGGAGAGAGAGAGAGAGAGAAGTTTCTTCCTCTTTGATCGGGATCTTCGTGAGTATATAGGGTTAGGGTTGGGGTTTCTGGATTGGGATTTTGCGTCTTTGTGCTCCTGTGATCATTTGCAGAATGTCGGCGGCGGCGGTGCCAGCGGGGCAGGGGCAGCAGGGGGGCGGCGGGGCGGCGCCGGCGAAGAGGAAGCCGGTTTTCGTGAAGGTGGACCAGCTGAAGCCGGGGACAGGCGGGCACACGCTGACGGTGAAGGTTGTGAACGCGAAGACGGTGCTGCAGAAGGGGCGCGCCGCGTCGGCGCACCTCCGCCAGACGAAGATCGCTGAGTGTCTCGTCGGGGACGAGACCGGGTCGATCGTCTTCACCGCCAGGAACGACCAGGGTGCGTCTTCCGATGAGTCTCTTCTATGCCGTTTTCTTAATGTTTGGTTACTCTTCCTTCGCCGGATCCCTTTGCATGAGTTAATCCGCCATTCAGAACCCTTGTTTATTGGGGCCTCCCTATATCTTCTTCTCTGCGGAGATGAAAAAGACGCAGGATCGACATTATGCTATGATCAAAAGAAGTATGAAAGCTGCTGCGCATGGCTGGAGTGGGGCGATCTTATTATTATTCATGTATCGGAGTTGTATTGTGTAGATATTATATATATTAATCAACATAGGGATTTTGTCGTTCAAAGATGTAGATTTTTCTTGTGCATCCGGTATTGTTGTCATCTACAAACGAAAAGTGCTTTTGATCTCATGTTATCGAGACAGTCGTGAGATTGGACGTGATCTACACGAATCTCCGATCGATAGCTCTTTGTAGGTTTTGTGAGGGATGGTGTTCTGTAGTTTTTTCTCCTCACCATCTGATTGTACTACCTCTGCTTTATTGTTAATGAAAATTGGTAGCACAATCTATCTTTTACGACAAAAAAACTTCTGTAGTTTCTTTTGGAGGCATTGTGGTAGTCAAAATTTTCAACTCTAATTGTAAAAATTACGGTACTACAAATCATAAGTTGCTTGATATGCATTTTGATTATGTTTTAGAATTTGACAGGGTTTCAGTTGTGTATTTCTTTTCGTTGGTTGGGTAAGTTGTTCCATTTTTGGCCATTCATTGAGAGTTATTTGGAAGGACAACGTCGTGACTGTTATTTGACATTGGAACCTGTGATCATACCTTTCTCAAAGAAAAGCTCCATGGAATTATGGTTTTATATTCCATCTTGCAGCAAAAGTGCAAGACACAGGGTGAACCTTCTGCATTCATTATACCACTATTGCATCTTTATATTGAATATTTGACATTTTTTCAACAATACGACTGCTGCAATAAATTGGCATGCAGTGATTTTTGTATTAGAAGCTATGAATGCTGCAATTTTGGACTTTTCTTTCTCTAATAAAGTGCAAAATGTTCTTTAAAAATCACCCCCTGAGACAGTAAAATGAATCTTTTGTTGTATAGTTAGGATCTGGGGACATTTTATTGCATTCTTTGTTTTCTTGTTCTGTAAATAATTAGTGGAACATTACTTTTTTTTTGTAGAAAAAGTTGATGGAATGAGAATAAATTTTCTTTTTTATCTGTTAAAAGTTTACACATGCATTTCCCATCCATTGGTTGGTTTTTGATGAGTTGGTTACAGACTGCCTAATGGCTCCAACTGCCAGGAGATATCTGGCGGTTGCTGTATTGTTCAGTCTGGAGTTTCTAGGTGTTTGAAATATTTATGTCATTCACTTTGGTACTGAAACACCAAAACGAGTCATTCTGTTCTTCGTATATGTGCTGTAAATACATCAATCATATTGTGCCCAGGTATTTGACACTGCTATACTTTTTTTTACAGTACCCTTCTTTAATCTTCTGACTATCTAGCCAATGCTGCTGTTGAGAAGTTCCAAGGACATGAGTTGGTTTATTCAAAAGATATTATTTTATATTTTTATTAGAGGACACATCAAAGTGTTTATACGCTTACAGATCTAGGGTCAGTTTTGCTTCTCTCAAAATGGTGATAGAATGACATTATCTTCTATTTGTACTTTGATTTTTCTTCACTTGTTAGTCCGGAGAAATTTGGGATGATTTACTACTTTACTAGTTGTATAATAGTTTTTCTTATGAATGTTTTCGGAATTACATTATGTAGTTAGACAACTGGTGTGCAAAAATACATGTTGATGATTTTTGTTTTCTGGACAGTTGATCTAATGCAGCCGGGCGCCACAGTGATCCTACGGAACGCAAAGATTGATATGTTCAAGGGGTCTATGAGGCTGGCGGTTGACAAGTGGGGCCGTGTTGAGGTCACAGAACCTGCAAAATTTATGGTAAAGGAGGATAATAATTTATCCCTCGTTGAGTATGAATTGGTGAATGTTGAGGAGTGAGAGAGAATTCTGGCTTTCTGTCATGTGACATACAGAAGATGGTTATATATATATATATATATTTCACTGCCCTGTCGGTTAGTTTTGTCCTTGTTCTGGTCATGGATATCCAACTTTCCATGAGAAAAGTTAAGTGGTTTGGAGTTGGTATACATATTTTCTCATAGAAATAGTTTTTGTTCCATTGTCATCTATGTAATGGACTAAGCTAATTTCAAGAAGTGTGGATTAGGGTTGGCTGTAAACATTCCAGCACTCATTAAGCACTCCCCACCTATTGATGACAGGTGCTTTTGCTTGCATATACTGCATGTCGATCCGTCGTGCAAGTAGTTTTGATTGTGTTTGTTGTCAGGGAGGTTAGTCGGAACTTGAACATTTGAGACCACAGCAGGTGCACATTTTGAAGGGGAAACTGCCACCTGTGCAATTGTTGTGCTCGTTATTCAAGGTTAATCGACCATTTCTTCCTTTTTTTTCGGTTGCCTCAGCCCCATCTGCATTGGTTTCTCATGGAGGATGGTTTTTCCGACGACTAAAGATGGTTTGCTTAGCGTGAAGCCCTGTTGTTATCTTCTGATTGGTTCTTCAGGCTTTCCAGTTGATGCGAAGGAACCAAGCAGGCTTGTTAGTGCGCCTGGTCAGGGACGTTCCCCCCGAATGCACGAGTATGATGAGCACGCACCCTTGACATTGGCAATTTGTTACTTTGCACGACCAAGGAGCCTGCTTACTCCTTCCCGAGGAATAATATTATGGTAGCAGTCTGTGTCTTCCACTCATTGTGAGGTTTCGATGCTTTCTGCAATCTGCTTAAACAGCCGAAACCCATCACTAGGTTGTGCACCTTCGGTCTTTGCGTCTGTTGGATGTCACTTCAATCAGAAACCCTCCCTTTCAATTGGTTTCACAAAAAGCAGACGTCAGATGATAAAAGCAAGTCTTTTCTTAAAATATCTAAAAGCTGTACCAAGTTCAAGCTAACTATATTTGACCTTTTGCCTCGGAGGAAGGTGATCATATAAAGTGGTTCCCTTCTATCATTGAATTTAAGCATTTTTCGAAACATTGGCGAGTATGCTCACATCGAATTTGTCTTTGTTTATGAATCAAGGTTCGTCGTATTTACAGGATAATATGGTTGGCCTCAAAGAATTTTTTTGATTTTTAAATTTTTAAGAAGTTTTAAAAAATATTAGTAATTTATTTAAAATATAAAATAATAGATTCAGTCGGAGAATTATAGAATGTATTGTTTTTTTTTCTGATTATGCATTCATGTTACTATTGTTTTTTTCTGATTATGCATTCATGTTAAGTTACACGTAATTAATTTTATTCTTTCAACTATTATTAAGATACAAACATGGTTAATTATGTATTAGTAAATTTATTATGTAACAATAAGAATATATAATTTTATACACATAATTAAATATATTAAATTATTAATATTTTTTATATTATAATAATCTATTACACTTTTCAATTAGCCTTCGTATTTGAAGAGATAAAAAAAGACAAGTTACAATGACTATTGATATCATTCAACTTTACTCTTGAGAACTCTGTTCGTCCACGACTGGCGGTGGCCGCACAGTTGAGAGCTGACCGTATCCTTCGATATATTGTGGTATTGAAGGATAGCCATGAGGGTGTGGTTACAATGTGATGGGAATCAACATCGGGTACTAACATTTTTATTTATATTTGGGTCCTTTTGTTTGTATTTACATCCTTGGCTAATTGGGTTTGTAATTGTAAGACATTATAAGCCAAGGGGTTAGTCTTTAAAGTCTTTGGGTTTCTATGTAAATTACCAGTGTGTCCAGTAGGGTCCCCCACCCTCTTTCCCATTGGTCCACTTAGGTTCTAGGGCCCATGTGGGGCTGGTTCAAAGTCCAAGATTAGACTTGGACCAAGGGGGGACAAGGTGGAAGAAAATTCAAACTTGGACCAAGCAAAGTCCAAGATGCTTCCCTCTTATAATATAGTTTATTCCATGTTATATTTTTATTTAATTTGGTCATTTGACCACATGGGGGAAGAAAATGCTATCCCTAGTTTACCCCTCCCCTCTCTCCCATGAAATTTCTAACCCCCACCCCTTGTCATTCTCTATATAAATCTATGTATAGTGTCATTAGAGATTTTAATGAAGAATTAAACATTTTTGCCAAGAGCAAACCCAAGGCCATCCCTTTCTCTCTCCCACTCCCCTTACAGATGGAATTCTACGAATTTCTTGAGGTGTGAAGCCTCCTCCCCTCTCCCTCTCTGAGTGAGAAGCTCAACACTGTCGCCGCCGCCATCGAGCCGTCGTCGCACCGCCACCGCGTTGGAATCCTATCCATATCAGGACAGAAGGTTGAAGCCCGATTTTTATCTCCACATTAGGAGATCTGATCGAGCTGTAATTTTGAGTGTTTGTTCTTCTTGTTATCCCCACTCTCCATTTTAAATTTCGTGCCAATTATAGGTCATTTACTATTTTTCCCGTAATTTTAGTTCCACCCCTGACAGTCTGCCAGTTTGCAGATCTGCAGGTCTGTTCTTTTATTTTTTCCGCCCTCTTATACTTCTCTAGAAATTCCCAAAAAATTCATGCGTGTTCCTCACTTCCCACCTTCCACCATAATTTTTCTGTAGTCTAGATCTATTATTTTCCCTTCAGTCAAAATTCATTTTTAGGGAAAACTTAGTCTGTCCTGTGTGTCTGTCAGTCCGAGCCAGCAGAAATCTTTGAGGGACAGTTGTTTTTATTTTCAATCCATTCACTTGATGGATCTGAGAAAATTATATGTTGTAGCCCTCTGAGTCCTCTCTCAATCGATATCAACTTTCCGTCGATCCGACATCGGATCTGGCCGCAGAAATTCTTCTCGTGGAGGCGCGCAGTTCAGGTCCGAGGACAGGCCAGCAACTCAGTCCGGAAATTAATTCCTCGGAAAATACGCCGGCGCACTCTCGGCCGTCGTCGCTCCTGGAGATTGATCGGCCACCCAGCAGTAGCATCCCAGCAAGCCGCCGCAACAAGGAGACGCCCGGGCACCGCTGTCCCAGCAGCTGGGCCCACCTGCCATCCCGCGGGCCCCACAAAACCGTGCCGACCAGCAGCCCGTCTCCGACCCAAATTGCTGCTCGTCATCCCAAGATCGGTCCTCCCGGTCCCCACTTGTAGCCTGTTACCTCCCTGCGTGGAGTGGGCAAAAGAATTCAATTCTATAATTTATTTCGTAATTGTCTAACCGGGAGTACAGGTCTTGGCCGGGGTCGCCTTCCCCATTCATGGAGCGTGGAGGTAAACTCGCCACTCTCTTTATCGCATTTGCTTACCTCGTATATTTTTGAATGCCGCTGCTAGAGTGATAGGAACGTAGCTCGCTATATTATTTCAATCACCGCTGCGAGAGAGTGAGCGTGACCCGTCCCGTGACTCAATCCGAGTACACGCGGAAGCGCCGAGTACCCTTGACTCATTGCCGATTTCTCAACCGCGCACGATCCCGCGTTTCCCTCACTAGGGACGAGTTGCGAGCTAGAGTCCCAGGTTCGCATGTCCGTCCCACATCACAATGGGAGGAATGAACTACTGCTCTTTGAATCATCATAATATTTAGGTTGCTGCTGCCATGATCGTCCATACTCACTGCCAGATTCCTGAAAGCCATGTGTGCTCATCCTCTTAAAATCAGACAACATGCCTTGATAGCTGCTACTTTCTGCAACATAACTTCCATAGTAGATATTCCAATAATCAGCTACCCACCTTGTCCCTGGCGGTGGAGCACCGTGATCCTCATCCTGTGTGGCATGTGTGAAGTGTTGCTCCTCTTTCTATACCATGTCTTCGTGACGACCACATTTGTGCTCCTCATAACCTCTGCCTTGGCCACCAGCATTAGTATCTCCACGACGACTCCGTTGACCATCAGAAGAACCGCCACCACTATGGGACGAAGAACCTGCTAGTGTACTATTGTTATCGGAGTCAGAACTCCCACTGATGCGGGACTCTATGGATGGCTCGGGAGTGTCGTCATCTACATTGTGATCTAACGTCTCCAAGTCTGCAATGTCCATCGGATTTAATGGTGGCTGCTTGTCCTTTTTGCTCCTAAATAATGTGGTCCATGATGATTTCTTATTTTATAGAGCAGGCAGCGGCTTCTCTGCTGCATGTTGTCTCCCTCCGATGCCTGAGAAGCAGAGGTCATGTTTGATAAGAAGTTCAAGTAATATCGTAATGTGTAACAAAATAGGTATGAGTATATATGAGACGACTGAGTGGGTGCCCTAAACCCCGAGTGCCGTAGCGCAACAGACTGAGATGGTTGTTTGGATGCTGCCAAAGGCTACAAATTCGAAAGTTCAATATATTCAATGAGTAATGAAATATAGTTTAACATACAAATCTTCTCATCTAATATAATTTCACCTCTATAAATGACGAAATCCTCCTAACCTCTCCAGAAGTGGATGTCCTTTTGGGTTCGATAGATGCTGAATATTGCGGTGCAGCAACCTGAGACTACTGTTCACGTGCCGAGTTGGCATGTAACTTTTTTCTTACATCATAGTACATAAATATATGCTTACGCTCTCTAATCAAATATGCGATTTAATATGTATGTGTTATTTCACCTGAGAGGCTAGTGGAGGCGGGTCTGCTGGAGCCTATATCATTCCCTCCCATGCTGCATCATCATACGCATATGATTTGTCCCCACCCCCAATGATGCGGTCTTCATCCAAGTTAACTTCCTCATCACGTTTCGCCACTGACTCGTCTCCAACCATCTGCACATCGACATCATCTTCCTCCCCCACTTTCTGTTGTACAACTACTGCGAGAAAAGTATTAGGCCGTGGTTTCTCTCTTGGGTCTTCGGCCTTCCCATCAAGTTTCGCGTCACCACGCTCGGTTCGTGTTCTTTTAACTCATGAAACTATAGGGTTATCATCGTCTTGCAAGTACACATCATCTATTGGGTCATAGTCTCACTCTCCTCTCTTTGCATTCCTCTACACATACTTAACCTTTAGCTTCATGTTATAATGAACATAGATTATTTTGTCTAGCATTCTCTGTGTTAGCTTATTCCTCAGCTTGGAATGTAGGAAAGAGAATGTTGACCAATTCTGCTCGCACCCACTCGAGGACAATGTTTGGAATAGAACTTTCATTATAATCGTCCTCAATGTCAGTGCGCTTGTTTCGTAATTGAGCCACCACTCAACTGTTAATAAGGTAGAGGATAAATATTATAAAAATTAGATATAATAATTACTTGTTGAATTGTAAAATATGCATTGTACAAGTAAATTACATGCATCAAGTCTCTCACAGCTCGTCATGGCATTAGGTGTCACAAATGAACCAATTGCCTCTCTAAATATTTTCATATGCGCTTACGGATAAAAAATAGTTACATAATTATTTTCATGTCTAATAGGATGAAGTATCTAAATATATCTCATTCAGCGCATCAACGACATCTGTTGTGTTGCAAGACCGTTGATCTATTACAATGTTGACAGATTTTATCAAAATATTGTCATAAGTGAGACTGCGAGCATACTGAAAGGCCGGGTATAGGTAGTACACTGCAATGACTGCAGATTAAAATAACTTTGTCATGTAACTGGGGATACCGACATTAAGGTCAAATATGTTTATCTGCCATGTGAAAATCGCGACTCATATGCTTGTCCCATCTGTCCACCACAATTTCTAAGATCATGGGTCCATATTTTTTAGATGTTGTAAGAATATTCTGCTCTGTAGCTTCAATTTTACTGTACACCAACTTCATGGTTGGTACTCTATCCCCATCCACACATCTGAGTACCTCATACAGTGGCTCTATCAATGAAACTAATATCTTGACTTTGTCTCAAAAGTTATCGGTGTTGACAATCCCTTCAACTTCTGTCCTTTCACGTGAAGTGGCAAATGAGGAACTCAACTGTCACATCTCGAACTAGTAGCAACGAAAACTATTCTGAATGTGGCAGCGGACAATCATGTCAATCAGAGCGCTAAGAGACCAACTATATAAAAGATAACACCAAGAGACACAAATAAGGCCAGACTTGGACAAAACATAATTTTATTAAAATCAAAATTTATTATTACAATTTCTTGACTCAAATTATACTTCTAAACTCAAAAGAAAGAAAACATAATTACAAGACTTTCAAAACTTCTAATCTAGACTAAAAAAATTTATAAAAGACTCAGTCTTAAATCAATCCAAGAGTACTCGTCACTCTTGCCCTTCCCCATCGGAATTAATTCCTTTTTCATTATTACCTGAAAAATATTAAAAAACACTGAGTGAGCAAGAAGCTCAGTAGGAATTACATCTCTTTGACCAAACAAAAATATAAGTAATTAACATTTTAACAGTGTGTAGATATGTTATATGGTGATCGGAACAAACGAGAATCAGATCGAGATATAAGCAGTCAAAACTAAAGAGCAGAATAAAGGTGCTACTAACTGAATAATGAACAATAGAGCATCAAATGGCAAGGACTAGCATGGAGATCAAGTGAATGAGTCAATATCAAGATGGCAATGCGCAGTGAACAGTACCAGTGAACATAACTTAGGGGATTGGCTAAATAACAATAGAATTACAAGAAAAACAATTATCTTTTCGGGCCAAGAACATCACTATCAGTCATGTAACCAGAACAATATTCAGTTCAGTAATTTCACTTGCAGTAGAATTGTCTAGTTCAATCATGATATCAGGATTGGTGCAATGCCACACCACAGTAAATCTCATGAGCCTAGTATAAATTAGACATTCTGTTTGAACTAGCATTAATTGTCATGCGGAGGTCCGGTCCTTAATAATTAACTAGACATTTTTTCATGTAATAGTTATGGCCAAGTGAAATCAAGAGAGTTATGTTTCAGAAATAACACTTTAGCATAATTGATGTGCAAGGGTTTTAATATGGAAAATATTAATGGAGTGGAGATCAAGTACGGAACTTTGGACAAGTTCATGAGTTCATATATCAAGGAAAATCTTGATTTCTAGAAGATACAAGCTTATAAGGATTATAGTCACGCTGATAATCAAACTAAAACACATTAAAACTATCAATCTCGGGCTTGCAAAACCTTAACAAAATGAGGTCAATCGGATGGGCGCATTTTATAAAAACCTAGGTTAAACGCGGTTGAGTCCAGTGGCGCGTTCACATAGAACGCGGTCAGACTAAAGGTCGTGACAAAGACACGCCCTATAGACCCGACGCATTCAAAAAGAGGCATCATGTTCACTGGACGTGATTCAAGATAGTCGGACAGAGTTTCAGAAACGTGGTCTCTAGGTATGCCGCCTTCAGGAAATAGAAGCTGAACGTGGTCTCTAGATAAGCCGCGTTCAGAACTGGCTAAACAGAACCTCGTTCCGTGATTCCAAAAGCCGCTCAAATCATATTCAAAGCAAGTAAGACGTGAGTCTAAGGGTTTTCGGGATTTTTAGGGCACAATTAGCTTGACGTCCATGTGAGAATGCATGGCTCACGGAGTTTTACCAAGGCCTTAGTGAAGAAGTTCCAGTCCGACTGAAGGAATATTCGACGGAGGGTTCTAAGTTCACCAAGAAAGGGCAACACGATAAAACCAGAAACCAAGTATGCGATACATGCCACCGGAGTGACCCGATCTTTAACATAAAACAATAATCAAATCATAGTATATCGATCTTAAGACAATTTAAAAATGAGTAAAACAAGGGCTAGCATGGAATAATCTTCTAGGAACCAGTTAATATCTCATATTTTGATATGAAGAAATGGACTTTTCAAAGGGGACAATATCATGATGATAGAACAAGATTATGGAGATTCATAAGATCCAAACATAGAGGAGATCGAGACAAGAATGAGGGTTATGTTCATATCAAATGAAAATTAATAATGAAGAAATAACAATATTTTAGAATTAATTTTTTGTTAAAAATTTATTACAAAATTAGGAAAATGACGTCTATCCAGAAGGGTGCTATTTTTTGAAATGCGTCTTTCTAGTAGGACGTCTTATAATTTAATTTTCAACAGAGTTATTTCAAATTTACAAAAATTGGCATCTAGTAATTGGACATTATTTTTTTTAATCGCAAGCGGATGGGTGGACGCGTTATAAATCGTGTCCTTTTCACCAGACGCGTTTCAAATACTTATCAAAAATTTTTAAAAATAAAACAAACTGATCGCGGTCTATCGTGTGCTCGCGTTCAAAATGCGGTTATTGTGACCATCACGATCTTAAACAGAAGGCTATTCCGATGATACAACTAGGGTTGTCAATGGGTAGGGCCCGACTTATCAATATTAAAGTCTGAGCTCGGCCCGGGCCCGAGCTATGTCGGGCCGAGCCAGGCCAGGCCGAGCCCGAGTTATGTTGAAAACTAATACATTTAATTAATAATATAAAACTTATAATCTAACTAAATTAACTAAAATTTTGATATTAATTACATAATTTGTATGGAAATAGAGTTTTAAATTTTATAATTAAGTAAAATAATATAATTTTAACTAAGTAGTTTTTAAAATTTGAAGGAAGGAAAAAAAAGGAGAACGGGTAGGGCCGGTCTGCGGGTCGAACTTAAAGCCCGAGCCCGGCCCGTGGGCCTAGTCGGGCCGTACTTTTAGGCCCGGCTAAGAGTCCACGGGTCGGAAAAGGTCTTGCGGCCCGGCCTGAAATCGGGCCAGGTCCGCTGGCCTATCGGGCCGGCCTGGCCCATTAACAGTCCTAGATAAAACCCTAGAATGATGGTATCTCATCTGTAAAACTCAAAATATATGCAATATAGGCGATCAAAATTAGGGAAACATGTATAAAATCAACCTAGACATGCAACTAAACACCTTTCCTTGATCAATTAAGATTTAGCCCGAGAGAATACCTATCTTTAATTCAAATTAGGGAAGAAGAAATGAGAATGCCTAAACCTCGCTCCTCCTCCTCAATCCATGCCCTAGCATGACTTCCAACCTCTGCCACGAACTATTAGGGTTGGATAGAATGATCTAGGATTCTATTTATAGAGTTAAGAGACCCTAAGAGTCCTAATTAGTTCTATTATTTTAGAGATAATTCCTACTACGAAAATCTCGAGTTCTATCTATATCTAGGGCCACCTAGCATGAGATTAACTCTCATTAGGCTAGGGTTTCACTAGAGAACGAGCCTATCTAGATAGATTAAGATTTAGTTACAATTTTAGGCCCAATTGTTTAAGTCTTAGTCGAATTAGCCCAATTAGAATTAGGGTTTTTTGAGAATTCTGAATTTTAGAGGTTAATTCCTTCTTTTAAGCCTAATAAGCTTTTAATTATTAGCCCATTTAGACTTTAGCATTATGCCATTTCATAATTATAATTATTACAAATTTTATATAGCTCATAACAAATATGTGAAAATTATCCTTATTTTATTCAAAAAATTATATTCATTTATTTATTTACTTTAATACGGGTTGCTACACCTTCCACCACTTAAAAGAATTTGACCTTCCAAATTCACATGACATTCTTTCCCAAAACAAAAGTGGGGTATACAATTGAATTCCTAAATAACTCTAAAATTACACCTTGACCACTAATCACCAAATAATCATCCTAGCAATAAAATCTAAGATCTGAAAGGAATGGAATAGAACTAGCTTAAGGTTAAGGATTTGGGGTTACCTCCTACTACTCATTCATTAGCAGGCTTGGGTCCTTTCAAAGTTTGAAGCCTTCCTTGATGCCGTGCTCCATTGCCATCTTTGGCCTGCAGGGGTTGGTCCTTCGGAAGAGGGCAGCTTGCTATCTTATGGTTCTTGCTCTCGCAACGAAGACATACACCTAGCTTCCACCAGCAATCCTTAGATCGGTGATTACCTTTTCCACAATACTTACACTTCCCTTACAGCGAATAAACAGAAACAACCTGCCTATCTCCTTCCTTAATTCTCTTGCCATTCGAGGATCCATTACTACCATTAGGTCTCCTCTTGTCATTCTCGATCTTAGTTGCTAATTCCTTCTTCTTCATTCGGGCTTTTACTTTCTCGGCCATCTCCATGGCATCTTCTAGCAATTGGGCTCATCTAACCATCTTTGCATATGTTTGGATATCCATCGGTGCCAATTTAGGTATACGCTGGAGCCTTAACCCGTTCATAAATCTCTTAGCTTACATCTTCTTAGTCATAATCAAATGGGATGCATAGCGAATCAACCTTGAAAATTGAGCCTCACATTCGACTACCATCATACTCCTTTGCTTTAATGAGGCAAATTCTACAGCCTTCCTTTCACGAATCCTCTCCGAAAATTACTTATCATTGAAATGCTCTAAGCATTCCTCCCATGACACTTGGTTACAAGGCAAAATCGCTTCTACAGACTCCTACCATATATGCCCAAGCATCTCATTCTAATTGGAAAATTGTCAAGAGAACTTTTTCTTGGTTCGAACATTACGTTACCCGAAATATTTTTTCTATCTCCCTTATCCATTGTTCCGCCTCATCGAGATCAGTAGATCCATTAAATCTCGGAAGATTCAAACTCTAAAAATTTCAAAGTAGATCCCCAACTTCATGGTTCGCTCCACCTTGAGCCACTTGTTGCAACGCTTGGGTCAAACCTTGAACCGTTCTTTGCATCTCACGTCATTGAGCACACTCAGCCGCCATCTTACTAGTTATCTAATTCCTACAAAATAATTTCAAGAGTTAATTATTTATTCCTTTTATAATTTTCTCAACTTTTAGCACTTAGCCCCTAGGCTTTACCCAATCCCACAGGGTGACAATAAAAGAAGACATAGGTTATAGGACCTAATATTCATGGCAACCTATACTTATGGCCCAAACCTAGGGTTTTAACAAAACCTAAGCTCTGATATCACTTTTGTCACGCCTCGAACCAATAGCAGTGAAAATTACTCAAAATGTGGCAGCGGACAATCATGTCAATCAGAGTGCTAAGAGATCAACTACATAAAAGACAACTCCAAGAGACAGAAATAAGGCCAAAATTGGATAAAATATAATTTTATTAATATTAAAATTCTTTATTACAATTTCTTGACTCAAATTACACTTCTAAACTCAAAAGAAGGAAAACACAATTACAAGACTCTCAAAGCTTCTAATCTAAACTCATGAAAATATAAAAGACTTGGTCTTCTATCAATCCAAGAACACTCGTCACTCTTACCCTTTCCCATCAGAATGAATTGCTTCTTCATTATTACCTGAAAACTATTAAGGAACACTGAGTGAACAAGAAACTCAGTAGGAATTACATCTCTTTGACCAGATAAAAATATAAGTAATTACATTTGAACAGTGTGTAGATATGTTATATGGTGATCGGAACAAACGAGAATCAGATCGAGATATAAGCAGTCAAAACTAAAGAGCAGAATGGAGGTGCTACTAACTGAATAATGAACAATAGAGCATCAAATGGCAAGGACTAGCATGGAGATCAAGTGAATGAGTCAATATCAAGATGGCAATGCGCAATGAACAATACCAGTGAACATAACTTAGGGGATTGGCCAAATAATAGTAGAATTCCAAGAAAAATAATTACCCTTTCGGGCCAAGAACATCAGGTCAATCATTCATATCAGTCATGTAACCAGAACAATATTCAGTTCAGTAATTTCACTTGCAGTAGAATTGTCTAGTTCAATCATGATATCAGTATTGGTGCAGTGCCACACCACAGTAAATCTCATGAGCCCAGTATAAATTGGACATTCCATCCAAACTAGATCCAAAGCCCTTAATAATTAACTAGATAATTTTTCATGTAATAGTTATGGCCAAGTGGAATCAAGGGAGTTATGTTCCAGAAATAACAATTCAGCATAATTGATGTGCAAAGATTATGATATGGAAAATATTAATGGAGTGGAGATCAAGTATAGAAGTTTGGAGAAGTTCATGAGATCACATATTAAGAAAAATCTTGATTTCTAGAAGATACAAACTTATAAGGACGATATTCATGTTGATAATCAGACCAAAACACATCAAAATTGTCAATCTTGGGCTTGGAAAATCTTAACAAAACGAGGTTAATTGGACAGGTGCGTTTTATAAAAACTTGGGTTAAATGTAGTTGGGTCCAGTGGTACATTCAGATAGAACGCGGTCAGGCTAAAGGCCTTGACAAAGACGCGTCCTATAGACCCGACGCGTTTAAAAAGAGGCATCCCGTTCACTGGACGCGGTTCAAGATAGTCGGATAGAGTTTCAGAAATGCGGTCTCCAGGTATGCTGCCTTCAGGAAACAAAAGCTGAACGTGATCTCTGGGTAACCCGCATTCAGAACGGCCTGAATAGAACCAAACAGAACCTCGCTCCATGGTTCCAAAGATCGGTCGAATCATATCTTAGGCCAGTAAGATGTGATTTTTAGGGTTTTCAGGATTTTTAGGGTACAATAAGCTTGGCGTTAATGTGGGAATCTATGGCTCGCGGAGTCTTACAAAGGCCTTAGTGAAGAAGTTCTAATCTGACAGAAAGAATATCCGTTAGAAGGTTCTAACTTCACCAAGAAAGGGCCACACGATGAAACTAGAAACCAAGTATACGGTAGATACATGCCACCGGAGTGACAAGATCTTCAACATAAAATAATAATCAAACCATAGTATATCGATCTTAAGACAATTTAAAAATGATTAAAACAAGGGCCGACATGGAATAATCTTCTAGGAACCAGTTAATATCTCATATTTTGACATGAGGAAATGAACTTTCCAAAGGGGACAGTATCATGATGATAGAATAAGATTATAGAGATTCATAAGATCAAAGATCGAGGAGATCGGGATAAGAATGATGGTTATGTTTATATCAAATAAAAATTAATAACAGAGAATTAATAATATTATAGAATTAGTTTTCTGTTAAAAAATTATTATAGAATTAAGAAAATGACGTCTATCCAAAAGGGCACTATTTCTTGAAACGTGTCTTTCCAGTAAGACGCCTCAAATTAATAGAAATTGGCATCCAGTAATTGGATGTTATTTTTTTAAATCGCGTTTGGATGGGTGGACACATTATAAATTGTGTCCTTTTCACCTGATGTGTTTCAAATAATTATCAAAAATTTTAAAAATAAAACAAATAGATCACTGTCTATCGTGTGATCGCGCTCTGAATGCGGTTATTGTGACCACCGCGATCTTAAACAGAAGGTCGTTCCAACGATAAAACCCCAAAACGACAATATCTCGTCTGTAAAATTGAAAATACATGCAATATATGCGATCAAAATTAGGGAAACATGCATAGAATCAACCTAGACATGCAACTAAACATCTTTCTTTGATCAATTAAGGTTTATCCTGAGAGAACACCTACCTTTAATTCGAATTAGGGAAGAAGAGGGAAGAAGAAACATGAACGCCTAAACCTCACTCCTCCTTCTCGATCCACGCCCTAGCATGATCTCCAACGTCTGCCACGAACTATTAGGGCTGTCTAGAATGATCTAGAGTTCTATTTATAAAGTTAAGAGACCCTAGGAGTCCTAATTAGTTCTATTATTCTAGAGATAATTCCTACTTCAAAAATCTCAAGTTCTATCTATATCTAGGGTCACCTAGCACGAGATTAACCCTAATTAGGGTAGGGTTTCACTAGAGAACGAGCCTATCTAGATAGATTAGGGTTTAGTTATGATTTTCGGCCCAATTGTTTAAGTCTTAGTCTAATTAGCCCAATTAGAATTAGGGTGTTTTGGGAATTCTGAATTTTAGAGGTTAATTCCTTCTTTTAAGCTCAATAAGCTTTTAATTATTAGCCCATTTAGATATTAGCATTAACACATTTCATAATTACAATTATTATAAATTTTATATAGCTCATAATAATTATGTGGAAATTGTACTTATTTTATTCAAAGAATTATGTTCATTTATTTATTTTATCCTTATCTTGACTCTATCCCAAAAGTTATCGGTGTTGATAATCCCTTTGACTTCTACTCCTTCACGTGAAGCGGTAAATGAGGAACTCAGTCAAGTCTCACTCCTAAACATTTGTTTCAACCCATCCTTATACTTCAAAAGACTCTGCAAGGTGATGCAGTTAGTGGCAAATCGTATGATGCCATGTCTCAATAGTTCGCCACCATAATGCTCTTTCATCCATTCCAATATAAGTGTGTGGTTGTAGATGTATTTCGTGACCTTCTATGCCACCTCAACCAGAGAATTGACTACACGAAGCTGACCAGTCTCTTTCAACATCAGGTCTACACAGTGTGCTACACAGGGGATCCAGAAAAGGTCTCGTCTAGTCCTCATCATCTCCTCCCTAGCCTTCTTATAGTTCGAGCTATTATTTGTGACTACTTGAACAATATACTCCTCCTCGATCTCGTTCACCATTTACTCCATCAAGGATAAAATATATTGTTAATTGTGGACATGACTTTACGTATCCACCGATCTGTGAAAGAATATCTATATATCACAATAAATAAGGAAGTTGATCAGGTTACTTTTAGTGGTGCATGATCGTCCATCACATATTAGTGTGACTCCGTACTTGCTCCATTTCTGTTTTAAAGGATTCCACATAACTCTTGATCTCAGCAACTTGTTCATCAAGGTATATGCCAGACAACTCTCTCGCTATAGGTGGTTGCACATGTAACCCAAGCACTTGTGCTTCTTGGAACATTGACTTATAGTAAGGGCTGTTAGTGGCATTGAAAGGCTATCCTGCGTGGTGCGAGCATTTTGCAACGGCCTGCCCAAGTTTTCGTTTTGGCCCCTTCTGGCCATAGGTATCATTCATCCTCGTTTGCTTGCCATGCTCTCGGGATAGTGCACCGTGCTCCACATCTTCAATGTTGATTGATTGTGTCCATTTTCTTTGTGAACCTGAGTCACTAGTGAATAAACTCCTAATGTCCTATGGTTGTCGCATAGTAGATGAACCACCGCTGGCTGATGCACTGGTCGTTGTAGCCTCGCGACTTTGCGCTCTTGTCTCCTGTGGATGTCTTGCCTCATCTCTACTCAAATGTACTGCCGCACAGAATTGCGCTTCATATGGATCATTCACCGTTACATACACATTAGGCTGGTGAGTCCGCGATTGTTGTTCTTCCTCGCTGGCTGTCTACGCACATTCTTCCTCGTCACTGCCGCCTACTCTTCTGCTGATCGTCGCTTCATCCCTTTTCTTCTTCTTTTCCTTCGGTTGCATCTCAACTCTCTTCTTCTGTAGGTACCTGGTCATTGCAAGTTTCACATCTTTAGGCACATGGGTACAGCCAGCAATGTCAGAGTATCTCGCATCTGCTCTTCCTGCCAGGTGCTTCTTCAACTGGGACACACATCCTCCTCTGTGTTCTGTTTTGTAATAGTTGCAACGCCAACAACTACGGTTGATATCCAACATAACTCAATGTGACTATCCAATATCATTTGGACGTTCTTTGAGAGCCATCAAGTGACCAAATGTGTCCCCTAAATTTAGGAATTATAAACTTCTATGTGTAAAAGAATACCGAAATATAATGTGAAGATACAACTATTAATTCTAAAATAGGATCGTCGAATAAATTTTACAAATGTAAATTAAATCTAAAACATCTAAAACATGTAAATTAAATCTAAAAGTTGGATCGCCACTGACGCCTCCTCCACCCTCGCACCGCCGTCCACCGCCCCCGCCGCCCTCCTCCACCCTCCCAAGTGTTAGTATTGGTGTACTACATACCAATTTAGGGTCGGGTAGACCCGATAGATGTACGATATTGTTCATTATTAATAAAGTGGTATTTGAGCGTAAATATGCGATTGTGTATTACTTTACGATGTCCCTAGGATATGTGGTTGTAAAGTCAGCTCGAGATGGGATCTCGAACATGAGACTGACTTTACATGGACGCATACCTTAAACTGTTCCTGGTTGGAGGGTAATCACTCGGGAACTTTGATTACCTATTAAACCAGTACACATGATGTGTTAGTGACCAGTCTCATGGTCATTGGTGCGGGGCACCAACACATATGTGTAGGTGTACGTCCTGGGAGGAAGTGCACTGAACTGATCCGCTATTGGATCTTCAGATGGTTGATTATACCTAACGTCAATTGAAGATCAAACTGTCTTAGTAGCATCGTTGGTCCTTTGACCTGAGACATTGATCGGATCTTACACGAGAACTGGAATGGTTTAATTACTTGGCTAAGTGACTTTAACCATAAGTCATGAATTGCTGAGTCATTAACTATTTCAGGAGACGTGTGAAGATCATCAATGGTCAAGAGGGGATCGCTCACTGTCGGGTATATATCAGACAATTAATGGGTCATGCAATTGACGCTCCGTTAAATCCCTGGCCAGGGTCATGTGAGTTCATTTAAAACGGACGTCATACACTTTAAGGAGGTCATAGTCAAATGGCACGATCATGGGGTTTGACAGAAACCATACCCTCGATCGTACCAGACTCATAGAAGGAGCGAGGGATTATATCGATGCGGTAACTGTGAACCTACAGGTACCAGACCGGCTGGTTTAAACCCGACCTCCTCTACGATCACGCGGATTTGCTTGACCCAACGTGATCAAAGGTTCGGAATAAATTAAACTATTATTCGGCTCTAGTAGAAGCGAATAATAAGTTTATTTTACTTCTAATTGAGAATTAAAAGTTAATGGGCCTTAAACTAGAGTGACTAAGGGCCTAGAGGATCACACACAATGGATTCTTGGGTGACGGATTATTATTGTACAAATGCATATATTAATTCCCTTTAATTCCTTTTGGAAAGGAGTTTAAAAGAGGGCTTAATATATATGTACAATAATAAAAGGATATATATACGATTTCGGTCCTTATGGGTTTTTTAAAAAATGGCCAAAATCCTATATATAGACATGTTACGAGAGCTTCTCCTCCCTCTTGGCTAATCAAGCATTAAAGCTTAAGAGAGGAGGATTAGCACCTCCCCCCTTCCTCCCTCTTGCTATCTCTCTCTCCAGAAGGTGAAAGGGTCGGGGAAGGTTGTACCGGGAGGTACCGTCGCTGCGCAATGATCCGTGTGGATCAGTTCTAGAGGCCGTGCATATGTGTGACTCGGTATTCTGCATCGGGCTTTGCGGACAGCGTCGTTCTGCGCAAGGTATAAATACACAACCCGTAATTTGGGGTTGGGGTGATTAAAACGTCGATCAGAGCATGGATCTGGGATTCCATGTAGCGGGGTTCGGGCATATGAAATTTTTGTTATCCGCTGCGTTGCCCGATGGTGCTGTGTGGAACCTTACAGTGGTATCAGAGTCAGGTTGACGCTCTGATCGATGTTTTAGCGCCGTTTGATACCATGTTTTAGGGGCAATCTAAAATCTTCAATTATTATTTGAAGACAGGGGTGCTGGGCATTTTTGTTCTTCCTGGATGCTAGGCATTTGCAGCAAATTTTTTTTTGTAAAAAATTTTTTTTTTAATCTGTTGGGCGCACTGCGCCGCTCGGGCACAAGCGCACGGGGGCACGCAGGCGAGCAGGCTCGCCACGCGGCGGGCCCCGCAGGCGGCGCTCGCAGCGTTTGTGCCCGCCTGGCGGGCGCCTGCACGCGGGACGCGGGCGCGTCCGCCCACGCGTCCCGCGTGGGCAGCCGCGCCCGCAGGGGGTTGACCAATTTTTTTTTTAAAAATTTGCTTTCTTTTAATTAATTTATGTGTGCTAATATATATATATATATATATATATATAATTGTACAATAAATTAATCTATTTTTTTAATCTCAAATATTAATTATGTTATCTCAATAGTAAAATTTAATTGATAAATTTTATTTAACCTTTTTGAATTTACTAAGGTGAGATAATTACTGTTTACCTTGAGATAAATTGATAATAATTGAAGTTACTTCAGTAAAATTTAATTTTTGAAATTTTAATTATTAGATAATTAGTAAATTCAGAATTTGAATTTCATTGAAGTTAAATGTATAAAATTCAAATATTTAAAATTTTAATTATTAGATAATTATTAAATTCAAAATTTGAATTTTAGAATATTGATAATTGAGGATAATTGAATTATTTAAATTTACTTTCAAACAAAATTATTAGATAATTAGTTTAAATTTAAATTTAAATGATTGTTATGTTTAAATTTTCAATTTAAATTTGATTATTGGATAATTAAATTAAATTAAATTTAAATTTACATAATTATCTTAATTATCTAACTTATTTGAATTAGATTCAAATATACATGCCCCTGTTATAAATAATGGTTCTTTGCGTGCTTTACTTTATTTACCTTGCTTTGGCTTGCTTATAGGTTTAACTTTAGTTAATCCTGCTTTGATTTTTAAAATTAAACAAAGCTACGCTATTTTTGTTTGCACATCCCATTTTTAAATCTAAAAGTAAGGATTATTTTCAGAAAATAACCCTTGATTGATTTTTACATGAATGGGTTGGCAAGTGATCATGGACTTGGTTAATGTAATTAATTGGGGTCTCCGAACCTCCTTTCTCTCTCTGTTAAAATTCCTATGTACTTCTATCTCCCTTTACAGTTGTACTCGCCCTAAGGGCTGTTGGAATTTTATTGACATGTAATTTACATTTTCCCGGCCTGCGTGCCGTGTAAAAGTTATAATTAATGCGGCGTCAGAGTTTGAAAGCGCGAAACATACCCGACGAGGACGATCCAGCTGCTTCGGAAGCGGGCTAGATGTCTTAGTTACATTAGGAATGAAGTCCATGATCACTTGCGATTTAATTTTGCATTGGATGCATTTACTTTATGTAGACTACTAGGTACGGTAAATATATTGGATATGTTTATATTACCATCTAGGGTGAGATCAAGATAAAATCAAATTCCCTCACGATAAAATTTTAGATCTGGTAAGCGTGGCTCTTGGAGTCGTCGTGGCCCTCCATCATTATGGAGTGAATGAACGTCTTCATTTCATGGATTTGTTGTGCTTTCCACATGGTCCATGAGTTTGGGGGCGGGATATAACTCCAAGGCTCGACCTCAATAGGGTGAGGAATTGAACTCGGCCTTGTTGTGCTTTCGACAAGGGTCGGGTCATGAACTCATTGCTATGTAGTTTTGATGGTTAGATCTAACCGAGAATATCCTTTGTTGTGCTTTCCACAAGGGGATGATTTCTCGGGGGCCGAATATCGGATATTGTATTAGATGCAAGTGCTTGTTGACTGCCCTTGAGATGGTGTATGACTTGTTATGCTTTCCACAAGGTCGTACCTCAGTCTTGTTGGGATTCCGACCCACTAGGATGATCTCGCTGATCTCCCGTTCTATATACAGAGGGTTATATAGTTCGATCGAAAAATAGTGGGACTAACTAAGATAGAAAATCACATCTAAGTTAGAATTTGAACACATGCTAAGTTATCTTTTATTTCTTATCCAGATTACAATGTCATCGTCCAACCCCCTCCGCGGCATCTTGGATGCCAACAGACTGACTGGACCAAACTACTCAGATTGGCTGCGTAATCTACGCATAGTCCTCACCGCCGAAAAAATAGCCTACGTGTTGGACACGGTTCATTCTGAGTCAGCTCCCGATGCCGACGAGGGCGAGTTAATGACTTATGCCAAATGGTCTGAAGACTCTTCCCTTGCCCAATGTTACATATTGGCCTCTATGGCTCCCGAGCTGCAGAGGTAATTCGAAAAGACTGATTGTAGAAGCATACTTCTCAATCTACGCCAGCTCTTCGGGGAGTAGGGTAGGATTGAGAGGTATGACATCTCCAAGAAGCTTTTCAGGACACGGATGTCAGAGGGTGCTTCAGTACAGGCTCATATACTGAAAATGATGAAGTGGATTGACAGACTCAATGCACTGGGGTTCAAGTTGGATCTTGAACTGTGCATTGATCTTATACTCCAGTCATTGCCCGATTCCTTTTCTTCCTTCATCATAAACTTTAACATGAATAGAATTGATGCAACTCTCCCGGAGCTACTCAACATGTTAAAGAGTGCTAAAGGAACTATGCAGAAAGATAAACCATCTTCTTCTGTAATGATTGTTGACCGGGCCAACAAGAAAAGGAAGGTCACCCAGATATCCACCAAAGGTGACAAAGGGAAGGGAAAGAAGAAGGCCATGGGTAAGCAACTCGCCAAAATTGACAAAGGGAAGGGCAAGAAGAATGAAAAAGAGGACAAGTGTTTTCGATGCGGGGAAACATGGCATTGGAAAAGGAATTGTAAGGCAAATCTAAATGAAGGTATTTTTGTCATAGACCTTAATTTGTCATATATGGAATCCACATTATGGGTATTAGATACTGGATGTGCATCTCATATCTGCAATTCTGTGCAGGTGCTGGTAAATAGAAGGCGGCTGGGCAAAAAGGAGATTGAACTGAGGATGGGCAATAGAGCTTTAGTTGCTGCCAAAGCTGTCGGGACTGCACGTCTCAGTTTACCTTCAGGAGTCATTCGGGAGTTGAATGACTGTTATTATGTTCCTAATATTATTAAGAATATTATTTCAATCTCTGGTTTGTATAACATTAGATATACATTGGCTTTTAATAGCACTGGGTGCTCTATAATGAATAATGGTTTGGTTATAGCCAATGGTTCATTAGTCAATGGTCTTTATGTATTAGATACACGTTCTAATGTTATGCAAGTTTCCAATGCTGATGAAGTGAATTCTGCATATCTATGGCATTGCAGGCTTAGTCATGTAGGCGAGAAATGAGTATCTCACCTACACTCAAATGGCTATTTGAATACATTCGAATACAAGCCATTTGACACCTGTGAGTCGTGTCTCATGGGGAAAATGACCAAGGCTCCCTTTAGTGGACATGGTGAGAGGACTGTTGACCTTCTCGAGCTCATACACTCGGATGTGTGTGGGCCCATGTCCATGGAGGTAAAAGGGGGTCACCTCTATTTCATTTCTTTTATTGATGACTTCTCGAGATATGGCTATGTTTATTTAATGAGGCATAAATCACAAGCCTTTGAGAAGTTTAAGGAATAGAAGAATGAAGTAGAGAAACAGACTGGCAAGAGTATTAAGCCTCTTCGATCGGATCGAGGAGGTGAATATCTTAGTCATGAATTCACTTCTTATCTTAAAGACAATGGAATTGTTTCTCAGTGGACTCCGCCGTGTACACCACAACATAATGGTGTATCCGAAAGGAGAAACATGACCTTGTTAGACATGGTCCAATCCATGATGTCTATGTCAGGACTACCCTTATCTCTGTGGGGCTATGCGTTAGAGACTGCGGCTTATTTATTGAATAGGATCTCAAGTAAATATGTTCCTTCTATACCATATGAGATATGGAAGGGCAGAAAACCAAATTTTAATCACATTAAAATTTGGGGGTGTCCTGCTCATGTAAAGAAGAACGATAGTGATAAACTTGAGTCGAGAACCGATAAGTGTAGGTTTGTGGGATATCCAAAGGAGGCTGTAGACACGCTATTCCTGACGTCTTCTGAGAAAATCTCATATTACTATGTGACGCCCCGCAGCAGCTTTCGCATTTTGAATCGCTTGAGTGCTTCCTTCTTGAGTCTTCTTCCACCTTTTCGGCATCCAGAAATCGTCTCGTTGCGGACATCATGCGGCATTCGGACGGCATCACCCCCAATCGGACGCATCGGAAGTTTCTGGAACCAGGAGAATGTCTGGCGGACGGCTACCGACGCCCTTTCGGGGAATCCGGGGGGGCTTTATGGAGGCGTCAACCAGGAGAATGTCTGGCGGACGGCTACCGACGCCCTTTCGGGGAATCCGGGGGGGCTTTATGGAGGCGTCCAGGCCCCTGGACGCCTCCATTCTTTTAAACATACAGAAATATCAAAAAACACATAAAAAATAATAAAATCATGGAGGCGTCCACCTGGCTGGACGCCTCCATCAATGCTAAATATAAAATAATAATAATAATAATAATAATAAAATAAAATATAAAAAATAATTTAATGGAGGCGTCCAGGACCCTGGACGCCTCCATCAACTTGCCCATGGGCGCCGGGTCCGCCGGTCAGGTTGTCGTTTGAGAAAAAATCCAAAATGTCAGTTGTCTGGACGCCTCCTTGAAAATATTTAAAATAAAAAAATAAAAATAGTATAAAATATTATTTTTGCCCTGATGAGGGCGCCCAGGGTCCTGGACGCCTCCATCCTCCGGAGCCCTATAAATAGAGGCCCCCCCCCCTCAGTCCGAAGAGAGCTTTTGAGAGGTCCGATAGGCTGCTGGAGCCCAGAGGCTACCGGAGCCATTTCTAATCCGTGGGGTCTTTTGTAGGGGGAGGTTCTGCCGGCTTCTCGGGTGTCCGCGCTCCCGAGAGGAAGGTCGTCTTCGTCCACCGCGCTTCCACGTCGTCCCTACGCTGCCGAAGCTTCGCCGAATTTCGCCATCGGTACATCCAATAAGCCAATCCTTTCTTTTTTTTCGTAGTTCTTTTACATTCATCATCCCGCATTCTCCATCTCCCTTCATAAGGGAGTCTTCTTTTACATACCTCTTTACATAATTTCATTCATCATTACATTCCCCTCCTACTCGTGTCCGAGAGGGGTTTAAAACCACACCAACCAGGTGTGTGTCCTGCCACGATTTCATCACTTTCATTGCAAGAGATCGATACTACACTGCCATATTCTAATTCCGTTTATTTACTGTCTATTGTTTTACAAGGGTAACCGAAGAAAGCACTCTCCGTCGGCCGGCCGAAGGGGGAGGAAGAAGCAACCCGCCACTTCCTGCTAGTGAGGTAGGCGCGATCACTCTTTATTTTGGGGTCTTTTGGCCCCTGGCGATCACATCATAATCTCGAGGCCGCGGCGAGTCACTTCCCGCAATGGCCGTTTGAATTCTGCTTCTTTTTATATCTTGTTATATCTCTATTCTGCTATATTCTCGAGGCCGCGGCGAGTCACTTCCCGCAATGGCCGTTTGAATCCTGCTTCTTTTTATATCTTGTTATATCTCATCTGCTTATATTCTCGAGGCCGCGACGAGTCACTTCCCCAATGGCCGTTTAAATTCCCGTTCTTTATATTCTTTCTATATTCTGTTATATTCTTATCTGCTCATATTCTCGAGGCCGCGGCGAGTCACTTCCCGCAATGGCCATTTGAATTCTGTCCTCCTATTTGTATATCTTGAATTGCTTCTATATCTGCCTGTTATATTCTCAAGGCCGTTGCGAGTCACTTCCCGCAATGGCCGTTTCAACTCCTGTTATTTAATTCTCGCACCATTCCCATCCCCCGAGGCCGCGGCGAGTCACTTCCCGCTATGGCCGTTTAACCCCCATATCTTGCTATATTACATTTGTCCCGCTCGCCCCGCCGGAGCAATCTCCCGTGGTGGCCCCTTCTCTTTTCTCTTATTTCTATGTTGCAGCAAACAAAAACGAGCCCGCGTGCTCTGCATTTCGTTTCTCGACCGCGTGACGTCGTTCACAGATTGACGATCACGGTGGGACTTCAGTTGCTTTCTTTTCAGTTACCCTTTCAATTTCTTGTGATTTGCTTTACTATCTCTTGTGTGTTGTTATATCTTAGTTATTTTCTTGTTCTTTTGTGCCCCATATCTCTGTCAGCATTCCATTGCATACATCCACCCCTCTTTTCTATTCTTTTTCATTTTTTTTTCTAAGGATCACCCTCTCTCGGTGAAGGAAGGACTCTCCGTTCGGGAATACCTCTCGACGGACTAGAATCTCCTCTACTGGGACCTCCGTAAGTCCCCGACATCGAAGAATCTCCTATTCGTTCACTGGGCCCGGTTGTACCATTGAAGTTCCCCGGAGTTAGTCGACCCATTCGTGGTGAGACGAGAGCCCCTAGCTGACACGGTGGTGAAACAAAAACGAACTAGGGTCCCTATTTTGTGTGAACTTTGGATCTGGTTAAAAATATAAAAAAATCATCAAAATCAAAACACAAAAAAGGTGGAAAGGCATCCACTTGTTTGATAATCTCTGCTATTTGCTTGCTAGTGTATGTTTTTGCATTCCGGAAAAACTGTGAGCATGGATCACGAGTCTTTTGAGGAGAACCACCCTGGTCGTGGTGAGTCAGTCGAGCCGCGAGTCCATGCTATGGACACGGGTCCTTCCCATGAGCCCTCACGTGAGGTGCAGGTTACCACAGGGGACACATCCCCGCCACAGGACATCTCCTCTTTGCTAGGTGTTCTCGCCAACACGGAGCTTACCTCTGAGCAGCTCCGGGGCTTCCAGGCCATTCTGAAGGGGAAATCTGTTTCCCCCGCTCCTCAGGAGTCAACCCCAGCCATCGCACCCGTCCAAGAGTCGGTGCAGGCCATCCCATCTCCTTCACTAGCGCAAGCCATCCAGTCTCCCTCCCTCCAAGGGCAGACGAGCCAACAACCTCCCTCATTCCAGTTCCCTTCACAATCTCAAACTCCTGTTGTTCCCCACATACCACTTCAGCCGGGGCCAACTGTCGGCGGCCCGGCAGCTCCCTCTCATTCGGGGTTCCCCCCTCAAGTTTTCGGAAGACATTTTCCTCCCCAGTGGCAAGTGCCACCTTCACCGCCCGAGGAGCTCGCCCAATCGCTCCTCAATAGGTTCAATAGGATGGACGAACAATTTCAGAATTTGAAGAAAATGGTGGAGGTGAAATCCACCCTGGAGGTTGCTTTGCCAATCCTTCCAGTCATCCATCTTCCTCCCTCCGAAATGCCCATGTACCACAGGCACAATGGCACTGGCAACCCCTTCATTCACCTCAAGGATATCATGTATGAGTCCTCCTATTGGCAAAACGACCAGAGATCCCTGGCATACCTCTTTCGGAGGTCATTGGACGGTCCTGCGCTAGAGTGGTTCTATTCTTTAGAGCCCCGCGAGGCCGAGAATTTTGAAACAGTCCAGAGAGGTTCTTGCAAAAGTATCGGGATAGGGTCGGCCCCTCCCTTTCCATTACCGACCTAGTGGCCGAGAAGATGAAGTCCGACGAGGATTTTGTCCGCTATGCCGATAGATGGAGGTCCATGGCAGAAAGAATAAGAGATACCCTCTCAGAGCCTGAACAAGTGAAGATGATTGTATCCAATGCCACCCCATAGTTCAGGCATGTCTTGGCCATGAACAAGCTCACCACCATGGAAGAGCTCTATGAAAGAGCCCGGTACATCCAGACCCAGTTAAAAGACTCCCCCATTATGAACATGTTTGAGCCGCCGAAGCGCAAGGTGGTCAGAAAGACAAGCACTGGTGTCCCAGGCGGAGCAACAGAAGGGGTCGTAACAAATGAGCAAGTGAGTGCGGTCAACAATGCCAACTATGCAGCCAACCCAAGGCTTCCACAAATGCCCCGACTTCCCCTCCAACCAGGTCCTTTCCCCTCTCGTCCTCCACCCCAAAACGATCCACCTCAGAACAACATGCCTCAACTACTTCAACCCCAGCAACAACCTCGACTCCAGCAACAACAACCACCACTTCAGTACAACCAAGTTCCACCCCCAGGAAACTACGGTCCCCCACAGCAACAAAGGAGGTCGATTGGTCCCAAGAGAGCCTATTACCCACCATTGCCAGAAACTCTGGCAGATATTTTCAACGCCCTCATGGCCTTAAACACACTCATCCTACCCAGGGAAAGGCCCGTGTGACCCCCGAATGTTGATACCTCCAGATACTGCGTCTATCACAGGCAGCCAGGACACACAGTGGACAACTGCTTTCAGTTTAAAGATTACATCCACGATACGAATGATGAAGGCGGGATTGACTGGGATGAAATGAGGCGATATGTCGCCACTCTCAAGGCTAGGAGACCTCCTCCTAGGCCACAGTTCCAGTAACAACATCAGCAGTTACAACAGCAGCCACAACAACAACCACAACAATAACAGTAGCCTCAGCAGGCCCAACCACAACAGCCCAACATGGGCATAATCTAGAATCCATTACCGGAGCAGCAACAGCCCAATCATCAGGTCAACCCCATCTCCTCCTTCCCGGAAGTCGGGAGAGAGCAGGTGTGGCACCCAGAAAGTACCTCTATTCTTTCTACCGCCAACCCTATCGTCATGCAACCCCTCGCCTTGCCCGGGTAGCACCTCTCTCTCATCAACCCGCATAAGTACCGCATTCACCATTTCCACTGCCATCACGCCCTCTCATTCGCACCCCAATGACCTATCAGCCAACACCCTTCATTACGCCCTCACACCCTCTCATCTTCTCTCACTCCCCCACTTTACCATCCACCTCTACTGTATTTGCCCCTATGCCTTCTAAGCCCCTTATCACCCGTCCACCGTACGTAACCCCGCCTGTCTCCACCATACCACCGCCAATGCCTTCAAAACCACTCATCACCCACCATCCATCTCAAAATCATTACCCGCTTCAAACCCTACCCACTTCCACTTTGCCTCCACCTCCACCTTCCAGACCCCTTATCCTTCATAACCCGTGCGATATCCCCTCTACCTTCACCATGCCTCCACCTAACAAACCCCTCATCAGAATCCCCGCTACCATCATCACCCCTGCTTCATCGACCATTCCTCCACCACTACCCCTCAAACCTCTGTTAAAACCCACTGTTACCCCTATAGAGATACAAAAGCCGCAGGCGATGGTGCTCCGGAGTGGAAGGATTTTCCACAGGGTTTTCCCCCAGAACAGTCAGAATCTCGAGCAGTCTCAGCCAGAGAGGGACGATGGAGAACAACCGGAAAGATCTATCCCTGGAACACAGTATGATCTATTGAAACACTTGGACAAGACACTTGCTCGGATCTCCATCCTGGAGTTGCTTCAGAGATCCACATCCCATCAGACAGCCTTAATGGAGTATCTTCAAAAGGTCATGGTGAATGAGGACCTCCCTGTAGAAAAGATTTTTGCCGTCCTGACCCCAACGGACACACAACCGGCCATCATGTTCCACAACTACGAGCTCGCTCCAAAGGAAGCTTGGAAATATGCATTGTGCATTTCAATAAAAATTAATGGGATATCCATAAACCCGTGCCTTGTAGACACGGGTGCGTCCATAAATGTGATCTCCATGAGCACCCTTCAGTTGTGTGGGATCGACGAGGAACAAATAAGACCTTCCTCGATCACAGTCACGGCTTATGACAATAGCAAAAGGCCGCCGCAAGGGATGATTATTCTGAGGGCAGAGCTAGGCCCTATGTCAGTCCCCACGGAATTCCATGTCCTCGACATGGACCCCACATTCAAGGCCATACTGGGTCGCCCCTAGATTGAAGCCATGGATGCTGTGCCTTCCACCAACCATCAGTGCTTGAAGTTTCCTTACAATGGAAGAATTATTAAAGTAGTCAGCACACCTGTCCTTCACACGGTGGATGCTATCAACACCTCTCTGTCCTCTGTTTGGCCATCTCATCGTCCCATATTGTCATTGCTGGACGTGTGTGATTCATCTCACATTCCGCTAGCACCAAAGAAGCCGATCAAGGCAATAACGCCATATCTCCCTTTTCACTCCAAAGGTTTGGAGATTATGAGAAACATCGGCTATCAACATGGCAAATGTCTGGGTGCACAGCTACAAGGTAGGTTGAAACCACCAAAGGAGATTAGGCCGAACCGCAGGTTTGGCCTAGGCTTCAAAGGACCATTCAAGTCGGATTGGAAGCCCCTCACATGGACCCTATCAAACCACTTCAACAAAGGGCCCGTTATTCAGATGGGCGATTATCCGCAAGAAGCACATGTGGGGTCGCATGTTGTGTATTCAGCCGAAAAATGTCCGAGGGTCACCAAAAGAGGCAAGATCAAAGACCCGGAATGCGAATGGGACAAATGGTTTGATATACGGGACGTTTCCGTTGCACTGGAAAGGATGTTCTCGTCTCCACAGCTTGAAGGACCGCCATTGATCTCCGGAATGCCAGAGAATATCATTACTGTTGCCAAGGTTCCAAACTATCCTCGTCCTCGTCAGAAGGACCCTGTCACCAGCGGATCTTCATTCGCCATCACCATCACCACCGACGACTCATTAGCCGTCATCTTCTCCATTCACTCGTCACAGCCTTTGTTGTTGTCATCTTCCTGGGCCAGACGGTTGCCTGATGACCTTCCCAGATCTCTACTTACATACCTGTGCTGGTTTCTCAACCCGCGCCAGGTCTTCAATCATGATCTGCTCTACGAGCCTCCCAATCCTCTAGCCATAACCACTTTTCTCTCTCCTCCGATCTCTTTTCACTGTTTTGTCATCAAAAATGAAAATGAAAAAAAAAACGTCAATTTTCAAACTCCTCAACAACACATCTTCGTTGAGGAAACCTCCTACATCTCCCACGGGTGCGTCCCGCCCTGCGGACCACCCGTCCAAGGTCCGATGAGCGACCTTTTCTACCCCTCCTCTGTGGGGTCTTTCCCTGTACATTCTTCACCATCCTCTTCATCTTTTTCTTCTTCTGTAAATAATTTCAGTCAATCTAGGAATAATAAGTCAAAGGTAGTACCTATGAAGAAATCCAAGGGTAGGCAGATCCCTCGTCGATTCCTTCTGGATTTAGCCGCCAGGTGTCAGGCCCTTCTTGCCATCCCTCAGTTGTTAGAAAATCCCATCCAGCTACCGGAAATAGAATGTGAGGGCAACTGTGCAATTAATGAGGGGTATGGAGTCTACGAGATCACAGATGAAGAATACCCTACTGAAAATGAGGGTGAAGAATATGAGGATGCGGCTGGCGCATATGCTAGTGGAATAAGGAGATTCGACGAGCCGTCAACCGCCGTAGAAGAGTCCACCAAAGAAGTCAACTTGGGAACTGAGGAAGACCCTACGATCATCCTCATAAGTGATAATCTACCACCCTCTGAAGAAGAGGCATTAATTGAAGTTATCAAGGAATATAAGGACACGTTTGCATGGAGCTACGAGGATATGCCGGGGCTGGATTCAACCCTGGTTGAACACCGTTTAACCCTAAAACCAAGGTCCGTCTCGGTAAAACAAAGGTTAAGGCATTTCCACCCTCAAATGGCTTTGAAAATGAAAGAAGAAGTCGACAAGCTCCATAAAGCCAGGTTTATTAGAGTCGTCCTTTATCCTCAATGGGTGGCAAACATTGTCCCGGTCATGAAGAAAGATGGGAAAGTCAAGATTTGCATCGACTTCCGGGACCTTAACCGCGCGTGTCCAAAGGATGATTTTCCCTTGCCTCACATTGATTTGTTAATCGACAACACAGTAGGATATGAGACCCTCTCATTCATGGATGGATTTTCAGGATATAATCAAATTCGTTTGGCAGAAGAGGATCAAGAGAAGACATCATTCACTACACCTTGGGGAACATATTGTTACGTGGTCATGCCGTTTGGGTTAAAGAATGCTAGAGCTACTTACCAAAGAGCTATGATGGCCATATTTCACGACATGATGCACATATATCTGGAGGTGTATGTGGATGATCTATTGGTGAAATCAAGGACCAGGATGGAACATCCAAGGGTTTTGGCTAAGGTCTTACAGAGATCAAGGGAGTTCCAATTGAAAATGAACCCGAAGAAGTGTGTGTTTGGTGTATCATCAGGCAAATTACTGTGCTTCATTGTGAGTAAAAGAGGGATCGAGATAGATCCCGACAAAGCTAAGGCCATCAGGGATATGCCGCCTCCCAAGAATTTGAGGGAAGTCTGAGGTTTAATCAGGAGGTTGCAGTTTATTCGTCGATTTGTGTCTCAGCACTCACAAAGGTGTAGACCTTTGTATGAGTTGACCAAGCCAGGAGTAGAATTCCACTGGGATTCTAAATGCCAAAAAGCTTTTGAAGGGTTAAAGGAATATCTGGCTAGTCCACCCGTTCTCATTCCACCCAAACCAGAAAAATCTCTGATCCTCTACATCTCAGTTTTGGACGACTCCGTGGGAGCTGTCCGCACAAACTGATGAAGAAGGCAAGGAACGGGCAACCTATTACTTGTCCAAACTTCTCAATCCCTGTGAGCAGAAGTACACAGTCATGGAGAAAACCTGTGCTGCCCTCGTTTGGGTAGTGCAGAAATTGAAGCACTACTTCTTGGCTCATGAGGTCCACTTGATTGCTCGCATGAACCCTATCAAGTTCCTTCTGGAGAAATCCATCCTTACGGATAGGCTAGCATGCTGGCAAAGTTTTCTTTCCCAGTTCGACATCACCTACATCCAGCAAAAGGCAATTAAAGGCTATGCCATAGCCGAGCATCTCGCCCACCATCCTCTTCCCAAGTTCGACCCTGTCCAATCAGAGTTTCCAGATGAGGAACTAATGTCCATCACCCAGTCTGATAAGCTAATGTGGACATTATATTTTGATGGAGCTCTAAATTCCCAAGGGAAGGGTATCGGCATTGTCCTTCTAATGCCTGAAGGCGTTACCATCCCAGAGGCATTTCATCTCGCGTTCCCAGTCACCAACAACATCACTGAATACGAGGCTCTTCTAGCTGGTCTGGAACTAGCCCGTTCTTTCTATATCACTGAGTTGCGAGTCGTGGGTGACAGTCAACTTGTTCTCCACCAGGTGCTTACCAAATATCGCACCCTCGATCCCAAGCTCAAACCCTATCAGGAGTTGGTCTCCGCCTATGCCAAATTGTTCACCAAGCTGATCTTTGTCCATGTTCCTCGCGAACAGAACATTCTGGCCGATGCCCTCGCCTCCTTGGCGTCATCCTTCAAATTCCCTTTAGGTGTATTGTTTAGATCCATCATTCTCTACAAGCGTCTTGTCCCTGCCGTTCAGGACCCTTACCTCTTAAAGATCAAGGAAAGAGTCCTACAGAAGATCTAGAAGGGAGAAATTCTTGAGAAGAGGGAGATCATGCTGGCAGAAGTCGAAGAAGAGCTGGCTGACGAGGAGAAACCATGGTTTTATGAAATCGTCAAATATTGCAAAGATCAGTCTTATCCTGAAGGAGCCACCACAGAAGATAAGAAAGCCATAAGAAGAGTGGCTCAGAAATACACATTGGTTGGAGGTCTACTCTATAGGAGGAGCCTTGCTGGCGTTTTGTTAAGGTGTCTTGACGACAATGAGGTTTGGAAATGCGTAGAGGAAGCACACTCGGGTGTGTGCGATCGTGAATAGCCAAATGCTCGCTAAGAAGATCATTAGGCAAGGCTTTTACTGGCCCACTATGGAAGAGGATTGTGCCATCTACGTCCGTAGGTGTGTCAAGTGTCAGCTTCACGCCGATAAAATTCATTCACCATCCTCCTCACTTCATCCAATATTCTCCCCATGGCCCTTCTCCATGTGGGCATTCGACATCATCGATCCCCTAGGTGATCCCAATTCCCTCACCAAGCAGAAATCTTTCATCCTTACTACGACGGAATACTTCACCAAATGGGCCGAAGCCGAAACTTACGCGAAAATCAAGGCGTTAACAGTCTACAAGTTCATCATGAAGAACATCCTCGCCAGGTTCGGCGTCCCAAGCACAATCGTCACCGACAATGGGCCACAGTTCATTTCTCAGGACCTTCAGGACCTCTGCAAAAGGTACGCAATTGCATTGCATCATTCATCACCTTATTACCCACAAGGTAATGGCCAAGCGGAGGCCACCAATAAAATATTGATCAAAGTCATCAAGAAAACCTGCGAGTCCAGTAAGTTTTCAGACTGGCCAGAAAAACTTATCGAATCTCTATGGGCCTATCGCACTTCAATCCGTACCCCCACCGGACAGACTCCGTTTGCCCTTACTTATGAGACGGAAGCGGTAGTCCCGTACGAGACTCTGATCCCTTCTTCAGAGTACAATTGGATGAGGAATTTCCCCTCGACGAACGTCGCAATTCACTCCTTGTCCAGTTGGAACTCTTAGACGAGAAGCGGCTGGCCGCTGCCGAGCATGCGCGTGTGTATCAAAATAGACTCGCTCGCTTTTACCAAAAGAAAGTCGTTGAGAGAAAATTCAAAGTCGGTGAGATGGTCGTAAATTTTTGTCAAACCTGGAGGGCCGCGTTCTAAGCTCCAACCCAATTGGGAAGGACCTTACGTAATTCAAGCCGTGTACCCTGGCAATGCCTACAAGCTAGTCAACGTCGAAGGGCCCGAGTTATCCCACTCTTAGAATGGGCTTTATCTTAAAAAGTACTACCCTTAGCATAGTGTCAAAACAAAAAACAAAAACAAAAAAAAACTAAAAAACAAAAAATATTAAAAATCACTAAAAATATATAAAATATTAAAATGCCGATGCCTGGTAGTCACCATGTAGTTAAGTCGCTACATCCAACCTCCATGTTAGGATAGGGCCTATTAAGGCTTGGTAGGCACCGGGTCTTGGTCTGCCAGAACCGTGGAGATCCCTGTCTGGCCACATCGGCCTATGCACGCTCAAAGGAAGCCAACATGTACTCACTTACGTATTTTATCCAAAAAAAGTTGGTAGCATCACCTACGGTGGGGCCTCACCCAGAAGATATCCAGAAGCTGTAAATCTTTATTCTTTTCTCTTCGACTAAATGAGACAGTCGGCGCCCTTAAAACACTGAGCATGAGAAACCAAAACTCAAACCCCTTAAGGCAAGAGTAGGATCCATTTCCTTGAGCATCGATCAGAGCACGAGAAGAGGGCAGTGTCCCCGCAGGCATACAAAAGGGAGCCCACAATGTCAAACTACTGTATCTCCCTCGCAAAAAAAAAGCACAAAATCAAGAGAAAAGCCTGGTCGTGATCGTGCCTGATGCGATAAATGGAACCCCTCAAAGTAAAAGTCTGAATCCACAAAAGGGGCCATGGAATGTAAATGCTCGAGATTTGGTCCGAAGTTGTTCGAAAGAGGAGAGTTAATGGGCCCTTATTGGCTCGCCGGGTTAATGGTTTTGCCGGTCCTCTCACGAGGTTTACCCCATGCACTCTTCCTTCCTCCTCTAAAGATGAAAGCTAGATGGAGTTTCTAAAAGGCGAAACCCGCCAAGGTTTGCGACCTTATTTTAATATACACATATGGTTGCCTACTTGAAAAGTAAAAGCTATCGCTGCGAAGGAGTCTCTGTGTTTCTGGCCGGTCAATACCCATGTTTACCACCTTGATGTCTTCTTATTTAACCTTGGGCTTAGGCCAATGCAAGCGCGTCACCTATGGGTGCGACGGCGTCTGATTCCGGGTCAGCGTCGCGCGGTTGGTCGTTAGGGTTCTAGGGTGTTCCATCATATATCACCTAGGGTTGTGAGGAAATAGACCCGGGTCGGGCAAATCATTTACCTCGAAAACCTTTTGGGTGAATCCCTGTGGTCGGAAGCGACTGGGAGCCTAAGCATAGCATGACGGTATTGTCATCAGGGTAAGTCTTAGCTGGCGGGATTATCATTCGAGGGGTTCAGAGGCCCAAATCAACCTAGATGTGCACTTAGGATACCTGAGAGGTTAGTAAGAAACCCCTATTCTCATGTAGGTTAGGTGCCATTTGGATGCTTGCCAGGCGTTAGCAACAAAAAAATGAAATGATAAAAACAAAAAAAAAAGAAAAGAGAAAATGTACATATTTGCAAACAAAAAAATTGAATATAACAAAACAACAAAAAAATGCCAAATATAAAAAGAAAAACAAATCAATTTTGCATGATTACATTTGTATGCAACATTTCACTTTTTAATCTCGCTTGCATTCGTGTGCTTGTCTGTCGCATTCATCATCACCACATCTTTCCCTTGCCTTCGTTAATAAAGGCTTGGCCCCTTGACCCGTTATCAAGGACAATCAAAGTGACCATCTGCTTATTGAGCAAGGGGCCAAGTCAGAGCAGAAATTCTGATTTGTTTATTTCAGTGATGTGTGCAGGGATTCGAGGCAACAAGAGCAAAGGTGAAAACCAAACAAAACCGAACCTTTTATTCTATTCCAAAAATAAAAAATTACAACAAGTTCCACCCTCTCTCTCCGCATTACTCGTCCCGCTACTCTCCGGGCAAAACGCTCTCAAAGGTGCTACCCAACTACGAAAAGCGGTACTCCTACCGCTTTGTACTCCTCTTCCTATTCTCACACCCCGATGTTGATCCGTGGGGACAGCAAAAAAGCTACTAACACGAAAGCCACGCTCTCGTGCTCTTCGGTAGCGCTCCTCACCATCTCTCAGCCATTGTTCAGCGAGACCAAGGCTGGTTCGGAGTTCGAATAGCTGGGCCTTTATGGCCCTTCGTTCCTCCCTTTCAGCCAATCTGTCGGCTCTTTCTCTCTCTCTCTGTCTCTTTCTCTCTCTACCCGTTCTCTCTCACGGTCTTCCCTCTCCAACCGGAGAGTGATCCTCAGCTCTATGGCATCCCTAGAAGAGTCGTCATCTGGACGGCGTCGTAATTCCTCCTCCAGCTCTACTATTCTAGCCTCCCTCTGCCCAGCTTGGGCAAGTGACTCTTGCGTCTCTTTTTCCTGCCAGATATACCATCTCAGATATGCGGCAAGACATAAACAAGGAGAACTCAACACTGAGACTCTTACCTGTATAGAGAGCATTCCTTCTGCCTCTGCGGCACGCTGTGTGGCATGAGCAAGTTACTCGTGAAGCAAGTCAAGTTCTGAGGTAGGGATCCATAAGCTGGAAGAGACTCCACCGGCCCCCATCGCCGATGAGGCCGCGTTAATCTGGGCGCGCTATAATCATGAGATGATAATTAGTGGCCGAACACCATGAATCTAGGGCCGTGATTCGAAGCGTGCACTGTATACACCTACCGAGGCACTCAAGGCTCCACGTGTGTCACCCAATTGTTGCTCCGTCTCTGCCAGGCGAGATCGCAAGCTCGCTATCATGGTATCACGGACATCCTACAGCCATAAGAGTCAGCATTTCCACAACAAAAACAAAAAGAGAGAGGGAAAAGAGGAAATAGGGAGATCTACCTCCACAAGTCCCCGGGGTTGGAGCCGCTCTGCGTACATTGTCTTATACAGACGCAGGTAATCCTCGCTATCCTGCGCATGCGATTCCACAATTGTGCCACCCCGTTGTCAATCTTCATACTGTTCGGGGAACCGCACACGCCAATCAATGCAGGTTGCCGGTCCCCGTGTCTTTCTCCCGACGCGAGGTGGCGCAGTCGTATCCACCCATTCCTGGGCTAACCCTAGAGTCCTCATAACCAATCGTAGCCAAAGCGGCTCGATTTCATTCAGGCAGTGCATCCAGAGATCCCGTCCAAACCGGGCACGACTTGTTAAAACCCATGGTTGGTCGGCATCGACCATGCCTGAGTAAGGTCTCCAGTTTACGTAGGTTAGGTTGTACATACCCGTTTAGCTGGTCAAAACCAAAAACAAAAAAAACAAAATAAAAGTAAAAAAATCCCACCATCGCTGCAGGGAATTCTTGTAGCTCGCGCCTTAGCACCATCAGCTGGTAGGTTAGAGGCGCTGCACTCATGATGGGTTGCCACCGCCTGGCTAACGGCACCGTCACTGGTCGCCAATGCCGAGCTCTCCCCATCGGGAGGTAATAATAGCTCCACAGCTGCATCATTATATGCCATCATACCTTAAGTGGACTATTACAAAAGAAAAACAAACAAAAAACAAAAAAAATAAGACAAAATCAAAAATACCTGGATAAGTGGTGCGAAACCACTCACAGTCATCTCACGGTCTGCCTCTTGGGACAGACCTGTAAACAGGTGCGCCAGCATGGCAGCTCCCCAGGCGTACTGACCTACTCTTTCGAGGTCTGATAGCAGCTCCAGGAAACGACAATGGATACCGTCTCCTTTCGAGCTCAGTATCAATCTTTCCAGCAAGAAGAGGAGAAATCTCCTCAAATCCATGTTAGATCTTTCCCAATTGCCAAAATCTGTGCAGTACACATCACGACATCCTCTTTCCATCCTTCCCATGAATTCTTCTGAGGACTCATCGTCCCGTCGACGAGTATCAGTGAACCCTAATGCCTCCATGATAGATGTCTTGGTTACTGACCTGTTCTTCCGTCCATCTAGGTCCAAACCCAGTAGCTTCTGGGCACCTTCTCGGTGTAGACACGCCAAAAATGACGCTATGTTGATCAAATCTCATGTCACTATGATGACGCCCCAAAGTGAACTTCAATATATTCATAATACGAAGTTTTTCTATTTTCTTGTGTGTGGTTTTGATACATTTTTGCATTTTTTGTGATTCGCGACCTGAAGAGGGGCGTTATTTAAATAGCGACCTTATCGAGGGCGTTTTCTCAAGAAAGGACGACTAATTGTAAGGGCGTCAATTCCTGGTATGATCCGGTTTTAAAGTAAATGCAAAATCAATTTAATCATTGGTTAACGTCCTTCCTCAGGGCGTGTTTTAAATTAACGCCTTGCTCTTAGGCGTGTTATCATACTTTTCAAATAAAGTAAGTTTTATTGCCAAAATTAAATCCAAGAAGTGACGCCCTTGGTAGAGGTCATGTTTTGAGTAACGTCTTGATGGAAGTCATCAATTCTTGATTTGACGCCCTTTGCAAGGTCGTGTTTCACCTTTCGTGTCCTGCTTGAATTCCTCTTTCCTGTATAGAGTCCTGCCTCCAATGGTCTCCTTGCTCGAATTAGAGGTAGAGTCCCGCCTTCTTTGAACATTGCCTATCCTTATCTTACCAAATTCGAGTTTATCTCCCACTGGAATCCTATAAAAACATGATCTGGGCGATCGAAGCAGAGGTTGACGATTTAAGAGGGTTGAAGAGATTAGAACGTTCAAGAGATTGAGAGGATTGACGGCTTCCTCTGCTTGCTTACTGTCGTGGGCTCGTTGGGAGGATTTTCGGCTTCCTCTGTACCTGCTTCATCCGATCAACCGCGTCTTATCGATTCCCTTTACTGTCGACAGGGACAGCAGGGCTTTTTTTGTTGATTTGTCTTCATCTATTTTCTCCTTCTTCGTCTGCATCAATTCCATCGTTAGTTTTCTTTTTCCTTTTCACTTTGCACTAGTTTTATCACATATCTCCCCTCTCCCTAATTCCTCTTTAGGGGTTTTAAAACCAAAACAATAAGGTGCGCATGTTAATTTCCTCTTATCGTCACCTGTTTTATTTGGATTGATACTACTTGCATCGGCTGAATCCCTCTTTGCTTTGCTTTGTTGTTTCATTGTCTTTTTTGCAAGGTAATCAAAAGGAGAACCCTTCTCGTCGGCCGACCGATTGAAGAAGGAGGAAGGAACTTCACATCATCCCGCGTTTCAATCTTCACCAGGTATTCACGATCTCTCTTTTTTGAGGTAACCCCTCTGGCGATCACATCTCCATATTTGCACCACGTGCAAGCTTTTATTCCCCTTATTTATGCATTAATCATCATTATCTCCTCCATGTTTTATCACATCATTATTCTCTTGTGATTTTTGTGTGGGATTTATGCCCATCCACAAATTGGCGATCACGGTGGGACATCCACTGTTTTCTTTCTGATTACCATCTCCATTGGCACCCTCGCGTCCCCTTTCCCCTTGGCACCCTCGTGTGCCCTGTCCCCTTTGGCACCCACGCGTGCCCTCTCCCCTTTGGTACCCTCGGTACCCTTTCCTTTGTGTCCCTCGGGCACCCTCCACTGTGCACACTGCACACTCCGGGATCAGCCAGCTTGCGTTTGCATATTTCTCTGAATTAACGCCTTCCACGAGGGCGCTTTTTGGTTTAACGCCCTTCACCGGGGCGTGTTTTGGTTTATTAACGCCTCTTTCCAGGGCGTCTGTTAGCATATCTGCTGCTTTGTTTCCGTTCATTATACTGTCTGAGAATTAACGCCCACCTCCAGGGCGTGTTATCGTTTTCTAACGCCTTCATTCATGGCGTCTTCTTTTATGTTACGTCTGCCGATACATTGTTTTACTGCTTTAATCACTGCTTGTGAATTCACACCCTGCCCCAGGGCGTTCTTTTATTACATAGCGCCTCACCTCAAGGCGCTTCCTCATATTTGACGCCCTCATAGAGAGGCGTCCCTTAAAGATTTCGCGCCTCTACCAGAGGCGTGTTTCTGTTTCTCGCTGCTGGCTCATAGCCTCTCGCAGTGATTCACGATAGTGACCCTGTCGTTGCTTTAGTTGGTAGCGACCTGCCCCAGGTCGTCTCTTTCCTGCGTTTTACAGAACCTTGCTTCCTGCTGCTGTCTGTGATAGTTTGTGTGTTTGTCATATTGCTTGCCTATATTGCTTTGACCTGATCATATTACTTTGCATATTGTGGCATTTGGTTGAGAGACCTCCTCTCTCTACACTAGGATTCCACACACCTATCTTGGAATCGGGACGACCCTCCATTGAGCATTCCGTCTCTTTGGACTGGAAATCCCTTTTCCAAGACCTCCATAAGTCCCCGCACCCGTGGATTCCCTCACGGATGCCGGGCTGGTTGTACCCTCGAAGTACCCGGAGTTTAGAGAACCTATCGTTGGTGAGGAGAGAGAAAGAATCTAGTTGACCCGGAGGTTACACTTGGATCAACTAGATTTCACATTGCAAACATAAGTGAAGTATTCAACAATTCAATCTACTCTAATCTCAAGCGGAACACTAAAACCTTGCGTTCATCTCAACTTGGTTGCATACACTTGCTTGGGTGATTTGGCTTGTTTGGATCGAGTGGTTGTTTGTTTGATAGTGCCTTTATAAAATTGTTTCTCCTCTTAAAAACATGAAACTCCGTTCAGATAAGATCATCAACATGGCAGGCTATGGGTATTCTTATGATGATGAGGACGAGAATGTCTTTGGTCAATATGAGACCCCTCTCCAGGATTCCATCTATTATGAGGGAAATTACCCCCACCCTCAGTCTCATCATCCTCAAATCCATATGGTTGATACCGCTCCTCAAGAGGTTGTGCCCTCTTCTCAGACTTTGCCCTCCAATACTTCGGGGAACCCTTCCCCATCCTTTAATGTCACGGACTTAATTAATGCACTATCTCAGTTGGATGACTCCCAGAGGCAAGCTATTCAAGCCGCCTTGAAAGGGGAGTCTGTTCCCTCTTCGTCTTCCACCCCCCCTCCGGCCGAGAGTGGCCATCACCCCGTTAATGACCAGGCGGTCTTGCATAAACCCCCCTCTCGTCCACCAACGCCTGTCACGGCCATACCGGCCCAGCATGCGAGTTATTCTGCGGTTAGGCACCAATTCCCCCAACCTCCTCAGATTCTACGGTCGCCTATACCACATTCTTTTGCTCAGGCCCCAGTTGAGTCCAACTCTAATGCTTTGCTACTTCAGAAGATGGCCCACATGGAAGAACAGCTTAAGAAAGTTACCGCGGCCAAGAATGCACCAGAAATCTCGCTCCCCACTCTGCCAGTTTTCCATCTTCCTCCGTCTGAGATGTCGAACTTTCGGCGGTACAATGGAACTGGCAATCCGGTTATTCATTTGAAGGATTTTATGTACGAGACCTCCTTCTGGCAAGGCAACAAGGCTTCTCTGGCCTATTTATTCAGAAGATCTGTGGAGGGGCCAGCCCTTGAATGGTTTTATTCCTTAGAACCAGCTGATGCCAGTGACTTCGATGTTGTCCAAAGGAAATTCTTGCAAAAGTATAGAGACCGTGTTGGACCCTCTCTGTCCGTTACAGATTTAGTTGTGGAGAAAATGAAGTCTGAGGAGGATTTCATCATATTTGCTGACAGATGGCGGTCGATGGCCGAGAAGCTGAAAGACACATTGTCGGAACAGGAACAAGTAAAGATGATTATTTCTAATGCAACTCCTCAATTCCGCCATATTTTGGCCATGAACCGGTTGACCACTATGGAAGAGCTCTATGAGAGGGCTCGTTACATCCAGACACAGATGAAGGATTCGCCCATTATGGGCATGTTTGAGCCGAAGCCTCGGCTGTTTAAGAAAACCACCAATGTTAACAGCGGGCCCACAACTGAGGGCACCGTCACAAATGAGCAAGTCGGCGCAGTTGGTAACCCCCACCACCAAGCTAACCCACGTCCACCACCGCCTCCACGACAGAACTCTCATTTTAACCCCACTCCACAACCCCAATTCGCACCTCAACACTCTTTCGCTCCACCGCAAAACCAAGCCCACCGCGTAGACCCTCCAGCTCCACCACAATACCATCAAATGCCACCACCTGCCAACTACGGCCAACAACAACGGAGACCACCACTTGGCCCCAAAAGGGACCACTATCCTCCACTTCCCGAAAGTCTCCCCGATATTTTTAATGCCCTGATGGCCGCCAACTTGCTCGCCTTGCCAAGGAAAAGAACCGTGTGGCCCACTAATGTTGACACATCTCGTTATTGTGCTTTTCATCGCGCCCCTGGTCACAACCTTGATCGTTGTTTCCACTTTAGAGATTACATTTACGATCTAAATGACCAGGGTGACATCAATTGAGATGAAATGAGACAATTCATTGCCGCTATGAAAGAAAGAAGGGCTCCTCGGCAACAACAAAATCAACAACCTCAGCAATCCGCTCCACAACAAGTTCAACCACAGCAAGCTCCAGCACACCAACAGGATATGGGAATTGTCCGTAATCCATTGCCGGAGCACGCCCCTAATCAGCATGTGAACCCCGTCACGTCCCTCTACGAAGTGCAGAGAGGACAGGGATGGCACGAAGAAAACGCCTCTGTCGGGGCATTTCATCATGATCCGAATCAAAATCAACCTCCGCGCCTTTTGCGCACCCTTCCTTCTTCTTCTACTCTCCTATCGGGACGTCCTCTTCTACGCCCCGTCAACCCATCTACCTCCACCAGTTCTACGGCCTTGCCGGCCCGCTCTCTTCTTACCCACTTGCCACCTCCACAACCTACCGCACGACAAACCCCACCTTCCACCACCAACCCTAGACCTCCGCCATCCAGGCCACTCCTACTTCGCTCACCGTTAGCACCCGCTACACCCCCTACCACTCCTACACCGGCAAGGGTTCCTCCGCCATCAGTTCCCCCACCTCTCATACCCAGATCTCTTCTTGTTAGACCACCCGCCAATGCTCCTCGCATTCGGGTATCCCTTTCTACTTCCACGCCCCCTGACGGGGCATCTTCGTCGAACCACTCTCCTATGCCTCCCACGGAGGCATCTTTGCTAAACATTACTCCCACGCTTCCTACGGGGGCACCCCTGTTGTTGAACACTGCCAACGGCATTCCCTCTTCTTCTTCTTCTAAACCTCCTCCCACACTTGCCCCGACAGAGGCACTACAAGGCATGGCACCGCTCCGCAGTGGACGGATTTTCCACCGTATTTTTTCACAAAGAGAGCTAGAGCCCGTGCAAGGGCCGCAAGAGCAAGAACAGGAACAAGGGTCTGTACCGGGCACTGAATATGATTTATTAAAGCATTTGGACCGGACTCCGGCAAGAATTTCGATCCTGGAATTGATCAAACGGTCCACCACTCATCAGCTGGCTTTAAAGGAATATCTGCAGAAGGTAATGGTTAATGAAGACATTCCAGTTGAGCAGATAGTCACGGTGTTAACACCTGCTAGCAGTCAGCCGGCGATTACTTTTCATGAGCACGAACTGGCACCAATCTCAGCAAGAAAATATGCCTTATGCATCACAGTCGACATCAATAAGGTGGCTGTTAAGCAATGTCTGGTGGATACTGGGGCATCCATCAATGTTCTGCCACCAAGCACCTTGAAGTTATGTGGCATACCAGAAAGCCAGATTCGGCCGTCCACCATAACGGTCACTGCATATGACAACACAAAGAAGCCTCCTCTAGGCATGATCACATTGAAAGTTAGCTTGGGTCCTGCCACCATCACAACAGATTTTCACATCCTGGACATGGATCCAACATTTAATGGCAATCTTGGCCGTCCGTACATCCAGCAGCTTGATGCGGTGCCCTCTACAAATCACCAGTGTCTCAAATTCCCACACAAGGGCCGTATTATCAAGGTGACCAGCATGCCGATTCTGCCAGAGGAAGATATTCATGCGGCTTCATCAGTCCCTTCTATTTGGCCTGCCAATAAGCCACTGTTATCTGTGCTGGACGTTCCCCGTCCACGGCCAATACCATCTAAAACCGTTACCACGGTTGCTATGACACCCCTGCCTTCTAAGGGAAAGAAGAAAAAGGGCATGATTAATGCCCCTGGTTGGAACATTCTGTTAAAAATGGGGTATCAAGATGGCAAAGGCCTGGGTGCCAACTGTCAGGGCAGGATTAGGCCCATTAAGCCGCAAAAATTGCTGGCACGAGGCGGTTTAGGCTATAAAGGGCCGAGCAAAAATAAAAAAGAGCCATGGGCATTTATGACTTCTACTTTGAAGACTGATCGCCAGCCACTCTCCTGGACACTGAAGACACATTTTGTTACTAGTGGCGCTCAGAATAATGAGCAGACTACCATAATTACTTCATTGCTTGACTATCAAGATGTTCACGCCAGACAGTTTGCCCGTCACATCGCCCCACTGGCTACCTACAAAGCCCTGGAGTCTTTAAGGCCGGACAAAAGAAGGAAAATGGGCGATCCAAAATGTGATTGGTACAGGTGGTTCGACATGAATGACATTACTATTTCTTTAAGCCGCCTCTTCATGCCGACAGATCCGGAATGGCCTCCATTAATACAGGAATTGATTGAAATGCCAGCAGTGATCACAGACAAGAGGCAGCTGCTGAGTGACTATACGGATACTGGGGAGCCAGATGTCCCCTTTGAAGAAGGTTTCACTGTGGACAGGCTGTGGGCCGGCCTCTTTTCTCTCACTTCGCTACATCCATCTGTGCTTGTTTCTCTACATTCTCGTTGGTTTGGTCGTGTGCCAAGACCGCCTCCGATTACAATCAGTTTTGCTCCAAATTCAATCCGAGTTTCTCTCCCGATTCCTCCTTCGCTCCTCGAGCGATTTTCTGAACTCTCCATCACGCCCCCAAGCGGGCCATCACTGACCCAATCTTTTTTCAATCTTGCAATTTCCACTCCTCTTACTATTCTCCCATCACACTACTTTCTCCTTGAAAAAGAAAATAAAAATGAAGAAAAAGATAAAAAAGAAAAAAAATGCTGATTTTTCAACTTTCCAATCCTCCATCTCTGTTGAGGAGACCTCCTATTTCTCTCCCGAGTGCGTCCCGACCCAGGGGCTGCTCTTTCAAGATTCTTTGACAGATCTCTTTTCCCCCTCTAGCGAGGGGTCTTCTTCTGTATCACCTTTTGTATCCACTTTTTCACCCCCTTCTTTTCTTTCTGATCAAGCTAGTTGCTCCTTCTCTTCTTCTTCTTCTGCTAATAAAATTCATGGGGTAGATTCACATAAGAAATCCAAGGGTAAGGAGATTCCTCGCAGATTTTTATTAGAATTGGCTATCAGATGCCAAGCTTGTTTAGCAATCCCTGAGTTTGTGGGAGATCCAATTATCCTGCCAGAGTTAGAATTTGAAGATGCTGTTGCTTCCTATGAGGGTTTGGGCGTTTATGAAATTATGAATGATGAAGACCCTATTGAAGAGGGGGATGAAAGCTACGAAGAATATGAGGACGAGGCTGATGCTTTTGCCAGTGGTATGAGAAGATTCGACGAACCATCAGCCTCCGTAGAAGAACCTACCAAAGAAATTAATCTGGGTACCGAGGAAGACCTTAGGATTGTCCTCATTAGTCAGAATTTGCCGCCCTCCGAGGAGGAGGCACTCATTTTAGTTCTTCAAGAATACAAGGACGCGTTTGCATGGAGTTATGAAGATATGCCGGGATTAGACCCTGCGCTCGTTGAACATCGTCTTACACTTAAGCCAGGGTCTGTACCGGTCAAACAACGGTTGAGGCGTTTCCACCCTAGCATGGCTTTGAAAATGAAAGAAGAGGTCGACAAACTCCATAAGGCTAGATTTGTTAGAGTTGTCCTCTACCCCAATTGGGTGGCTAACATTGTCCCGGTTATGAAGAAAGATGGGAAAGTTCAGATTTGCATAGACTTCCGGGACCTCAACCGAGCGTGTCCTAAAGATGACTTCCCCCTCCCTCATATTAATGTTCTAATTGATAACACGGCAGGATTTGAGACTCTCTCATTTATGGATGGCTTTTCAGGTTACAATCAAATCCGTCTGTCTGAAGAAGATCAAGAGAAAACATCATTCACTACGCCATGAGGGACTTATTGTTATGTGGTCATGCCTTTTGGACTTAAGAATGCTGGAGCCACCTACCAAAGGGCTATGATGGCAATTTTTCATGATATGATTCATATTTATATTGAGGTGTATGTGGATGACCTGGTAGTGAAATCAAGGACAAGGATTGAACATCCTAGGATTCTGGCTAAGGTTTTACAGAGATCACGAGAATATCAATTGAAAATGAACCCCAAGAAGTGCGTATTTGGCATTTCTTCAGGGAAATTGCTTGGTTTCATTGTTAGCAAGAGGGGAATTGAAGTTGATCCCAACAAGGCAAAGGCCATTAGGGATATGCCTCCTCCCAAGAATTTAAAGGAAGTTCGAGGATTAATCGGGAGGTTACAATTTATTCGCCGCTTCGTCTCTCAGCATTCACAAAGATGTAGGCCGTTCTACGAGCTTACTAAGCCGGGAGTCAAGTTTAATTGGGATGACAAGTGTCAGGCAGCTTTTGACGGATTGAAGGATTATTTGGCCAATCCTCCTGTCCTGAGGTCGCCGATTCCAGGCAAACCTCTTATTCTCTATGTTTCGGTCCTGGATGACTCCGTAGGTGCTGTCTTAGCTCAAGTGGATGAAGAAAGTAAGGAGAGGGCAGCATATTACTTGTCTAAGCTTCTTAACCCCTGTGAGCAGAGGTACTCAGCCATGGAGAAAACTTGTGCGGCTTTGGTTTGGGTAGTTCAGAAGTTAAAACATTATTTCTTAGCTCATGAGGTTCACCTCATTGCTCGCATGAATCCGATTAAATTCCTCCTTGAAAAATCTATCCTCACTGATCGATTAGCACGCTGGCAAAGTTTCCTTTCTCAATTTGACATCACTTACATTCAACAGAAAGCTATCAAAGGCTACGCCATTGCCGAACACCTTGCTCATCACCCTCTACCCCGTTTCGATCCTGTCAATTCGGAGTTCCCAGATGAAGAATTAATGTCCATCAATCAACCCCATGATCCTATGTGGACATTACATTTTGATGGAGCTCTAAATTCTCAAGGAAGAGGGATCGGCATGGTTCTTTTAACACCAGAAGGGGTCACCATCCCATTTGCTGCTCGGCTCACTTTCCCCGTCACCAATAATATAGCTGAGTATGAAGCTCTTTTGGCCGGTCTTCAAACCGCTCATCAATATGGTGTCACTCATTTGAGGATTGTGGGTGATAGTCAGCTTATTCTGCGCCAGGTGCTCGTCAAGTGTCGCACTATCAATCCTAAGCTCAAGCCCTACCAGGAACTCGCTTCAACTTATGCCAAACTCTTCACTAAATTGATCTTCGTCCATGTCCCGCGCAGCCAAAACATCTTGGCTGACGCTCTTGCTTCTTTGGCTTCCGCTTTAGTTTTCCCTCCTGAGCGTGATTTTCATGTTCCCCTGATTCATCAGCGTGACACCCCAGCTATTAAGGATCGCGCATTCCTTGATATTAGGGATCAAGTGCTCGAGAAGGTTAAGCTGAAGGAAGCTCTTAAAGGTAAAGAGGTCATGCTTTTGGATTGGCAAGAAGATCTGGCTGACGAAGAGAAGCCTTGGTATTATGAGATTGTCAGATATTGTAATGATCAGTCCTATCCCGAGGAAGCCACTGCAGAAGAGAAGAAAGTAATTAGAAGAGTGGCTCAACGTTATGTTCTGGTTGGAGGTGTGCTCTACAGAAGAGGGCTTACCGGTGTTTTATTAAGATGCCTCGATGATGATGAATCTTAGAAAGTTGTGGAAGAGGCGCATTCTGGAGTGTGTGGTGGTCATGTGAATAGCCAGATGCTAGCTAAGAAGATCCTTAGGCTAGGATTCTATTGGCCCACTCTAGAAGAGGATTGTTCCATCTATGTTCGAAGGTGTGTTAAGTGCCAACTGCACACCGACAAGATTCATTCTCCTGCTTCTTCACTCCATCCTACGTCCTCCCCATGGCCTTTTTCCATGTGGACTTTTGATATCATTGGACCTCTTGGTGATTCGAATCTCCTGACCAAACAAAAGTCGTTCATCCTCACGGCAACAGAATACTTCACCAAGTGGGCGGAAGCAGAAGCTTACGTGGAGATTAAAGCGTCAACAGTCTTCAAATTCATAATGAAGAACATTATCACAAGGTTCGGCATCCCGAGCACCATCGTCACCGACAATGGACCTCAATTTATCTCTCAGGAAATCAAGGATCTCTGCAACAGGTATAACATTGCATTGCATCATTCTTCTCCCTATTATTCACAGGGCAATGGCCAAGCAGAGGCAACTAATAAGACTTTGATCAAAATTTTTAAGAAAACGTGTGAGGCTAATAAATTTTCGGACTGGCCAGACAAGCTAGTTGAAGCTCTCTGGGCCTATCGCACTTCCATTCGCACACCCACTGGGTAAACTCCTTTTGCCCTCACTTATGGAATGGAGGCAGTACTCCCTTATGAGATTCTTATTCCCTCTCTGCGAGTACAGTTGGATAAGGAGCTCTCTATTGATGAACGTCGTGATTCACTCCTGGCCCAATTGGAACTCCTCGATGAGAAGCGTCTGGTCACCGCTGAGCATGCGCGCGTTTACCAAAACAGGCTCCCACGTTTTTATCAAAAGAAAGTAATTGAGAGAAAATTTAAAATCGGTGAAATGGTAATCAAAAGAATTTTTGTAAAGCCGGGTGGCCCCCTGTAATATCCCGAACCTTTCGGATCCTTCTTCGTGGGTCCCAGATCTGGTTTTCGGAGCGTTCGGCTCTGTTGTGTCTGAAATTTCGTTTCGGACATCTTTCGTGTTCGGATCGGCGCGATCCGGAGTCGTTTCGGAGGCCCGGAGGCGTTCCGCGGCTTTTTCCGTGCGTGATTTCCGATTTCCGGCGCGGGTTTCGACTTTTCTCTTCGGACGCTCGCTGCGGGTGAACCGGGCTGTTCACACGGGCACGAGTGGTACCGTTGCGATCGGTACGTTCCGAGGATCGTGGGGGTGTAATTTCCTAATTTTTGGTATTTTCCGTATTTTTCGGGTTTTTCTATAAAACCCTTTTTCTTTTCTCTCTCCCCCACCATCTTCTTCTTCCTCTCTTCTTCTTCCTCCTTCCTCCTCCACCGTGTCTCCCTCCCTCTCCCTCTCTTCCTCCCGGTTGGCCACGGCGAACTCCCCTCTGGCTGCAGACGGCGGCGGGGCGACGGCGCGGTGACGTGGGCGGCGGCGAGGCAGTCGTGGGGGCGTACGGCGAGCGTGGGAAGCTTAAGGAAGAACGAGGGTTTTCAAGCGTTCTTCGCGATTCGTGGACGATCCGGCGGAGCATTCGCTCCATTGAGGTAGGGTGACGTTCCCTAGCTCTTCGCCGTTCTTTTCCGTGGTTTGTAGGCCGCAGGGAGGCCGAGAGAGGCATGTTTGGGCATTTTTGGGGTTTTTCCATGTTTTGGGGGTGAGCCGCCCGATCTATGGTTTTAGCCCATGATTCTATGTTTTGGTGGCTTAGATGCATGCTAGGGGTCCCCAGGGGTCTTCCCCCTTGTTTTCCCCCTCTCCGGTGGAGGTACGGGGGCGTGGTTGGCGTTTTTGGGGTTTTCCCGCCGTAGCGTGCTCGGAGGCAAGCGACGGTCCTTCCAGTGACCGCCACTTGCATGTGACGCCCCTAGGCAGGAGCGTTACTTCTCCTGGGTGTTAGCTCTTGGGGTCAGGGGGCAGCGACGGCCCTACGACTGACCGCCGTTTGGAGAATGACGCGCCAGGGCAGGGCTGCCGCTAGTTTCGACCGTTGGTTTTTGACCGTTGGGGGTCAGGCCATGTAACGCACCAGGCTAGGCGCGTTACATGCGTGTAACGCACAGGGGCAGGTGCGTCACTTCTTGTTGTTACCCCAGGTGGATGGGCCAAGCGACGCACTGGGCCCAGCGCGTTACTTACTAGTGACGCGCTGGGGCAGGCGCGTCACTTCCCCTTCCCACCCCGAGTGTAGGGCCATGTGACGCGCTGGGCTGGGCGCGCTACATGTGAGTAACTCACTGAGCCCGACGCGTTACTTGCAAGCGACGCGCCGGGGTAGGCGCGTTACTTTCCCTGTGGTTTTGGAGGGTGTGGGGCGCCGTGTGACGCCCTGGCCTAGGTGCGCCGCTTCCAAGCGACGCACTAGGGCAGGCGCGTCGCTTCCCCTATCCCCCCTGGCCGTGTGACGGTCTGCCTTAGACCGCCATTTCCAAGTGACGGCCCTAGAGTGGACCGCCATTTGGCAGTGACGGTCTGAGGGTAGACCGCCACTTCCTGAGTTGCCCCATGAGGGTGGCAACCTTACTTTTCTCCGACCGTGGTCTCCGTGTGACGGGACTAGTGCGTGGGGTGATTCCCAAACGTTGTCGGGCTTGGGCGTTGTTTTCCGTGACTTGAGAGTCTACTCCTTTAGCGACCCTCCACTAGTTGTAGCCCACCAGTACGCGGTGCTGGTCTCACCTGGGAGTGGTGTACGGGCACCCACCTTTCGAGACGGTTTGTGGACCGGTTACCGTAGGCCCCTCGTCGTAGCCAGAGTCCGGCTGCGGGGGAAAACCGGTCAGAGGGCCAGACCTAGGACGCGTGGTCTGTGTGTGCACACGTGGTTGGGGGCGGTTGGACCCACGTCGACGGGCGTGACCCCAGCTAGTCACTTGTTGTGAGTTACTTTTCGGTGTTTGCGCCTCGGGTAGGACCTACCACGTCAGGCGGTTCACCTGCGGTGCGGTGTAAGACGTCAGGGGACGCTACCGGCTGTGCTTCTAGTGGGTGGTACTCCTGTCGAGTACGGAGTGTCAGACTGTCAGTCGTGTGTTTCCGACCTTCGGGTTTGTCGGTGACCGTTGAGCTTCAGTCTTCTCTTCGTAGCACGTGTGTCGGTTTGCGTGCCGTAGAGTCTTGCTTTGTAGAGTACATAGCTTTCCTTTCCGAGGTACTCTCCTACCGCTAGAGTAGTGGTTTCTCGCTTTGCGAGGTAGGGTTCGAGTGATCCCTACTGAGTCTTGTTCCGAGACTCATTCCCTGCGTGTTTTCACCGTGTTTCAGGTGAGACGCCACCTTCGGGGAGCGCGTCAGGAGCGCAGCGTGGTGCGGGTGCCCAGAGATAGTGCCAGAGGTCTGTGCCGGGGGATGCCCCGTGTAGCTGTACTTTTCTTTCTTGTCACTGTACTAGTCGTGGACTGTTGTCGTGGTTATTTTATTTTGTGGACCATGTAAATTGTTATCTTATTTCCTACTTAATATCATAACTGTTTAATTTCTGCAATTACTTGTGATAACTATGTAGTTTCCACACCATCCTTTTAACCCTTCCGAGTCTTCGGACTCGTGGGTGGCGGTGCGAGTCTCGGGTTATCGGGCCTTCCCGGTAATCGGATTCTCGGGTCGTTACACCCCCGCTCAAAACTCCAACCCAATTGGGAAGGACCGTTCATTATAAAAGATGTTTATCCTGGAAATGCTTATAAACTGGTTAATGCTGAAGGGGAAGAGTTAACTCATCCTTGGAATGGTTTGTATCTTAAGAAATACTACCCTTGATTCAAAAATTCAAAAAAAATAAAAATAAATATATGTCTTCAAAAATCCAAACAAAAAGGAATATCTCCGAAAACCATAAAAAAAAAACTCCAAAAAGCAAACAAAAATAGAAATTCTTCAAAATCAAAAGAGATCAAGATTGGTGCCATAGCACACGAAGGATCAATGTCCGAAAGGTCAAAATTCAGAATTCATTCATCAGTCTTGTTAATTTAAAAGGGGGTTGGTTCACGCACACACTACACGCTTTATTCTTGAGATCAAGCAGTGCAAAATCCGATGGAAAGTCAAAAACCTGACTAAAAGTGAAAGACAATACTCGTTCTCTTCTTCTTCGGCCCATAAGGGAGGAAGGGAGACCTCGAGGCAGACGCGCCAAGCCTATCTGCCGCCCTAGTAGGTGGAAGTCAAGGCCCAAAAGGGAGCAAATGCCACAAAAGTCCAAGTACAATTAGGTTTATTTTCATCAATGCAAATCAATTCCAAAGTGAAAGTCAAATTATGAAAAGAAAAGCATGTCAAGAGGGCAAAGTCCCCGCAAGGAAAACCTTGGGCGTATGCGTGTAATATAAATGGGCAAAAGGCAACAAATTTCCCTACGCCAAAGACCGAACCCCAACAGGCATAGGGTAGGGGAGGTAACTTTGCCTTGAGCATCTCAGAATCCCTTATGGGCTTCCCTTATATTTTCTTCTATCCTTTCTATGTGGTAAAATCACGAACTGGCAGGATGGTCAAGATGGACTAAAGAAATTGCACTGTGCGAAATCTCGAATACAAGTCAATTATGATCACGTCAACCCCCTTTTAACTACTCAAGAAAGGTTAATGAATTTTAGATGGTGACTATGTAAGACTCATGGTCTTGATAGCCTTGAAGCCCTTTTTACAGAATAATTCAATTAACGCCTTCGGCTAAGGCGCTTTTTATGGAATTAACGTCCTAGATTAGGTCGTCTTCTTCAGAATAACGTCTTTGAGCAGGTCGTTTCTTTTTTTCAAAAATCGAATTCTTTTTCAAATTCACGCCGTCTCCTTGGGCGTCTTTATGAGAATCACGACCCACTCTAAGGCGCATTTTTTAAGAAAAATAACAAAAAATATATATATATATAAAAGAAAGAACAAAAAAATGCTTTTCTTCACGATGTATGCTTGCATTCTTTTGCATGGGCATCTTTTATTTATGGTTTGCATATGTGTGCTTTGCATGAGGCATCTCCCGCTATCAGCTATTTCATTTTGCCTTATTTGATTAAAGGCTTGGCCCCTTGACCCCTCATTAAGGTCAAAATATTGCCACCCCTTGCTTATTGGGCAAGGGGTCAAGTCGAACAGATGAATTAACCTGTTTTATTCAAGTGAAAACCACCGCTGCATGTACAGGGCAAAGAAAAGCAAACACGAAGCACGTGGAGAGAGGAAAGTACACAAACACAAAGTCACAACCACACGAGGTGCTCAGGTAACAAAGAAATCTCAAATCTCATATATATATATATAATGAATGCCAAGTACAGGTGTGAGGGTGGAGGAGTACAAGTAAGTCCCTCAGCTCTCGCCTCCACCCTCCTCTCTCCTACTCTCAACCTCCTCCTCACCGTCCCGAGCTGGTGCTGGTGGAGGAGGCATGGGCACCCGTGAAGAAGCCGGAACCCGAACGTGTCCCCCTGCCTCGCTCCTCTCTCGGAGGGAAGAGCCCGCCACGAAGGTGGAGCTGGTGAAGGAGTACCCCGCAGCCCGCGCTCGCTCGCGTCCTCGCTGGAGACGCTCCTTAGACACCCGCTGCCGCTCCTGGGAAAGGATCAACTGGGTCCTCGAATCTGCCAACTCTCGCTCACGTGCCGCCAGCTGCTCCTGGAACCGGGCACGCTCCGCCTGGTGCTCCTCCCGCTCACGAGCACGCTCCTCGCGCTCCCGGGCACGCTCCCGTCTCTCCAGCTCAAGCGCCACGCGTAACTCGGCCACGTCCTGAGGAAGCTCCTCCCGACGCCTCAGGGACCTCTCAAGCTCTGAGATCCGCCGATCGCGGATCGCCAACTCGGTACGTACTGCCTGAAGCTGTGTCACCTGCAAACAGGTAAATAAGTCATCAATTCCACAATTAAATTCAATAATCTAGCAATTCAAGCAATGTATAATTGAACCACTCACCTGTGCGCTCGTCGCGCGGTAGCCCTCGTCAACACAGGTAAGAGCGGCTCGAAGCTCCTCAGTCTGTAAAATGAATTTCATCAGTGCACAATTATATAATCAATATTTGAATGGATTGGTGTTTTGGAATTTACCTGTGAAGCGAGGTCGCGCTCCGCTGCCTCGGCTCGTGCCACTGCTCCCGCTAGCTGCTCTGCCAGTGCAGTCACCTCTGCACTGGGCCCTCTCGAGCTGGAGGCCTCCCCTGGGTCTCTCCTCCCTGCTCCCTGCTGGGCACGCTGCATTCATTGAGATCGTCAATGGCTAATCATCAATAATTCAACAAAAACAAAATACATTTGCATATAGAAATGATTTAAACACTCACCAGGGTCTCTAGGTCTGCCCGTGTGGCGGCCAGCTGGTCCTCCAGGCTGTGTAGGTGGGCCTGGGCATCTATCGCTGCTATGTCCCGCGCATCCTGCATCCATCGCATGTTAGTCGCATGATAGTAACATAAGCATTTGCATTTAATTTAGAAATAAGTGCATTCATACATACCCCTAAGACCCTCATCTGGGGTCGGCCGACGTATACCTCCCAGTAGCGCCGGAGGTACTCGGAGCTGTCAGTCGCCCGAGAGGTGACTCTGGTCCCGCCACGCTGCCAGTCGGCGTACTGCTCCTCGAATCGTACCCTCCAGTCGGTCGCCTTTGTACGACCGCGCGTCTTCTTCCCGACGCCCCGCGGCTTGCCTACCTCAATCCACTCCTGGTGGAGGCCCAGCGCCCTCATCACCAACCTAAGCCGTAACGGCTCAATCTCGCTCAAGCAGTGAACCCAAAGCTCACGCTCAAAGCGAGGTCGGCCCGCTACGACCCAAGGCTGGCCCTCATCGGTCATCCCCTCGTAGGGTCTCCACTGCACCTGCATTCATAAACATACATACATATCATCATCATTTCATCATAATCAATGCAAATAAAAAAAATGCATATCATGCATCCATACATACCAGCGAGGGAGGGAAGTCGCGGAACTCTCTCCGTAGAACCCACAACTCGTAGCCGAGTGGGGCGCCGAAGACGATCGGCACCCAGCGCCGTGCTAGAGGGAAAGCTCCCTCATTCCCAGGCCGTGGGTCAACGCGCCCCATCGGCATGTAGAGGTGACTCCAAACCTGCATCCATGCATTGCATTAGTTAGGCATTCGCACGTACATAAAAATATACATAAAAGAAAGAAAAAATGAAAAATGCATACCTGAAGAAAAGGTGAGAAGCCACTAACGGTCGTCTCTCGCCCTGTCCCCGTGGACAGGTCGGCCATCATGTGCGCCAGCAGTGCCGCTCCCCAGGCATAGCTGCCAACTGCCTCCAGGTCCTCAAGTATCCCTAGGAATCGGCAGTTGATGACGTTGCCCTTTGTCCTGAGCAACAGCCTCCCTAGTAGCAGTAGCAAGAACCTCCTCAAGTCTAGGTCAGCTCTCTCCCTGTCGGTCAGGTCCTGGCAGTACACTGCCCTAGCCCCGTCTATCAGCCTCTGTGAAAACTGCTCTAGGGTCTCCACTGACCTGTGCCTAGCATTCCCTAAACCCATCACTATGGTGAGGTCGGTGCGGAAGATCGTCCTGCACTCGCTAGGCGTCTCATAAACCATCTCCAGCCCTAGCAATCTCTGGGCATGCTCGGTGTAGTCTGGGTAGGTGATCCCACTCACAGCCTCTCCATCTACCCTCAACCCCGTAATCCTGGCCACGTCCTCCAGGGTAGGAATCATGTGTCCCCAAGGCATCAGGAATGCCCGGCTGGTCCTATCCCATCTCTCCCGTAGGACCTGAATGAGTGGTAGGTCTGGCCTAACTGGCTCTATGCTAAGGAAGGCCCCGAACCCCATCGCATCTACCCTCTCTCTCTGGAACTCGGGGAGGCCGTAGTAAGCTGCCCGGACCATGACCCATGAAATGCGCGTCCTCATCAGCCCCTGCATGCATAAAATAAGAATTGTTGGTTTAATTGTTGTGATTATTCATGCTTATTTCATTTTTGATTGCCCCAGGTTGAATGTTGATGTTATTGAAGTAACGACCTTCCTCAGGTCGTTTTTTTGTTGAAGTAGCGCCCTTAAGGAGGGCGTGGTTCTGTTTGAGCTTCTAGATAACGACCTACCCTAGGTCGTTTTTCATCTATGAAACGCCTTTGTGTTGGGCGTGTGTTTGTGGTTAATTTCTAAAAAAACCCTGAAGGTTTTTCAATTCACGCCCTTGAGTAGGGCATTTTTCTATTTGGGTTCGTTAATTAATCAAATAATTAATGAATGGGCGACCGCTGGTTTGGTCGTCTGTTTTGAATCAACGCCCTGGTGTGGGGCGTGGTTTCCAGTTTTTCAGAAAATGGAATAAAAATAACAGCATGCGAAAATTAACGGCATAATATGTAAATTAAATTGGGCGACATGCTTTAGGGCGTGTTCTCATGGGGTTAATTGTTTTTTTTGAAAAATAATATAATTAACGCCCTTGGGTTGGGCGTGTATTTTGAGATCGCGACGCCCCTGAGGGCGCCTTCTTTCTGGGTTGCAGGGTTTATACCCGAGGGCTATGGAAAATCAGGAAAAATGAAATTAAAAGAAATAAAAATGGGAAAAGGGTTTGAGGCTTACCTTCTTGTGCTTGGGTTCCTGAGGCTGTGGTCGTGGCTGCCGTGGCCGCCGGAGTTGGCCGGCACGGGGAGGGGGCGCCGTCGCGAGCGGTGGTTCATCACCACCGTCTCCTTCTCTTTCTCCTTCTTCTTCTCCTTCTTCTTCTGCTTCTCCCTCTTCATTTTCTTCATCTTCACCTTCCTCATCTCCTTCTCCCACGGCCTCGTCGCCGTGTTCATCCTCGCCGCCGGCCGCCGCCGCGGGAACTTCTTCAACCGCCACGATGGCCCCTTCCTCACTGTGGGCGTCGTCGCCCAGATCAACCACCTCGGGAGCGGCCACCCTTTGCCGTTTGACTGAACCACCTCTGGCCATGGCTAGGGTTAGGGCTAAGGATAGGGAGAGAGAGATAGAAGAAGAGAAGAGGGGAGGGGGAGCTTCGGTTAGGGTTGCAGGGAAGAGAGAATGGAATGGAGGAAGAAGAAGAAAGGGGGAAAGCCCTTTAGCATTCGAAAAGAAGAAATGCCCTGAGAAGAGGCATTTTTTGTGGGAGTCACGACTGTGAGATGGGCGTGTTTATAAATTAGACGACATTTCTCGAGGCGTCAATTTTATTTGCATGGGGAATGATAACCGTCGTCAGACGCATTCAATGGGCGTTGATTGATGTGATCGAAGTAATTATTATGATTTTTACTCACGCCTGAGCTAGAGGCGTTACCTGATTGAAACGTGACTTTCCTGAGGGCGTTACTTTTGGAATTTCAACGAATATATTTTGGAATTTGAATCGATTAAACGCCTTGTTCCAGGTCGTTATTTAAGTAACGCCTATTGGTGAAGGCGTCAAATGTGTGAGCAGGAATATTGGAAGCAACCTATAGTGAAGGCGTCCTTTTATTGATTCACGCCTTTGCTTGAGGCGTTATTCGGAACAGAACGACAGGTTGTTTAAGGATTTGATCTGAAGCACAACAGTAAGGCTCAATCAGAAAATAATCATTTTTATTACTTTGAAAAGAGAGATTACAATGCTTAATGAGCCACTTTGGGTCTTAGCTTTCTCAAAGCTGTTACACAATTTTTCCACTAATCTTTGTCTTCCTCCAAACTCTCTACAGGTTGATGAGGTTTGCTAATCTTCCATAGGGCTTGGATTGTGATAGCCTCTTCTCCATCTTCATTGCTGCCTAGGTTTCTTGATTTGATTGGAGGGAGATGAGAGACGTCTTCTAGGTGTTGTCTTGGAAGTCCGATTTGAGGAAGGCATCTGTGAGAGTTGTACAAGACGAAGTCCGAAGCACCGATGAGACGAAGGTCCGTGCCGGTGGAGAATCGTGCACGAAGTTCCTGCATCTTGAGTACACCCGGGGCACATGTGAAGAGGTTCTTTGGCATTACCTTTAGGTGCTCCCTCCAATCCCCTCTCTTCTTCACTTGAGGAATCCGGTTCATCACCCTATTGCTTATTTCTAACGAACCGGTCATGTAAGAGAGTGGGCTTTTTGAAAAGATTCTTGAGGATTGTTGGGCCTCACCACATGGATCGAATTTGAAATGGAGATCGACCCAACTAGAGAGTGCTAGCATGCATCCGTAGATGGGCCTTCCCATCGTCGCCGAAGTAAGCCCGCTATAGAGATAGGCTAGAATAGCCGGTCCAACTCTATCTCCGTCCCATAAGCTCATCACCGCGCTCAATTGGGCCTCCTCTAGAAAGTCCTCCGTGGATGGAAACAAGAGTGTGCCTGCTAAGCACACCACAAAGGCCTTTGCTATCTTTTCTATCTCCTCCTCTTCCTTTGCTTGATCCGCTCTCTTGTACACCCATGAGGCGAGCTTCAAGAGATTGATTCCTTTAGTGACCTTGATTTGGTTCACTATGTTTGGGCTAGATATCAATGAGGTTAGCAATTCATGAGAGGAGATTGGCCTTGGCATGATGGCCATCTTTTCTTCTTCTCCTTGTTTCATTCTTTTCAAGCCTAAGATTATCTCCATTTCTTCCAAAAGGATGGTGGCTTCAAATGTCGAGAAGAGAAAGGTATGAGTGGAAGGATGCCAAAGTTCAATCAATGCTCCTATGGCAGCCCAATCTAAGTGAATTTGGTCATAGTGCTTGGCATGAGTTACTAGGCCCAAAAGATGCCATCTTGCTAGGTATACTCTCATGTCAGAGGAGAACTTGGAGAGAATAAGGGGCAACCACTTCACTTTTGTAAATCTCCTAGCACCAGGGACATTTGGGTAGTCCTGTGGAAAGAAAACATAAACAGTGCCAATAGTGCCAGACATGAGCATATGTAAGAAGTAGTTTGACAGAAGGATTCAATAAAAAGAAAAGAAAGAAGATATAAGCAGTGGAATTCACTAACCTGATGTTGAGCAACTCGGCTGCAGATGTGCCCTTGGATTTCAGTCAGCCTAGGGGTGGAAGACCTAGGTCTCTTAATCATCCTCTCCATTGTTTTTGGCTTTGCAGAAGGAGCTCGGACGAGTGCCTGCGGGAGAAGAACAAACAGAGAAACAGAGAAATAAGCCGGCTACGGAGGTTCAGAGAAGAGGTTGTTTTAGGTTGAGGAAAGTAGCCTTTCTTTTATAAAGATTTGGAGAGGGCTTAAGGTTGTTCGGAGTTAACAGGTTGATGGCTATTAGGATTTGGTTTTGCTTTCGATCTGGAAATGGAAGCGCTGGATTGATTAACGCCTTTTGTTAGGGCGTCAGTTTCTGAATTGACGACCTTGCTGAGGTCGTGTTTTGTGTAACGCCCTTTAGTAGGTCGTTTACTCTTTGGCCTCTCGATGGGTTTCACGCCTTACTTTAGGGCGTGTTTCATGTTTTAAACGACTACATGTCAAGGCGTGTTTTCATGATTTGACGCCGTTCCGTGAAGGCGTGTTTTTATGAGCTTATGAATTTAGATATTCATGTGTGTTAATGAACTTAAGTGCTATTATTTCGTTGAATTATTTTTTTTATTGAGCACTTATGATCATATCATGATTTAAATGGAAAACTATGTTTGATTATCTTGAATTTCGAAAATTGATGAATTTTCAAAGTACAGAAGTTTGCAGGATTAGAGGCGCTTGGGTTGCTCATGGAAATAACATCGCACTTGTCATCTTGTATTTGTTCGTTGTAAGCATTGTTACTATATAATATTTACATTATTATAGCATATCAAGGATCTTGTGGTTCTGATGAATCTGGAATTTGAGTTCCCCTTCATCAAAAACGATGATGATTCCAGGAGAGTCTTGATCACACGGATAGGCCGTTGAGTCGTTCAAGGTCTGGGACGATGGTTCCACTTTCTGAGTTGATGCGCGGACAAACGAGCTTCGGCTTAGTGTTAGCTCAGAGACTTGGATTCTTGACCAAATCTAGATGGCTTAGCAATATTATCCTTGATTATTTTCTATTTTTAGTTTGTTTTATCTTTTTCTTTTTAGCCCAGCATGCATCATGTAGGACTTTGAGTTTCATGTTGAAAATCTTCATATTATGGCGATAATGAAGGTCACTCGTTTTTGATTGAGTTAACATGAGATATTCCACTCCGAATCAAGTACTTTGTTCTATCTGAAGCCGCTCAGGCTGGTTCCTTGAAAAATGTCCCTTTGTTGGATCTCCATCTCAATTTTCTTTATTCTGCAAAATTTACCTTAGTTGTAGCACGCCCACGTTGGCTGGTAACCGCTCTCCAATGGTCTTTCCCTATCGTGCCCGCACGCACACCTTTTGCCTTACATTTTACTTGTTTAGTTTAATCTCCTTTATCCAGCAAATTGATGCTTCCTTGGAATCACTCGGAGTTGTTTCACTCAGAATCTTGGAAAGATTTCTATTGCTTAGTGTCTGAGGCGTGTCACATCACACCTTGGCATCTACTTATCAGTTCGCTCCACTTCATTCCATTTGTTGCACTTTCACTCCATTTTCGTCTCACTCCCTTCCAAAGCAGACGCCAAGGCGGGGCAGCTGTAGACACGCCAAAAATGACGCTATGTTGATCACATCTCATGTCACTATGATGACGCCCCAAAGTGAACTTCAATATATTCATAATACGAAGTTTTTCTATTTTCTTGTGTGTGGTTTTGATTCATTTTTGCATTTTTTGTGATTCGCGACCTGAAGAGGGGCGTTATTTAAATAGCGACCTTATAGAGGGCGTTTTCTCAAGAAAGGACGACTAATTGTAAGGGCGTCAATTCCTGGTATTATCCAGTTTTAAAGTAAATGCAAAATCAATTTAATCATTGGTTAACGTCCTTCCTCAGGGCGTGTTTTAAATTAACGCCTCGCTCTTAGGCGTGTTATCATAATTTTCAAATAAAGTAAGTTTTATTGCCAAAATTAAATCCAAGAAGTGACGCCCTTGGTAGAGGTCGTGTTTTGAGTAACGTCTTGATAGAAGTCGTCAATTCTTGATTTGACGCCCTTTGCAAGGTCGTGTTTCACCTTTCGTGTCCTGCTTGAATTCCTCTTTCCTGTATAGAGTCCTGCCTCCAATGGTCTCCTTGCTCGAATTAGAGGTAGAGTCCTGCCTTCTTTGAACATTGCCTATCCTTATCTTACCAAATTCGAGTTTATCTCCCACTGGAATCCTATAAAAACATGATCTGGGCGATCGAAGCAGAGGTTGACGATTTAAGAGGGTTGAAGAGATTAGAACGTTCAAGAGATTGAGAGGATTGACGGCTTCCTCTGCTTGCTTACTGTCGTGGGCACGTTGGGAGGATTTTCGGCTTCCTCTGTACCTGCTTCATCTGATCAACCGCGTCTTATCGATTCCCTTTACTATCGACAGGGACAGCAGGGCTTTTTTTGTTGATTTGTCTTCATCTATTTTCTCCTTCTTCGTCTGCATCAATTCCATCGTTAGTTTTCTTTTTCCTTTTCACTTTGCACTAGTTTTATCACATATCTCCCCTCTCCCTAATTCCTCTTTAGGGGTTTTAAAACCAAAACAATAAGGTGCGCATGTTAATTTCCTCTTATCGTCACCTGTTTTATTTGGATTGATACTACTTGCATCGGCTGAATCCCTCTTTGCTTTGCTTTGTTGTTTCATTGTCTTTTTTGCAAGGTAATCAAAAGGAGAACCCTTCTCATCGGCCGGCCGATTGAAGAAGGAGGAAGGAACTTCACATCATCCCGCGTTTCAATCTTCACCAGGTATTCGCGATCTCTCTTTTTTGAGGTAACCCCTCTGGCGATCACATCTCCATATTTGCACCACGTGCAAGCTTTTATTCCCCTTATTTATGCATTAATCATCATTATCTCCTCCATGTTTTATCACATCATTATTCTCTTGTGATTTTTGTGTGGGATTTATGCCCATCCACACTCGGTAGTCCGCGTAAGTGACTCCGGTCACTGTCTCGCCATCCACCTTGAGGCTCGTGATTCAGGCCACATCTTCCAGACTGGGCACCATGTGCCCCAGGGCATCAAGAATGCCCGACTCACTGGGTCCCATCTTTCACGCAAGGCTTGGATCAGGACTAGGTCGAGCTTGATCGGCTCGATTCGCAGGAAGGCACCAAATCCCATCACGTCTAGCCTGGCCTTCTGAAAATCCGGGAGACCCATGTATCCTGCCGCTACTAACACCCATGAAATGTGTGATTTCATCACACTCTGCGCGTGCATAAGGAATGGAGAAGGGTGTTGTCAAAAGAAAGGAAGAAAGGAAGGAAGGAAGAAAGAATGAGAAAAAGGGCAGGAGAGCTCAGCTTACGAGTTGCGATTGGGTCCTTTCTCTGAAGTGCCCTTCGAGGTCCTAGAGCTTCCTGGAACTGCTACCGCTGGACCTGCTTCTCTTCGAGGAGTGGGAAGATTCGCCCTCCATCCAGACCTCAGAATTCTGAGTTCCTCCTCTCCCGTGGGAACTTGTACTCCTCGAGTTAGCTCTCGATATTCCTGGGAGAACAAAAGAAGCAGGTATTATAGAAATGGGAGAAGTGGGGGCCAACATTGCCTCCGTCACCTTTAACGATAGCCCTCGCGATAGGGCGCTTGCCCTGCGGTCCCATGTGTCACTTCACCACTCGCGCAGGGTGACTGTTTAGACGGTGTAATATGACGACCCGCTCCCTATGTTGTCTAGGGATGCCCTATCATGTTTTGGAAGTCGTCCGCAAAGTTTAAAACATCGTCCAGGAGAAGGGGCTGGAGCTGTCATTATTGACTTTGACGGCAAATTCCCGTGGAAAATAGTCACAGCAAAACGCGATCCTCCATTTTAGGGCGGGGCCTCGGCAGACACATCACATGGGAACAGTGCAAAAGGAGAAGAAGTGTAGGGAAGAAGGAACGCACAAGAGAACAAACAAGCAGCAGAAAATTAAATCACTCCATTCATAATTCTACATGAGCTATCATAGACACCATAATCGTAGAGAGGAGGCGGGTCCACTGGCTCGCCAACTCTCGCCATTATCATCATGCTCGTCCCTCTAGGTGTCCCTCTCCTCTCCCCTGAGGTGAGGGTCCCTCAGAAGCCTTCTGGATCCTCGTGCAGCAGCATCTGCCTCGCCTCGTGGCACCTACTCTACAGCAATGGCTCGCTGCTCCTCCCCTGGCGTGGTGAAGAAACCACCAACAGAAAAGCGGCCAGACTGGCGGAGTCGCTCCCCGAACTCTCGCGCTCTCTCGTAGCGCGTCTCCATCGCTCCTAGCCTCTGCACCACGACCTGAAGGCCTAGCTGGAGCTCCCTCACCTGGGCCTCCAAGGCCTTCCTCTCGGCCTGATCTCGCTGTCGCTCGGCCCTTCTCTCCTCTTTCTCTCTCTGCCTCTCTCCTCGTCACCTGGAGAAGGACCCTTAACTCCAGGATGTCTGGAGAAGGCCTCTCCTCACCACGAAACCGCATCTCTGCTACAGTCGCTACCCAGGCATCACGTTCCTCTTCCGCCCGGGCCGCACGGGCCACCGTACCGGCGAGTTGCTCCCGGAGGGAGGCAATCTCAAGAAAAGGGGCCGACGAGCTGGAAGATGCGCCGCCGGCCATTCCCACCATCGCTGTCTGCTGGGCACGCTGGAATAAACAAACAACGGCCGTCAACTAAAGCTCCAAATTTTTTTTTAAAAAAAATGCAGCACTTAACTTACCAGGATCGACATTTCCTGTTGAGTGACGGCCAGCTACCACCTAGCATCTGCCAGTTGGGCACGCAAGCCGTTGATGTCGCGTGTATCCCCGACTTAGGGAAGTCCCACATAACTCTCTCTCTGCTGCCGAAGGAAGTCGGCACTGTCCTGCACCAATACGCTCCCTTGCTGTCCAGGGAGACGTATGCGCCAGTCCTCGAGCTTCGCCTTGCCGCGACTCTCCTTCCTGACACGGCCCAGCTCATCCGCGCTCGCCCATTCATCGGCCAAACCCGGGGCCTTGGCCATGTCCTGCATCAAGAAAGGGAGGTCTTACGTCATAACGAGAACGCGTCTCCTGTCTAGGACGCGTCCATCATTTGAGTGCAACACTCGCCGGACCCTTTTTCCCCCCCTCTCGCATGGCTCACTTCAAAACTCAAAATGGATCAAAGAGGAGGATATCGGAGGACCTACCAGATCGTGTTCGCCTCCCTCCGCGCCATCGGGTCCCTCGGGTGCCCGAAGTGGCCCTTCCTCTTCCATGGACGCCTCTCTGTGCTCTTGCGCGTCCCTCCTCAGGCGAGGAGTCCCTCGTCCATATCTCCCTTCACCATGGTTCGGCCCACCGAACTCCATCGATCGAGAGTGGAAGAAGACGAAGATGGGTGAGCGAATCTCGATGGGAGGCGGGCTCGTTTACGGGTAAGGCACGAAGGAAGAAAAGCCGCATGATGCTTTAAATTTGAATTCAAAAGATAAGACGCGTCCCCGCGCCTAGACGCGCCCAAAAAAGAGAGAGAGAAGAAGGAAGAAACAGGTTCCTCCATGTAAAGCGTAATTCCCTACTTCTTGGGACAAGGTCTCGTGAAACGCGCCTCGAAAGAACAAGTGCTAGGAAAGAAGCATGGGAGAGAGAAAGTACACACAACACAAGGAACCATTTCATTTCACATAAGCAAATAGTCAAAGTACATCATACAGTAAGGTAGGTGGGGTGTACAAGCAACTCTCTAACTCTCGCTACCACCCTCCTGATCATCTCTCTCCTCCCTCCTCTGACGGGGATCCCTAGGGGGCCTCTGCGAACCCTGAGAGGCCGTGCTCGCCTCACCAGGTGGCACCATGACAGCCTCCAAGGAGCGACGACGCTCCTCAGTAGAAGAAACTAGGAAGGTGCCTATGGAGAACGAACCAGACTGACGAAGCCGCGCGCTGCGCTCCTTCGCCCTCTGATACCGCTCCTCGCTCTCCCGAAGCCTCCCCTCTGCCGTGCCAAGGCTTAGTCGGAGCTCCATCACCTGGGCCTCCAGAGCCCTCCTCTCGTCCCAATCTCGATGTCGCTCTGCCCTCCTGTACTCCCTCTCTCTCTCTCTCTCTATGCTCTCCCTATCCCTATCCCTCTCCTCTCTCTCTCATAGCCTCTCTCCTCGATAGCTCGAGGGCGATCCGCAGATCCAGCACGTCGCGAGGGAGCTCCTCAGCCTCCCGTCGCCGCTCCTCCTCCAACTCCGTAATCTGGGCGTCACGCTCTGCCGCCCAGGCGTCGCGCTGCTGCTCGGCACGAACAGCACGGGCCAGGGCCTCCCGAATCTCCACCACCTGCCAAGGGCCACGTACCCCATAAGAGAACAGTGAAGGAAGAAGAGCAACTGGAGAGAGAGTCGGGGTCACGCAGACACTCACTCGAGCCGCGCGGTCGCGCTCGGCCTCCTCAGCCCGGGCCACCGCGTACGCCAGCTGCTCCTGAAGGGCAGCAACCTCCGGAGGAGGGCCCCACGAACTGGAACCCGCTCCACCAGCCATCCCGGCTGCCGCTGCCTGATGGGCCCACTGAAACACGGAACAAACGACAGTCAGAGGCTAAGCATCGAAATCCAGGTCACAAAACAAAAAAAAATGCATTGCATAGACTCACCAGGATCTCCAACTCCTGTCGGATGGCCACCAACTGCCGCTTGGCGTCTGCCAGCAGGGCCCGCAGGTCAGCAATCTTGTTATCATGAGCATCTTGCATTGCATATAAGTTAGTGTCACATATGTATACATATAGAAAAGGAAAACACCCTCATTTCACACTTACCCCTGCCGCACCACGGAGGTAGAGACGCTCCCCGTACGTGGCTTGGTACCGTCTCAAGTAGTCGGTGCTGTCCTGTACATGGGACACCATTGGGACCTAGCCCTGCTGCCAGTCCTGGTACTGTGTAGGGAAACGCGTACGCCAGTCCACGATCTTTGCCTTCCCCTTGGTCTTCCGCCCGACGCGGACCGGCTCATCTACGTCGACCCACTCCTGGGCTAGCCCCAGCGTCCTCATGACCAGCCTGAGCCGCATCGGCTCGATCTCGTTTAGGCAATGGACCCACACGTCCCGCCCAAAACGAGGACGACCCGCTACAACCCAAGGCTGGCCAGCGTCGGCCATGCCCAGGTAGGGCCTCCACACCACCTGCATCACTATACATGCGTCATGTTAGTTGCCATTTTACTCAATTAAGTCACATACATAAAAACACAAAAATCATACGCATCATACCATAGCCTCGGGGTACTCGCTCAGCTCCCGACGAAGCGACGCCAGCTGGTAGCCGTAGGGTGCCGCGACCATGACCGGCCTCCACCGTCGCGCCAGAGGCACGGCTCTCATGTTCCCCTGTCTGGCTCTTCCCATCGGGAAGTAGTAGTAGCTCCACACCTGCATCCATCATACATCATTAGCACGAATAATTGCATATTTAACTATGGTCAAATGTATAAATAAAATGTTTACCTGGAGAAAAGGTGCGAAGCCACTGACTGTCGTCGCCCTCTCTGAAGTCTGGGAGAGATCGGCGATCAAATGCGCAAGCAGAGCCGCCCCCATCTTTTTTTTTAATTAAAAATTTTCAAAAACTTTGGGGCGTCCAGGCGCCTGGACCCCCCCACAACAAAAAATTTAATTAAATGTTTTTTGAAAGTTTGGGGCGTCCAGGCCCCTGGACGCCCCCACAACAACAACAAAAAATTTAATTAAATTTTTTTTCGAAAGTTTGGGGCGTCCAGGCCCCTGGACGCCCCCACAAAATTTTTTTTAAAAATTCAAAAAGATTGGGGCGTCCAGGCCCCTGGACGCCCCCATTAAAAAGAAAAAAATGTATATATATATATATATGATCATAATATGAATAAACAAGAATAAAAAAAAGAGAAAAAACAAAAATATAAAAAATAATAATAATAAAATGATAACAAAAGGGGAACAATGGTCCAAAATGCCAATTCCAGATTTTATTCCATCAGAAAAGCAGAGTGAGCTATATCAGGGGCTTAGGCACTCTAGGCCTTAACTTCCCTAGTTCGGTTACATAAGCCCTCCACAGCTCACATTCTTCCTCCACGTGCGCTAACGCCTTTTCCACGACACTTGTCTTCCAGGGCACTTTAATGGCCTTCGCTTCCTTCGCGTCCACTTCCGCGTCCAACTCCCTCTTCTTCAAAGGAACAATGCCGGTTAGCAGTGGGAATGAGTGGCGTGGAATGCCGATCTGGAGGCAGCACCGATGCGCGTTGTAAAGGACAAACTCAGTCGCGCCGATCAGTTGGAGTTCAACTCCGGGAGAAGACCTCATGAGGAGTTCAAGTGAGAGTAGACATGCCGGTGTGCAAGTGAAGAAGTTTTGTGTCACGGTTCGAAAGTGAGACCGCCAGTCTTCACGTTTCTTCAGCCACGGAACACGGTTCGCCACGGTGCCACCGAAGTCTAACACATCGGCTATGTGATAAAGGGGGCTTTGTTGGAAGAGCTTCGAAGCAGTCGGCATCCTTTCACGGTGGTCAAATTTGAAGTGCAAATCAATCCAGCAATTCAGGACAAGTGCGCAACCGAAAGGAGGCTTACCCATGCTCGAGGCAGTAAGGCCACTGTAAAGGTAGGCAAGGACGGTGGGCCCCACCCTCTTTCCACTCCAAATCCTGCGGATGGCACTCAGTTGGTCCTCCTCCACTATGTTGTCGGTATAAGGAAACAAGAGAGCACCCGCCAGACAAATGGTGAACCCTTTCATAATTCCTTCCAAGTGGTCATCATCTAGTGACCCTCTCAGGGCATCCATAACCCATTCCGCGAGCCTTTGCAAATCAATTCCCTTTTGAGTGCGGACTTTTCTGGCTGCGTCGGGCGGCATGAAGCTTCCAAGGACACTCTCGGAAGTCCCCCTTGTCAGCATCCGCATAGCCTTTACCTTCCCGTCACTCTTGAATTTCTTCAGTCCGAGCAGAAGTTCCACCTCCTCGAGGAGGATGGTCGCCTCGAAGGTCGGGAAGATGAAAGTGTGGGTCTGGGGATGCCAGATCTCCACTAGTGCGCCCATAGCCGCCCAGTCCATGCGAATCCTCTCATAGTGCTTGGCATGAATAAGGAGCCCCTGAAGATGCCACCTCGAGAGTATGGCCCTCATGCCAATGGAGATGTTGGAAGTCAACTTTGAAAGCCATGACAGTTTGGAAAACTTCCTTGGGCCTGGGAAGAGTGGATATGGCTGCAAAGAAGAAGAGAAAATAAAAGAGGTGAAAGAAGGTTCACGCGGAGAATTTGAAATGAATCAGCTTACCATATGTGACTGGATCGTCCCACTCAGATGACCCTCGAGGTCAGAAAGTCGCCTGATCTCACTGCTAGGCATGCTCCTCTTCATAATGCGGGAAGACTCTCCTTCCATCCTGAAATCCCTAGATTCTCCTCTCCTTCTCCTTTTGAGCTTTCAAAACTCTCCTTGGTGCATTTGGATGAACTAGCCTAAGGGAGGTACTTATAGGAAAGGAGAGGCGCTACAGAACGAAACACGTCACATCAGTGGTCAGTCGTTAGGGTTTTGTCTAGATCTCCTTGTAATGTGGTGCGATTCTGTTGCGATTCTGCTGCTTTCTAATGTATTTAATCTATGTTGGTATGTGCAAGTTTTACTAACGGACGTCTTTGTCCTATCTTGTGTACCGTCCTTCGGTGTTTGGTCCCCCCGTGTCATGCATCATATTATATGATACCTACGCTACTAGAACATGTCAAGGACCTTGCGACCCGAATGAATCTGGGATTTGAGTTCCCCTTCAACAAAAACGGCGATGATTCCGGAAGAATTTGGGTTGTACGGATAGGCCGTTAATTTGTGGTAGCATGGGGACGATGGTTCCATTCAGTGAGTTGGTGCGTGGATAAACGGGCCCCAGCTCAGTATCAGCTCATCGGATCGGTATCCTGACCCATTCTTAACAAATTGACAATATTATCCTTGGCTATTTTCTATATTAGTTTGTTTTAATTTTTTCTTTAAACCCATCATGCATTAATCAAGTGATTCGATTGTGAAAGCCGTTGTGCTTCAATTCTTACAAATATGAGATATTCCACTCCGAATGAAATACTGAGTTTCCTTGAAACGGCCCTACGCTGCTCTTCCAAAGGAGACCCTTGTTTGGACAGACTCTCAATTATTCCTTTGCTTTTTACCCTGTTTGACCCACCATGGCTGTAGCACTTCCACATTGGCTGGTAACCGCTCCCCAAAGGTGAAACCTGCAGGTTTACGACCCATGTACTTCCACACCGAGAAGTTGGTCTCCTTTATTTTCGTGCCTGAGCGCACATCTCACCCTCCCTTATTTGATCTCCGTCCAAGCAATCGTCAAATTTGAAAGACCTTCTTCAAGGTCACCTCATTGAAACTACAGGAAATATTCCAAACAGTAATGTCAAAAGCGTGTCTCATCACACCTTGGCATCAACTTATCAGTCCATTCCCACTCCATTTCACTCCACTTCGATACCATTCCATTACATGTCACTCCCTTGCAAAGCAGACGCCAAGGCGGGGCAGCTGTAGATACTCTATTCCTGACGTCTCCTGAGAAAATCTCATATTACTATGCGACGCCTCGCAGCGGCTTTCGCATTTTGAATCGCTTGAGTGCTTCCTTCTTGAGTCTTCTTCCACCTTTTCGGCATCCGAAAATCGTCTCGTTGCGGACATCATGCGGCATTCTGACGGAATCATCCCCAATCGGACGCATCGGAAGTTTCCGGAACTAGGAGAATGTCTGGCGGACGGCTACCGACGCCCTTTCGGGGAATCCGGGGGGACGCCTCCATTCTTTTAAACATATAGAAATATCAAAAAACACATAAAAAATAATAAAATCATGAAGGCGTCCACTTGATTGGATGCCTCCATCAATGCTAAATATAAAATAATAATAATAATAATAATAAAATAAAATATAAAAAATAATTTAATGGAGGCATCCAGGACTCTGGACGTCTCCATCAACTTGCCCACGGACGCCCCCGTCCGCCGGTCGGTTTGTCGTTTGAGAAAAAATCCAAAATGTGAAGACGTCCTGCCAACTAGACGCGCCCATTCATGAATCACGGGCGCCAATCAAAACCACGCGTTGTGCCAAATCGCGTGCGGCTTTCGGCGGGGGTTCGGTGGGCTTTTATGGAGGCGTCCAGTTGCCTGGACGCCTCCTTGAAAATATTCAAAATAAAGAAATAAAAAAAATATAAAATATTATTTTTGCCCTGATGAGGGCGCCCAGGGTCCTGGACGCCTCCATCCTCCGGAGCCCTATAAATAGAGGCCCCCCCTCAGTCCGGTGAGAGCTTTTGAGAGGTTCGATAGGCTGCTGGAGCCCAGAGGCTGCCGGAGCCATTTCTAATCCATGGGGTCTTTTGTAGGGAGAGGTTCTGCCGGCTTCTCGGGTGCCTGCGCTCGCGAGAGGAAGGTCGTCTTCGTCCACCGCGCTTCCACGTCGTCCCTACACTGTCGAAGCTCCGCCGGATTTCGCTATCGGCACATCCAATAAGCCAATACTTTCCTTTTCTTCGTAGTTCTTTTACATTCATCATCTCGCATTCTCCATCTCCCTTCATAAGGGAGTCTTCTTTTACATACCTCTTTACATAATTTCATTCATCATTGCATTTCCCTCCTACTCGTGTCTGTAGACACGCCAAAATTGATACTATGTTAATTAAATCTCATGTCACCATATTAACGCCCCAAAGTGAACTTCAATATTTCCATAATATGAAGTTTTTCTATTTTTTGTGTGTTTTTAGGCCATTTTCTAATTGTTTTTGTAATTCACGACTCTACGTAGGGCGTGTTTTAAATAACGGCTTGGGCCGGGGCGTTTCTCAAAGAAAGGACGACTGATCCAAAAGGCGTCAGTTTCTGGACTTTTACGAATCCTACTCAAAATTAGAAAATAAGAATTAACGTCTCTCCATGGGTCGTGTTTTGAATTAACGTCTCTCTCTCAGGCGTCTCTTCATCATTTTCAAATAAAGAATGTTTTTATTACTAAAATTAAATCCATGAATTGACGCCTTTGTCCCAGTCGTGATTTTAATTAACGCCTTGTCCCAGGTCGTCAATTTCAAATAACGCCTTTCCGTGGATCGTCTTTCACCCTTCCGTGTCCTGCTTGAACACCCCTTTCTTGGAGAGTTCCCTGCTATGTTTTGGTCACCATGTTCGATTAGGGAAGTAGAGACCTTACCGTTGATGAGTCTTGCCTGTTCTTATCCCACCACATCTGTGTTTTGCATCCTATAAATACATCCCTGCGTCAAGCTCGCGCGAAGAAAGTGGATAGCAGGAAGAAATAGAGAGAACAACGAAAAAGAGAGTGAGCTTTAGCTAATAGCAACACAGAGAGTAGCAGGTTTCCTTCACGCGGAGAGGAGTTTCCACTTCCCTTTCCTGTACAACCTTTGATCCTTCGGTAGTCTGCTTCCTCCTCTTGCATCAGCTGCAAGCCAAATTTGGTTTCTCCCTTTACTGTTGTCAGGAACAGCAGGGAGTTCTTTACATTAGCACATCATCATCCCACTATTCATTATAGTGATTTCTTGCATTAGCTTTGCATCACGTCTCCTTTCCCTAGTTCTCTTAGGGGTTTTAAAAGAACCAAAAGGTGCACACTTCATGCTCTTGTTCCATCATCTTATTTTTATCTTTGGATTGATACTACACTCACTTGGCTAATCCCTTTTTATCTTGTTTGTTTGTGATTTGTTTAAGGGTAATCAAAGAGAGAAACCCCCTTCATCGGCCGGCCGGTAGAAGGAGGAGGAAGAAATCCACAATCATCCCGCATCCCTTTTCTCACCAGGTATTCGCGATCAATTTCCCTTCTTTTTGAGGTAACCCCCTCTGGCGATCACTCTCCTTATTAGCACCTCGTGCATGCTTAATTCTTCTTTTATTTTTTTTAATTGTTCTAAGTGGATCTCTTAGAATCTACAAATTGGCGATCACGGTGGGACTTCCACTGTTTTTCTTTTGATTACCCCCTCCTATTGGCACCCACATGTGCCCTTTCCTATCGGCACCCACGTGTGCCCTTTCCTATTGGCACCCACGTGTGCCCCTCCCTTTGGTACCCACGGTACCCCTCCATTGTGCCCCATGGGCACCCTCCATTGTGCCCCACGGGCACCCTCCATTGTCCACTGCGGATCAGCCAGTTTGTGAGCATCGCTGCTATTTTCTTAATTAACACCTTCCCTCAAGGCGTGTTTCATAATTTAACGCCTTAACCCAAGGCGTCTTTCTGTTATATAACGCCTTCTGCAAAGGCGCTATTCATCATATCTCTTGATTTGGTTTATCACTCCCTGAGAATTCACGCCCTTTTGTCTGGGCGTCCTTTGTTAATGCAGCGCCTGACATCAAGGCGTCTTTTATTTTGAGCTTGTGCACTGTCTTTGTTTTGACGCCCTCTGCCAGAGGCGTCCTTTTCACAATCAGCGCCTCACACCAAGGCGCTTCTTCTGCACTGTCGGTCAGCACTTCACAGATTAGCGGCAACCCCCCTGTCGTTTCTTCTGCTTTTAAGCGACTGCTGCTAAGTCGCTTCTTACCTGTGTGTTTACAGAAACATGTTTGTTCTGTTTATTCATGCTGGGTTGATTTATATGTTCATCATCTGATTATACCTGTTTGATCTGATCATATTATTTTGCATTTTGTGGCATTTGGTTGAGAGACCTCCTCTCTCAACACTAGGATCCCACACACCTTTCTTGGAATTGGAATAACCCTCCATTGAGCATTCTGTCTCTTTGGACCGGAAATTCCTTTTCCAAGACCTCCGTAAGTCCCCGCACCCGTGGATTCCCTCACGGACGCCGGGCTGGTTGTACCTTGAAGTATCCGGAGTTTAGACAACCCATCGTTGGTGAGGAGAGAGAAAGAACCTAGTTAACCCGGAGATCACACTCAAATTCATAACTAGGGTTCACACTGCAAAAAGAGTGGATTGTGCTGCAATTTAATTCACCCTAACCTCAAACTTGAATCTAAAAGCTTGCGCTCATCACAACTTGTTTGCATAAACTTGATTAGATTGAGTGATTATTGTGGTTATAATCCCTTCAAGATAAGCTTTCTCTCCTCTTAAACATGCAACTTCGCTCAGGTAAAATCATCAACATGGCAAGCTACGGGTACTCCTATGATGATACGGATGAGAATATTTTCAGTCAATCTTATGAGGTTCCCCTCCAGGATTCCATTTACCACGAGGGAAACTTCCCCCCGTCTCATGCACATTATTCCCAAGTTCATGTGGTCGACACCACAACTCATGAGGTTGAACCCTCTTCTCAAGCTTTACCCTCCAACCAAAACGCATCAGGGAATACCTCCCCATCATTCAATGTCAATGATTTGATTCATGCTTTATCTCAATTGGATGACTCCCAACGGCACGCAGTTCAGGCCGCTTTGAAAGGGAAAGCTGTTACCTCTTCATCTTCAAACCCCCCTCCGATCGCGAGTGGCCATCATGTTGTTAATGACCAGGCGGTCTTGCACAAAACTCCCTCACGTCCAACAACGCCCGTTGTGGCCATGCCGGCCCAACAGGCAAGTTATTTCGCGGCTAAGCCTCAATTCCTTCAACCTCCCCAAATTCTAAGGACGCCTATGCCAAATTCTTTCATTCCAAATTCGGCCCCAGTCGAGTCAGACACCAATGCTTTACTCCTTCAAAAGTTGGCTAGCATGGAAGAACAACTCAAGAAAGTTACTGCTGCAAAGAATGCCCCGGAGATTTCTCTCTCTACATTGCTAGTATTTCATCTACCACCTTCTGAAATGCCGAACTTTCGGCGATATAATGGAACTGGCAATCCATTTATTCACTTGAAAGATTTTATGTATGAAACTTCCTTTTGGCAGGGCAACAAAGCCTCACTGGCTCATTTGTTTAGAAGGTCTCTAGAGGGGCCAGCCCTCGAGTGGTTTTATTCTTTGGACCCGGCAGATGCTAGTAACTTTGATGTGGTCCAAAAGAAATTCTTGCAAAAATATAGGGACCGGGTTGGACCCTCCCTATCAGTTACTGATCTGGTTGCAGAGAAAATGAAGCCCGAGGAGGACTTCATCATATTTGCTGATAGATGGCGATCAATGGCCGAAAAATTGAAAGATACATTGTCAGAACCGGAACAGGTCAAGATGATTATTTCAAATGCAACCCCTCGGTTCCGGCACATATTGGCCATGAATAGATTGACCACCATGGAGGAGCTCTATGAAAGAGCTCGATATATTCAAACTCAGATGAAAGATTCGCCCATCATGGGCATGTTTGAACCAAGACCACGGTTGGTCAAGAAAAATACGACTGTCAACAATAGCGGCCCCATGACTAAGGGCACCGTTACAAATGAGCATGTTGGCGTGGTTGGCAACCCCACACCTCACCACCAATCTAACCTACGACCTCCACCACCTCCATAACAAAACCCCCTCTTCAATTCAACCCCTCAACCCCGTTTCGCACCTCAACAGTCCTTTGCTCCTCCACAAAACCAAACGCATCGCGCGGACCCCCCAGCTCCACAACAATACCACCAAGTACCACCACCCGCCAACTATGGTCCACTACAACAACAACAAAGGAGACCACTAGGCCCCAAAAGGGCCCACTACCTGCCATTGCCAGAAAGTCTCCCAGATATCTTCAATGCCCTGATGGCCGCCAATCTGCTCATGCTACCAAAAGAAAGGGCAGCGTGGCTCGCTAATGTTGACACGTCCCGCTATTGTGTTTTCCACCGCTCCCTTGGTCACAATATTGACCACTGCTTTCATTTCAAGGACTATATTTATGATTTGAATGATCAGGGCGGTATTAATTGGGACGAGATGAGGCAGTTTATCGCTTCTTTAAAAGTAAGAAGGCCTCCTCGGCAACATCAGGCTCAGCAGCCGCAGCAACCAGCTCCACAGGTACAGCAGCAAGCTCCAGCACCACAGCAAGACATGGGGATTGTCCACAACCCACTGTCGGAGCACCCCCCAAATCAACATGTGAACCCTGTCACGTCCCTCCACGAGGTAGAGAGAGGACAGGGATGGCACGAAGAAAACGCCTCTGTCGGGGCACTTAACCATAATTCAAATCAACCTCCGCGCCTCTTGCGCACACTTCCTTCTTCCACTCCCCAATTGACTCGTCCCCTTCTGCGCCCTGTTAATCCATCCGCTCCAACTAATTCCTCATCCTTGCCAACCCGGCCTCTCCTTACCTGTCCTCCACCATCGCAGCCCTTCAACAAACTTCACTACCTATCACCAACCCTTCGCCCTTGTCATCTAGGCCACTTCTCATCCGCCCATCACCAACACCCGTTACATCCACCACCATTACTCCTCCACCGGCAAGGACCCCTCCACCATCAGTTCACCCCCCATTTATACCCAGACCTCTCCTTATTCAACCAACTATCTCCACCCACACTCCAACACCCCCTTCTACCCCTACACCTCCTACGGGGGCTTCTCTTTTGAACCCTTCTCCAATACCCCCTATGGGGGCTCCTTCTTTGAACACTTCTCCACCACTTGTCAACACTAATGTCCCTTCTTCATCTTCCAATCCTCTCTCCACACTTGCCCCGACAGAGGCACGCCAAACCATAGCACCGCTCCGCAGTGGATGGGTGTTCCAGCGCATTTTTCCCCAGAAAGAGCAGGAGCCCACACAGGGGCCCAATGAGCAGGAGCAGGAGTCTATCCCAGGCACTCAATACGATAAATTAAAGCATCTGGACAGAACTCCAGCAAGAATTTCTATTTTAGAGCTGATCAAAAGGTCGACAACCCATCAATTGGCCTTAAAAGAATATCTGCAGAAGGTCAGGGTTAATGAAGACATTCCTGCCGAGCATATAACCACGGTTCTAACGCCTGCTAGCGGTCAGCCAGCAATCATTTTTCATGAACATGAACTAGCACCTCAACCAGCTCGGAAATATGCTCTGTGTATCACAGTGGACATTAACAAGGTGGCAGTAAAACAATGTTTGGTGGACACTGGGCATCCATCAATGCATTGCCGCCTAGCACTTTAAGGATGTGCGGCATTCCGGAAAGTCAGATTCGCCCATCCACTATAACAGTCACAGCATATGATAACACCAAGAAGCCTCCCTTGGGTATGATAACATTAAAAGTCAGTTTGGGCCCAGCTACAATCACAGTAGATTTCCACATCTTGGACATGGATCCAACATTCAATGGCATCCTGGGTCACCCCTATATTCAACAGCTGGATGCGGTGCCTTCTACAAATCATCAATGCCTCAAGTTTCCACATAAGGGCCGCATTATTAAAGTCACTAGCATGCCGATTCTGCCAGATGAAGACATACACTTAGCAACATCAGTTCCATCTATTTGGCCATCCAACAAACCATTGTTATCAGTGTTAGATGTCATTAACCCACGGCCGATGCCCTCAGAGACAGTCACAACGGTTGCTATGACACCTCTGACTTCCAAGGGAAGAAGAAGAAGAGCATAATAAATACCCCTGGCTGGAATATTCTGATGAAAATGGGGTACCAAGCTGGTAAAGGCCTGGGTGTTAATTTCCAAGGCAGAACCAAGCCTGTCAAGCCACAAAGATTGATTGCACGGGGCGGCCTAGGCTATAAAGGGCCGGGCAAGAATGAAGAAGAACCATAGGCAGTTATGACATCCACTTTGAAGACAGATCGCCAACCGCTTACTTGGACATTGCAGACATATTTTATTAAAGGTGGCGTTCAAAATAATGAGCAGACTACAATAGTCACTTCCATGCTAGACTGTCAAGATGTTCATGCTAGACAGTTTGCTCGCCATATTGCTCCATTGGCCACCTATAAAGCCCTCGAGTCTCTAAGGCCTGATAAAAGAAGAAAGATGGATGATCCTGAGTGTGACTGGTATAGATGGTTTGATATGAATGATATTGCTATTGCTTTGAGTCGTCTATTTATGCCGACCGACCCAGAATGGCCGCCACTAATCCATGAGTTGATTGAGAAACCTGCTGTGATAACAGACAAAAGGCAGTTATTGAGCAACTATACAGACACTGGAGAGTTTGATGTGCCATACGAAGAAGGTTTCACGACAGACAGGCTGTGGGCCGGCCTTTTCTCTCTCACTTCCATGCATCCGTCTCTTCTTGTCTCCCTGTATTCCCAAATGTTTCCATGTGTGCCTAGACCGCCTCCAATCATGGTCATCTTTTCTCCAAGTTCACTTCGAGTTTCTCCTCCAATTCCTCCCTTGCTCCTCGAGTAATTCTCCAGACTCTCCATCACACCCCCGCGCGGGTCGTTATTAATTCAACCCTTCCCCAATCTTTCAATTTCCACTCTTCCTACTATTCCCCCTTCACATTGCTTTCTATTGGAAAAAGAAAATAAAAATGAAGAGAAAAATGAAGAAGAAAAAAAAAGTCAAAATTCCAACTTTTCAATCCTCCATCTCCGTTGAGGAGACCTCTTATCTCCTTTCTGAGTGTGTCCCGACCCAGGGGCCGCTCTTCCAGGATTCATTGATAAATCTTTTCTACCCCTCCTACGAGGGGTCTTCGTCTGTATCCCCTCCTGTATCCACTTTTTCACCTCCTTCCTTTTCTTCTTCTTCTTCTAATAAAATTCATGGGGTAACTTCACATAAGAAATCCAAGGGTAAGCAGATTCCCCGTAGATTCCTGTTAGAATTGGCTAAAAGGTGCCAGACATGCTCAACTCTTCCCGAATTTCTAGAGAATCCGATCATCCTGCCAGAGATAGAATATGAGGGTACTTGTGTTTCTTATGAGGGTTTGGGTGTCTATGAGATTATGAATGATGAAGACCCTATTGAAGAGGGGGATGAAAGTTACGAAGAATATGAGGACGAGGCTGATGCCTTTGCTAGTGGCATGAGGAGATTTGATGAACCATCAGCCTCAGTAGAAGAGCCTACCAAAGAAATAAATCTGGGTACGGAAGAAGACCCTAGGATCGTCCTCATCAGCAAGAATTTGCCGCCCTCCGAAGAGGAGGCGCTTATTTTGGTACTTCAAGAATACAAGGACACATTCGCATGGAGTTATGAAGATATGCCTGGATTAGACCCTGCGCTCGTTGAACATCGGCTTACACTTAAGCCAGGGTCTGTCCCGGTCAAATAACAGTTGAGACGTTTCCACCCTAACATGGCTTTAAAAATGAAAGAAGAGATCGACAAGCTTCATAAGGCTAGATTTGTTAGAGTTGTCCTCTATCCTAACTGGGTGGCTAACATCGTCCCGGTCATGAAGAAAGATGGAAAGGTTTGAATTTGTATAGACTTTCGGGACCTCAACCGTGCGTGTCCTAAGGATGACTTCCCCCTCCCTCGTATTGATGTTTTAATTGATAATACGGCATGATTTGAGACTCTCTCCTTGATGGATGATTTTTCAGGTTATAATCAGATTCTCCTGGCCGAGGAAGATCAAGAGAAAACATCGTTTACTACACCGTGGGGAACATACTGCTATGTGGTCATGCCTTTTGGGCTCAAGAATGCTGGAGCCACCTATCAGAGGGCTATGATGGCAATTTTTCATGATATGATCCACATTTATATTGAGGTGTACGTGGATGATCTGGTGATAAAATCAAGAACAAGGATTGAGCATCCTGGGGTTCTAGCTAAGTCTTGCAAAGATCACGAGAGTATCAGTTGAAAATGAACCCCAAGAAGTGCGTATTTGGTGTTTCATCAGGAAGTTGCTTGGATTTATTGTCAGCAAAAGGGGAATTGAAGTTGATCCCAATAAGGCAAAGGCCATCAGAGATATGTCTCCTCCCAGGAATTTGAAGGAAGTTCGAGGATTAATCGGGAGGTTGTAATTTATCCACCGCTTTGTCTCCCAGCATTCACAAAGATGTAGGCCGTTTTACGAGCTTACTAAGTCGGGGGTCAAGTTTAATTGGGATGACAAGTGTCAGGCAGCTTTTGACCGATTGAAGGATTATTTGGCCAATCCTCCTGTCCTGAGGCCGCCAGTTCCAGGCAAACCGCTCATCCTTTATGTTTCTGTCCTGGATGACTCGTGGGTGCTGTCCTAGCTCAAGTGGATGAAGAAGGGAAGGAGAGGGAAGCATACTACTTGTCTAAACTTCTTAACCCCTGTGAGCAAAGGTACTCATCTATGGAAAAGACTTGCGCTGCTCTAGTCTGGGTAGTTCAGAAGTTAAGGCATTATTTCTTAGCTCACGAGGTTCATCTCATTGCACGCATGAATCCGATTAAATTCCTTCTTGAAAAATCTATCCTTACCGACCGATTAGCACGCTGGCAAAGTTTCCTCTCTCAATTTGACATCACTTACATTCAGCAGAAAGCTATCAAAGGCTACGCCATTGCCGAACATCTTGCTCACCACCCTCTACCCCGATTTGATCCTGTCAATTCAGAGTTTCCAGATGAAGAACTAATGTCCATTAATCAACCCCACGATCCGATGTGGACACTACATTTTTATGGAGCTCTAAATTCCCAAGGAAGAGGGATCGGCATGGTTCTTTTAACACCAGAAGGGGTCACCATCCCATTCGCCGCTCAGCTTACTTTCCCTGTCACAAATAATATAGCTGAGTATGAAGCTCTCTTGGCCGGCCTTCAAACTGCTCATAAATATGGTGTTACCCAATTACGAATTGTTGGTGATAGTCAGCTCATTCTACGCCAGGTGCTTGTCAAATGCCGCACTATCAATCCTAAGCTCAAACCATACCAGGAACTTGCTTCAGCTTATGCCAAACTCTTCACCAAATTGATCTTCGTCCATGTCCCTCGTAGCTAGAACATTTTAGCTGACGCTCTTGCCTCATTGGCCTTTGCTTTAGTCTTCCCTCCTGAACGAGATTTCCATGTTCCTCTCATTCATCAACGTGACACTCCAGCTATTAAGGATCGTGCTTTCCTCGACATTAGGGATAAGGTGCTCGAGAAGGTTAGGCGGAGTGAAGCTCTTAAAAGTAAAGAGGTCATGTTATTAGATTGGGAAGAAGAATTGGCTGATGAGGAGAAACCTTGGTATTATAAGATTGCCAGATATTGCAATGATCAGTCCTATCCCAAAGAAGCCACTGCAGAAGAGAAGAAAGCAATTAGAAGAGTGGCTCAACGTTATGTTTTGGTTGGAGGCGTGCTCTATAGAAGAGGGCTCACTGGTGTTTTATTAAGATGCCTCGACGATGATGAATCCTCGAAGGTCATGGAAGAGGCGCATTCAGGAGTGTGTGGTGGTCATGTGAACAGCCAGATGCTAGCTAAGAAGATCCTTTGGCTAGGCTTCTATTGGCCAACTCTAGAAGAGGATTGCTCCATCTATGTTCGAAGGTGTGTTAAGTGCCAACTGCATGCCGACAAGATTCATTCTCCTGCTTCATCACTCCATCCTATGTCCTCCCCATGGCCTTTCTCCATGTGGACTTTCGATATCATTGGACCTCTTGGAGATTCGAACCTCCTTACAAAACAAAAGTCATTCATCTTTACGGCAACGGAGTACTTCACCAAGTGGGCGGAAGCGGAAGCATACGTGGAGATCAAAGCATCAACCATCTGCAAGTTCATAATGAAGAACATCATCGCAAGGTTCGGCATCCCGAGCACCATCATCACCAACAATGGGCCTCAATTCATCTCTCAAGAGCTCAAGGATCTCTGCAACATGTATAACATTGCATTGCATCATTCTTCTCCCTATTATCCACAGTGTAATGGTCAAGCAGAGGCAACTAATAAGACATTGATCAAAATTGTTAAGAAAACATGTGAGGCTAATAAATTTTCAGATTGGCCAGACAAGCTAGTTGAAGCTCTCTGGACCTATCGCACTTCCATTCGTACCCCCACTGGGCAAACCCCTTTCGCCCTTACTTATGGAATGGAGGCGGTAGTTCCTTATGAGATTCTCATTCCCTCTCTGCGAGTACAATTGGACAAGGAATTCTCTATTGATGAGCGTCGTGATTCACTCCTTGCCCAGTTGGAACTCCTAGATGAGAAGCGTCTGGTCGCCGCTGAGCATGCGCGCGTTTATCAAAATAGGCTTTCACGTTTTTATCAAAAGAAAGTGATTGAGAGAAAATTCAAAATCGGTGAGATGGTAGTCAAGAGAATCTTCGTAAAACCTGGTGGACCCCGTTCAAAACTCCAACCAAACTGGGAAGGACCCTTTGTTATAAAAGATGTTTATCCTGGCAATGCTTATAAATTGATTAATGCTGAAGGAGAGGAGCTAGCTCATCCTTGGAATGGTATGTACCTTAAGAAATACTACCCCTAATCCAAAAATCTAAAAAAATTAAAATTTCCAAAACCCAAAAAAATAATAGAAATTCTCCAAAATCCAAAAAAAATATTCCAATTTCCAAAATGGTTGCCATGGCGTACGAGGACGCAAAGTCTGAAAGGTCAAAATTCAGTATTCATTCATCAGTCTTGTTAACTTAAAATGGGGTCGACTCCCGCACACACTACACACTTAAACCTCTAACTCAAGCGGTGCAAAATCCGATGGGAAGTCAAAAACCTGACTAAAGGTGAAGACAATACCCATTCTTTTCCTCTTCGGCCCATAAGGGAGGAAGGGAGGTCTCGGAGTAGATCCGCCAAGCCTACCCGCCACCTTAGTAAGTGGAAGTCAGGGCCCAAAAGGGAACAAAAATGCCGCAAAAGCCCAAGTACAATTAGGTTTTTCATCAGTACAAATCAGTTTCAAAGAGAAAGTCAAATCATGAAAAGAAAAGCATGTCAAGAGGGCAAAGTCCCCGCAAGGAAAACCTTGGGCGTATGCATGCAATATAAAAGAGGCAAAAGGCAACAAAATTTCCCTATGCCGAAGACTGAACCCCAACAGGCATAGGGTAGGGGAGGTAGTTTTGCCTCGAGCTTCTCAGAATCCCTTATGGGCTTCCTTATATCCTCTTCCATCCCTTTCTTTGCGGTAAGTCATAAACCAGCAGAATGGTCGAGACTGACTTAGGAGATTGCACCGTGCGAGATCTTGTGTATAAGTTTAACCATTAGCACGTCGACCCCGTTTTGATTATTCAAGAAAGAGCAAGGAATACTCAATGATGACCACGTAGGACCTAGTGCCTTAGTAGCTTGGTCAACCCAATTCTGAAGACACGGAAATTAACGCCTCTGAGTAAGGCGCCTTTTATGGAATTAACGCCTGTGTGAAAGTCATCTTTTCTGAAATAACGCCCCTAGGCAGGTAGTCATTTCCACGAAAATCATATTCTTTTTCAAAGTTAACGACCGTCGCTGAGGGCGTCTTTTATTTGAAAAATGACCTAGTCTAAGGCGTCTTTATGAGAAAATAAGAGAAAAAAAAAGAAAAGAAAAAGAATGAAAAGAAGAAAAATAGAAAAGAAGAAAATAAAAGAGTGGTGGTGGTTTATCATTCATGATGTGTGCTTGCATCTTGTATGGGCATCTTTTATTATGGTTTGCATATGACTGCTTGCGTGTTGCATCTCCCTTTATTGGTTATTTCATTTACCTTATTTGATTAAAGGCTTGGCCCCTTGACCAGTTATCAAGGTCAAAGTAAAAACATCTCTTGCTTATTAAGTAAGGGGCCAAGTCGAACAGATGAATTAACATGTTTGCTTAAGTGTGAACTACGGCTGCAGGCACAGGGAAAAGTGAAGCAAAAATGAAAGAACGTGGAAAAGGAGCAAAGTACACAACCACAAGTACACAACTACACAAGTGCTCAGGTAACAAAAATTTCAATCTCATATATATATACATCATAAATATCTGAGTACAAGTGTGAGGGTGGAGGAGTACAAGTAAGTCTCTCTCAGCTCTCGCCTCCACCCTCCTCTCTCCTACTCTCTACCTCGTCCTCGCCGTCCCGAGGAGGCGCTGGTGGAGGGGGCATGGGCCCCCGTGAAGAAGCTAGAACTCGAACCTGGTCCCCTGCCTCGCTCCTCTCTCGAAGAGAGGAGCCCGCCACGAAGGTGGAGCTGGTGAAGCTGTACCCTGCAGCTCGCGCCCGCTCCCTCCCTCGCTGAAGACGCTCCTCTGACGCCCGTAGCCGCTCCTGTGCAACGGCTAGCTGGGTCCTCAAGTCTGCCAGCTCACGCTCGCGCGCTGCCACCTGCTCCTGGTACCGGGCACGCTCTGACTGCTATAGCTCGTGGTGACGGGCACGGTCTGCCAGGTGCTCCTCACGCTCCCGAGCACGCTCCTCGCGCTCTCGCGCACGCTCTCTCCGCTCCAGCTCAAGAGCGACCCACAGCTCCGCTACGTCCTGAGGCAGCTCCTCCCTCTGCCTCAAAGCTCTCTCCAGCTCCACGACCCGCTGCTCACGGATTGCTAACTCTGCCCCGGCCAGGGAAGCCCGGGAATGAGCCGCCTGTAACTGCGTAGTCGGCAAACAGGTAAACAAGTCATCAGTTCCACATTTAAGGCAATAATTCAATAATTCATGAAATAAGTAATGCATGGTTAAAAGTAAAACTCACCTGTGTGGCCATCGCCTGCTGGCCCTCCTCGATGCAAGTCAAAGCGGCTCGGAGCTCCTCCGTCTGCAAAGCACTTTTTCATCAGCACATAATAATAGATAATTGAATGAGGTCTGAGTTTTGAAACTTACCCGTGAGGCGAGGTCACGCTCTGCTGCCTCGGCCCGTGTCACTGCCCCTGCTAGCTGCTCCGCTAGTGCAGTCGCCTCTGCACTAGGCCCTCTCGAGCTGGAGGCCTCTCCCGTCTCTCTCCCAGCTGCTCCCTGCTAGGCACGCTGCATTTATTGAGATTGTCAATGGCTAATCATCAATAATTCAAGAACAAAAATTCATTTGCATATAGGAATAATTTAAACACTCACCAGGGTCTCAAGGTCTGCCCGCGTGGTGGCCAGCTGTACCTCCAGGCTGTGTAGGTGGGCCTGTGCATCCATCGCTGCTATACCCCGCGCATCCTGCATCTATTACATATTAGTCACATGATAGATACATAAGCATTTGCATTCAAATTAGAAATAAGTGCATTCATACATACCCCTACGACCCTCATCTGGGGTCGGCCGGCGTAAACCTCCCAGTAGCACCGGAGGTACTTGGAGCTGTCCGCTGCCTGAGAGGTGACTCGGATCTCGCCCCGCTGCCAGTCGGCGTACTGGTCCGCGAACCGCACTCTCCAGTCGATCTCCTTGGTACGACCGCGCGTCTTCTTCCCAATCCCTCGCGGCTCTCCAACCTCTATCCACTCCTGATGAAGGCCGAGAGTCCTCATCACCAGTCTAAGCCGTAACGGCTCAATCTCGCTCAGGCAATGAACCCAAAGCTCATGCTCAAAGCGAGGTCGGCCCGCTACGACCCATGGCTGGCCCTCGTCGGTCATCCCCTCGTAGGGTCTCCATCGCACCTGCATTCACAAGCATGCATACATCCATCATATCCATCATATAACATAAACATAAAAAGAAATGCATAACATTGCATCATGCATACCAGTGAGGGAGGGAAGTCTCGGAACTCCCTGCGTAATACCCACAACTCATAGGCGAGTGGGGCTCCAAACACTACCGGCAACCAGCGCCGTGCTAGAGGGAAAGATCCCTCACCTCCAGGCCGTGGGTCGACGCGCCCCATGGGCATGTACAAGTGGCTCCAAATCTGCATCCATGCATCATATTAGCAAAACATTCATACGCATATGTATTCTAAATAAAAGAAAACAAAAACACATAAAAGAAAAAAATGCATACCTGAAGAAAAGGTGAGAAGCCACTGACAGTCGTCTCTCGACCTGTCCCCGTGGAGAGGTCGGCTATCAAGTGCGCCAGCAGCGCCGCTCCCCAGGCATATCTGCCGACTCCCTCCAAGTCCTCGAGTATCCCTAGGAATCGGCAGTTGATGACGTCACCTTTCGTGCCAAGCAATAACCTCCCGAGCATCAGAAATAAGAACCTCCTTAGATCTCTGTCTGCCCTCTCTCTGTCGGTCGGGTCCTGACAATAGGCTGCCCTAGCCCCATCCATCAATCTCTGGAAAAACTGCTCTAAGGACTCCCGGGGTCTCTGCCTCGCATCGCCCAATCCCATAGCTGTGGTGAGGTCGGTACGGAAGACGGTCCTGCACTCGCTAGGTGTCTCATAAACCATCTCTAACCCTAGCAGTCTCTGGGTAAGCTCAGTGTAGTCAGGGTAGGTGAACCCGCTCACAGCCTCACCGTCTACCCTTAGCCCGGTAATCCTAGCCACATCCTCTAGGGTGGGGATCATATGACCCCATGGCATCAAGAATGCCCGGCTAGTCCTATCCCATCTCTCTCTCAGAACCTGGATCAGTGCTAGGTCTGGCCTAACTGGCTCTATGCTGAGGAAAGCCCCGAACCCCATGGCATCTACCCTAGCTCTCTGAAACTCGGGGAGACCATAATATGCTGCTCGCACCTGGACCCAGGAAATACGTGTCCTCATCAATCCCTGCATGCATAAAGAAATAATTTTTGCTTAATTGTTTAAATTTCATGTGAAAATTCATTTGCTGAGATGTTTGTTGTTTGATTTAATTAACGACCAACCTTGGGTCGTGGCTTGCTTGATTAACGCCCCTGAGGGTGGCGTTATTTCTAAATGGTTATCTATGTTTATTGAATTAATGACCCAGCCGGGGTCGTTGATTATCTAGAAGACGCCCCTATGGGAGGCGTTGGTTTGGAACATGTTCTGGGAATGTTTAAATTAACGACCACCCCTGTGTCGTCACCTAATGAATTAACGCCCCGATGGGGGGCGCTGTTTTCCCAGGGTTTTAGGAAAAATGAATGAAACAGCATGCGAGATAATTAAGGCAGACATATTGAAAAATAAATTATTGAAAATGAAAAAGCATGGGAATTACCAGCATGGTTATAAACATGATAATTCAAATTAACGACATGCTACAGGGCGTGTTCTCATGTGATTAATTATTTTTCAAAATAAAAAAATTGAATTGACGACCCCAGGTCTAGGCGTCTTTTCTTTAAATCACAACACCCCTGGGGGCGTCTCTTTTCTGGGTCACTGGTTTTTCCCCACCGAGAGCTATGGAAAATGGAAATAAAATAAAAAAAAATGAAAATAAGGGTTGGGGGGGCCTACCTTTTGTCGTCTAGGTCCAGCAAATTCCCCACGGCGGGGCGGCCGGGGTTGCCGTGGCCGTCGGAGTTGTCCGCGACGAGGAACGTCCGCCGCCGGTCGTTCTTCTCCTTCTTCTCCTTGTTCTTCTCCCTCTTCATCCCCTTCCTCTTCTTCATCTTCTCCTTCTTCTTCGTCTTCTCCTCCATCGTCTTCTTCGTCTCCTTCATCTCCTTCGTCTTCTGCTCCTCCGTTGTCTTCTTCGCCGTGTTCCTCCTTGGCCACCGCGGGAGGGAGCTCTTCCTCGGCGTGTTCGTGCTCGCCTTCCAGGTCCACGACATCGGGGGCGCTAACCCTCTGCCTCTTAAGTCCACCACCGGCCATGGCTAGGGGGTGAGAGAATGAGAGAATGAGAGGAATAGAGAGTGGGAGATGGGGTTCGGTTAGGGTTGCAGAAGAGGGAAAGAGAGAAAAATGGACGGAGGAAGAAGAAGAAAGAAGGGGGAACAGTGTTTTAGTATTCGAAAAGAATTAACGCCTGAGAGGAAGGCGTGTCTTGTTAAAGGGACGACTAGGCAACATGGCGTTACTTCCAGATTTGGCGACGAGCATTGAGGCGTGATTTCTTTTCGCATGGGGAATGACAACCGTCGTCAGTTGCATTCAATGGGAATTGATTGACGTGATTGGAATAATCATTGCTGTTTTTGATTAACGACTTTGATGTAGGCGTTATTTACATGAGAAGTGGCTTATCTAAAGGCGTTATTCTCGGATATTTAACGAATACTTTTTGGAATTTGAATCAAATTAACGCCTTGTCCTAAAGCGTGATTCTATTAACGCCATTGCTGAAGTCGTCAATTATGGGAATTAATGTTTTGATTTTCAGAAAAAGATCAATGAGAGACGACAAGTTCTGAGACGTTATTTTTAGAATTAACGTCTTTCTCTGAGTCGTTATTCAGAATAGAAACACAGATTTTTGAAAGAATTCATCAGAAACAGCACAATATGGCTCGATCAGAATGTTATCATTGTTTATTATTGATGAAAAGATTACAATGCATCTAATGAACCATTTTGGGCCTTAAACTTCTTAAAGCTATTACATATGATTTCCACTGATCCCTGTCTTCTTCTAAGTTATCCACGGGCTGATGAGTTTTGCAGATTTTCCACAGTGCTTGGATTGTTGTGCTTTCTTCTCCATCTTCATTGCAGCCGATGTCCCTTGTCTTGATAGGAGGGAGATGAGACAAGTCCTCGAATAGTCGCCGCGGAAGCCCAAGTTGAGGAAGGCACCTATGAGAGTTGTATAACATGAATTCCATGGCGCCTATTAGACGAAGATCCGTCCCGGGAGAGAATCGTGCGTGGAGTTGTTGAAATTTGAGTAATCCCGGGGCGTACATGAATAAGTTCTTAGGCATTACTTTGAGATACTCCCTCCATTCCACTCTTTTCTTGATTTGAGGAATCCGGTTCATCACTCTATTGCTCAACCCCAATGAGCCGGTCATATAAGAAAGAGGGCTTTTTGAGAATATCCTTGATGGTTGTTGGGCCTCCTCACATGGATCGAACTTGAAGTGGAGATCTACCCAACTAGAGAGTGCAAGCATGCATCCATAAATCGGTCTCCCCATTGATGCCGAGGTAAGCCCGCTATATAGAAAGGCTAATATCGCCGGTCCCACTCTCTCTCCTTCCCAAAGGCTAGCTATAGCACTCAATTGGGATTCTTCCAAGAAATCTTCCGTGGAGGGGAACAAGATTGCTCCCGCCAAGCACACAACGAAGGCTTTTGCTACTCGTTCTATTTCATCATCCTCTTTGGCTTGGTCGAACCTTTTGTAGACCCATGAGGCAAGCTTTAAAAGGTTAATTCCTTTGGTGGCTTTGATCTGGCTCACTAAGTTGGGGCTAGGAATCAAGCTTGTTAGCAATTCATGAGAGGAGATTTGTCTTGGCATGATGGCCATCTTCTCCTCATCCCCTTATTTCATCTTCTTTAAGCCCAAGATCATCTCTAACTCTTCCAATAGAATTGTGGCTTCAAAGGTAGAGAAGAGGAAGGTGTGAGTAGAAGGATGCCATATCTCAATAAGAGCTCCTATAGCTGCCCAATCTAGGTGGATTTGGTCATAATGTTTGGCATGGGTAACTAAACCTAGGAGATGCCATCTAGATAGGAAAGCTCTCATGTCCGAACTAAATTTGGAGAGCAAGAGGGGAAGCCATTTATTTTTGGTGAATCTCCTTGCCCCTGGAATATTTGGATAATCCTGAGGAAAGAAAAGAAAAGAAAGCACAGAGAAGAAAAGATGAGCAGTGGAAGGTAGAAGAGAAGAAACAAAAGAACTAACAACTTAAATTATGAAATACCTGGTTCATGGCAACTCGGCTGTTAATATGTCCATTAAATTCCGAGAGCCTAGGAGTGGAAATCTTCGGTTTCTTGATGGCTCTCTCCATCTTCTGAGTAACTGTCTGCAGAAGCCGAACGAAACAAAGCAGTACCTGTGAAAGCAGAAGAAGAAGCAGCAGAAAATAGGATTTGTTTGATCTGAGGGAAATCCCTCCTTTTATAGAAGTTTGAAGGATCTTCTGGCCGTTCGAAACTGCAAAATCAAGTACGAGCATAACTGGGTTTAAGCTTTCTGATTCAGAGTCGGAAGCGTGTGTTTCGAATTTATGGTTAATTAACGACGGTATTCAGGGCGTCATTTATTGAATTAACGACTTGCTCCAGGTCGTGTTTTATTTCACGCCTTGATGAGGGTCGTCTTTTGTTGAAATCTCAAAGCTATTAACGCCTTGATGCTAGTCATCTTTTATCCTTTTGACGCCACTGCTATCGGTCGTCAATTTATGGCTCGCATATTCAGCTTCTCTATGCTGTTTTTAATGAACTTAAGTGTTGTCTTTTAAGTGGAATTTATTTGTGATTATGCACTTATGGTCATTTCATGTTTAAACTGAGGATATTTTCTATCATGAGGACTAATGAATTTTCAAGTGCAAAAGAGTGCAGGATTCGAGATGCATGGGAGTAACATCCTTCCGTTCTTGTATTCTTTCCTGTAAGCATTGTTACTATAAGGTATCTACGCTATTATAACATATCAAGGACCTTGTGGTTCTGATGAACTTGGAATTTGAGTTCCCCTTCATCAAAAACAGTGATAATTCCAGGAGAATCTTGATCACACGGATAGGCCGTTGAGTCATTCAAGGTTTGGGACGATGGTTCCACTTTCTGGGTTGATGCGCGGACAAACGGGCTTTGGCTTAGTGTCAGCTCAGAGATCTGGATTCTTGACCAAATCTAGATGGCTTGGCAATATTATCCTTGATTATTTTCTATTTTTAGTTTGTTTTAATTTTTCTTTTAGCCCAGCATGCATCATGTAGGACTTTGAGCTTAATGATGAAAATATTCATATTACGGCAATAATGAAGGTCGCTCGCTCTTGATTGAGTTGACATGAGATATTCCACTCCAAATCAAGTACTTTATTCTCTCTGGAACCGCTCAGGCTAGTTCCTTGAAAGCGTCTCTTTGTTGGGTCTTCATCTCCATTCATTTTAATTTTCTGCAAATCCACCTTGGTTGTAGCACGTCCACATTGGCTGGTAACCGCTCTCCAAAGGTGCCTCCCTGTCGTGCCCTCGCGCACTTTTCATTTATTAGCTTAGTCTCCTTCGTCCAGCCAATCGATGCTTTCTTGAAATCACCCGGAGTTGTTTCACTCAGAATCTTGGAAAGATTTCTAACGCTTAGTGTCAGAGGCATGTCACATCACACCTTGGCATCTACTTATCAGTTCATTCCACTTCATTTCGCTTGTTGCACTTTCACTTCATTTCGTCTCACTCCCTTGCAAAGCAGACGCCAAGGCGGGGCAGCTGTAGACATGCCAAAATTGATACTATGTTAATTAAATCTCATGTCACCATATTAACGCCCCAAAGTGAACTTCAATATTTCCATAATATGAAGTTTTTCTATTTTTTGTGTGTTTTTAGGCCATTTTCTAATTGTTTTTGTAATTCACGACTTTACGTAGGGCGTGTTTTAAATAACGGCTTGGGCCGGGGCGTTTCTCAAAGAAAGGACGACTGATCCAAAAGGCGTCAGTTTCTGGACTTTTACGAATCCTACTCAAAATTAGAAAATAAGAATTAACGTCCCTCCATGGGTCGTGTTTTGAATTAACGTCTCTCTCTCAGACGTCTCTTCATCATTTTCAAATAAAGAATGTTTTCATTACTAAAATTAAATCCATAAATTGACGCCTTTGTCCCAGTCGTGATTTTAATTAACGCCTTGTCCCAGGTCGTCAATTTCAAATAACACCTTTCCGTGGGTCATCTTTCACCCTTCCGTATCCTGCTTGAACACCCCTTTCCTGGAGAGTTCCCTGCTATGTTTTGGTCACCATGTTCGATTAGGGAAGTAGAGACCTTACCGTAGATGAGTCTTGCCTGTTCTTATCCCACCACATCTGTGTTTTGCATCCTATAAATACATCCCTGCGTCGAGTTCGCACGAAGAAAGCGGATAGCAGGAAGAAATAGAGAGAACAACGAAAAAGAGAGGGAGCTTTAGCTAATAGCAACACAGAGAGTAGCAAGTTTCCTTCACGCGGAGAGGAGTTTCCACTTCCCTTTCCTGTACAACCTTTGATCCTTCGGTGGTCTGCTTCCTCCTCTTGCATCAGCTGCAAGCCAAATTTGGTTTCTCCCTTTACTGTTGTCAGGAACAGCAGGGAGTTCTTTACATTAGCACATCATCATCCCACTGTTCATTATAGTGATTTCTTGCATTAGCTTTGCATCACGTCTCCTTTCCCTAGTTCTCTTAGGGGTTTTAAAAGAACCAAAAGGTGCACACGTCATGCTCTTGTTCCATCATATTATTTTTATCTTTGGATTGATACTACACTCACTTGGCTAATCCCTTTTTATCTTGTTTGTTTGTGATTTGTTTAAGGGTAATCAAAGAGAGAAACCCCCTTCATCGGCCGGCCGGTAGAAGGAGGAGGAAGAAATCCACAATCATCCCGCATCCCTTTTCTCACCAGGTATTCGCGACCAATTTCCCTTCTTTTTGAGGTAACCCCCTCTGGCGATCACTCTCCTTATTAGCACCTCGTGCATGCTTAATTCTTCTTTTATTTTTTTTAATTGTTCTAAGTGGATCTCTTAGAATCTACAGTGTCAGAGAGGGGTTTAAAACCACACCAACCAGGTGTGTGTCCTGCCACGATTTCATCACTTTTATTGTAAGAGATTGATACTGCACTGCATCTTCTAATTCCGTTTATTTACTGTCTGTTGTTTTGCAAGGGTAACCGAAGAAAGCCCTCTCCGTCGACCGGCCAAAGGGGGAGGAAGAAGCAACTCGCCACTTCCTGCTAGTGAGGTAGCGCGATCACTCTTTATTTTGGGGTCTTTTGGCCCCTGGCGATCACATCATAATCTCGAGGCCGCGGCGAGTCACTTCCCGCAATGGCCGTTTGAATTCTGCTTCTTTTTATATCTTGTTATATCTCTATTCTGCTATATTCTCGAGGCCGCGGTGAGTCACTTCCCGCAATGGCTGTTTGAATCCTGCTTCTTTTTATATCGTGTTATATCTCATCTGTTTATATTCTCGAGACCGCGGCGAGTCACTTCCCCAATGGCCGTTTAAATTCTCGTTCTTTATATTCTTTCTATATTCTGTTATATTCTTATCTGCTCATATTCTCGAGGCCGCGGCGAGTCACTTCCCGCAATGGCCGTTTCAACTCTTGTTATTTAATTCTTACACCATTCCCATCCCCCGAGGCCGCGGCGAGTCACTTCCCGCTATGGCCGTTTAACCCCCATATCTTGCTATATTGCATTTGTCCCGCTCGCCCCGCCGGAGCAATCTCCCGTGGTGGCCCCTTCTCTTTTCTCTTATTTCTGTGTTGCAGCAAATAAAAACGAGCCTGCGCGCTCCGCATTTCGTTTCTCGACCGCGTGACGTCGTTCACAGAGACGTTTGGATATTACTTCTATCATCCTTCTGAGCAAAGAGTCTTAGTGGCTAAGAGAGCTGTATTTCTAGAAAGAGAATATCTACTCCAGAAAAATAGTGGGAGCCAGATAGAATTGGATGAGGTTCAAGAACCACAACCCATAGACACAGACTCATTAGATGAGACTGTATCGGTTGATCCTATTCAAAGTGAAATACAGACACTACGGAATCTGGTAAACTACCGAGAGAACCTGAGAGATATGTTGGACATGTCTCAGAGGGGTCCTCTAAGGTATGTATCGATGAGGATGAAGATCCTCAATCGTACCAGGATGTAATCCGTAGTGCGGACTCTGAGAAATGGCAAGAGGCAATGGATTCTGAGATCCAGTCCATGTACACCAACAAAGTTTGGAACTTAGTTGATGTACCCAAAGGGAAAGTCCCTATCGGCTGCAAATGGATTTTCAAAAGGAAAGTCGGAGCAGATGGACAGATTGATACATACAAGACTAGACTAGTGGCGAAAGGATATCGTCAAAGGCGAGGCATTGACTATGACGAGACATTTTCACCAGTAGCCATGGTTAAGTCAATCGAAATCCTTCTCGCCATTGCTGCATACCTGGATTATGAGATCTGATAAATAGATGTGAAGATAACTTTTCTTAATGAAAATCTGTCAAAAGAGGTGTACATGGTACAGCTTGAAAGATTCACCTCCAAGCTACATCCTAATAAGGTATGCAAACTTCAAAGGTCTATTTATGGATTAAAGCAGGCATCTCGAAGCTGGAACTTAAGATTTGATGAGGCTGTCAAATCTTTCAACTTCATTCGGAATGAAGATGAACCCTGTGTTTATAAGAAGGTCAGTGGGAGCTCTGTGACCTTCTTGGTCCTTTATGTTGATGACATCTTACTCATTGGGAATGATGTAGGGATGTTGACATCAACTAAGTCTTGGTTATCCAAGACCTTCTCTATGAAGGATTTGGGAGAAGCATCATATGTGCTGGGCATAAGGATCTATCGAGATAGATCTAAAAGGATGCTAGGATTATCCCAATCCATGTACATAGACACTATCCTCAAAAGGTTTAGGATGGAAAATTTTAAGAGATGTCTCATTCCTATGAGACATGGAATTTGTCTATCTAAGGGGATGAGCTCTAAAATATATGAGGAGGTGACACACATGAATAAGGTACCCTATGCTTTGGCCATTGGGTCAATCATGTATGCAATGTTATGTACACGGCCTGATGTTGCCAATGCTTTGAGCATTGTCAGTAGATATTAGGCAAATCCAGGCGAAGAGCACTGGAAGGTAGTAAAAGGCATCCTTATGTACTTGCGAAGGGCTAAGGATTTTTTTCTGCTTTATGGAGGAGAGGATCTACAGCTTAGAGCTTACACAGATTCTAATTTCCAGTCAGATCCAGATGACTGCAAATCTATGTCAGGGTTTGTATTCATGTTGAATGGAGGGGCAGTCAGTTGGAGAAGCTCCAAGCAAGATACGACTGCAGATTCGACGACGGAGGCAGAATATATTACTACAGCTGAAGCTGCTAAGGAAGCAGTCTGGATGAAGAAATTCATCTTAGAACTTGGCGTAGTTCTCGAGATATCAGCTCCCATCCCATTATTTTGTGATAATAATGGGGCCATCGCCACGGCGAAGGAACCGAGATCTCACCAAAGGTCGAAGCATATTCTTAGGCACTTCCACCTTATTCGGGAGATTGTTGATCGAGGAGATGTGATGGTAGAGCGTGTACCGTCAGAAGATAACTGTGGACGCCAAAAAAATGACGATGATGATCATGGCGACATTCGCGTCTACACATTAGAGCGCAAGTCGAAGACAGAACTGCCGAATAAACCTCATGCCTCACCCGATCAGTACGAGAACTCGCTTGGTGGTCCGCTACCCGCTAAGGAAGCCCCCTAAGCAGAAGATACAGCTACAACGCTCTGACCGGCCATGCCGAGAGCTGAATCAGAGAAAAGTCAGGAACTCCGGCACAGTCTCGGCATGCACCGAAAGTCACGCAGAATCTGGGACCAAGTCCCAGAGGCTACAAATGGAATATTATGGAGGCCATACATTGCAACCGGAACGTTCTCGGAATGCCGACATTCATATAAATGGCCGTGACTTCGAAAGGAATCCGTTTGGTGCTTAAAATGGCACGAAGTGGCCCTAAAACGGCGCGCCTTAAAACGGCGCGCCCCCTTTTTATTTGGCTACACGGCGCGCTCCTATTGAAGGGGCCTCCCCCTTTGATGCTTAAAACGGCGCCCCTTTGAATGTGGCATCGTTTTAACCCCTCATTCTATTCTCTGAAGCGCTTCCCTGGCGCGCAAACAAGCCATCCCTTCCGCCAGCCGATACCCTGTTTTCGCATCAGCCTGGTGCCTAGGGGGCATTCAATGCTCTGAATCCCTATCTCCATGGGCATTCAATGCTCTGAAGCCGTGTTTCCACATCCGATCGATAGCACAGTGGCGAAGGCATGCATCGACGGTGGCAGTAATAGCAGCAGATCGCACGAAAAATCTATGAATATCCCATCCTCGGACGAGCAGCAGCGTACGGCACGAATCAGCAGCATCCAACACAACAACAACGTTGTTGCGAACAAGGCAGGGGTGGCGGGAATCCTCTCCCCCACTGTCCGTTCTATAAGAGGCATGCTCCACTGGAGAAGAAGGCAGGAGAGAGGCTCGAACCACCCCCCCGGATGGGCTATTGAAGTGAGAAGAAAAGGCCACTTGAAGAGAAGAATCCCCCGTCCCTGTGCCTGCTAGGTGAAGAAGAAGAGAGATTGAGCGTGAGAGAAGAGAGGTGAGCTCGGAGGGGGAGGAGCTTGTGCTCCGTTCCCCCTCCCCCATCGATGTATTTCTTCCTTTCTCTCCGATGTATTCCCCCCTTTTGCTTTGCTGTCTTTCCCCTTGAGGATGAATAAAAGAAAAGCTTTTTTTGCAACATATGGTGTTCTTTTGCTTTCCTCCCTTTCTCTCCGTCTTCTCCTCATCCAAGGCCCTTCGAAGCTTGCTCCTCCATAGCATCGCCTTCGGAGGAGTCCGTCAGGGGATGAATATTCATGGCCCCGTGGCATACATTTGTCCCACTTCATGAAACCATCACCCGTGAGCTGTGGGAGTTCTTGAAGGCTAGTCCTCGAGCTTCATACACTCACTTATGGGTTATTGGACCGCCGTGAGGTCTGCATTTTGAGGTTCACCCCGGAGCAATCCGTTTGGTGTTCCTCTATTTTCTCTGGCAAACCTCAGTCTGGGGGAGGTGCTGTCCAATTTTTACCAGGAACAAGAACACACAAGAACAAACGAACAAGCTATTCTCTGAGGGCCAGAACATCATATGCTTGAAGCCTTTGCATCAAACTGGACTGCCCTGCACAGCAAACTCTTCTAACGAAGCACTTGAATCTTCATGCTAATTCACCTCAATAAAGGACTAAAACGATTAAACCCCCCTTTTCATCAACCTAATCTTTCAAATGGATGAATAAACCTGTCATTAACCCAACCTGCAAGTGAAAGAAAAGAAAACACACAGTCAAAAGCAATAAACCCTCGGGAGGGGCTAATCCGGCGCGGTCACTATTCCACCGCGCCGTTTTAACCCTCCTAACAATAGCCCCATCTCCTTCTTTGGATGCTAAACGGCGCGCCCATTTCAACTCCTTATCTTCCCATTCCGGCGCGGCCTTAATCGGTGCGCCCTCCTCTTCGAGCCCAAATCCGGCGCGCCCCTCTTCTTGGCCAAAATTGACCCCCCCTTGTTTAGCCCTTAAAACGGCATGGCCAAATCGGTGCCCCCCCCTTTTTAACGTCCTAAATCGGCGCGCATTTGTCCTTCACTGTTCACCTTAAAACGGCGCCCCCATTTCCTCCTTTGAACTCTAAAACGGCGCCATCCTCTTCCTTCGCTGAACCGGCACACCTCCTTAATACAAAAGGGGAATAAAAAAGCAAAAAAAATAATAAAAGGTCAATCATGTTAATAAAGAACAAAAGAAACTCTACCACCCGTACCTTAATTAAAAAAAGAATGAAAGGTCGATCCGCGTGCGAGGGCGCACGATGGTGAGTTCGGGCTCCACACTTAGCAATTCACTCCCCTGGACTCGGTGCAAAGAGAAAATCAATGATGCCTTGTGGTATCGGACGTGGACCTCGGAACCCCCGACATGGTCATGATCCGAACACAGTCTGGGCCAATAGTTCGTTAACTCGACCCGCTTCTCCTGGGATCTAATCCCGCAACGCCACATTAAACTTGTCGTGTCAACGGTAGACATCCGTACGATTTTATCGCCGTCCTTGACGCTACTAATACGGACTTCCGTCCGAATAATGAATGGTCCGTTAGTGACCGACGCATATACCGGGATCCAATCCCGCACTCACAGGAAACGTGCCGTACCTACGGCAGACATCCGTATGTCTTTGTCGTGGTCTTCGATGCTTCGAATATGGACTTTCGTCCTAATACTGAATTATCCGTTAGTGACCGACGTACATATACCGGGACGTGATCCCGCATTTGCATTAAACTTGCCGTACTCATGGTAGGTATTTGTACGATTTATCACCGTCTCTTACGCTACAAACATAGACCTTTGTCCGAACATAAAGCGGTCCATGCGTGACAACCAAAATCTGAATGGGACGAGAAGGCTCTCGTCATCCCCGGACCCTTTGCATGGGAATATCAATAAGGCTTCCGTGGGCCATGCTTAGACCTCGGGTCCGCCCCGATCATGGTCATTGCTTGACCCATATCCTCGGCCTATAGCCCGCTCTCTTCGAACGCACATTGGTTCTCAGATCTAGTCCCGGGACACTTTCCCGCTGCCCTTCGGCACCGAAAATATTAATGATGCCCACGCAAGCCTCGTTTGGACCGCAGGAGGCGCCCCCAAAATGGTCCTGACTCGATCTCGCACCGGGCCAATAAACTCGCTGATTTCCGATCACTCTAACCGGGATTCAACCGAATGTCTCCTGTCCCTTTGAACAATAAACTTGCCGTACCCCCGGCATACATATGCTCCGGTTTTCTCGTGACGATTACGCGATTCACAAGCCGGACACTCGTCCGAACATCAAATGGTCAACACATGACCGACATGATCTCGAATGCTTTCTTCTCACCCTCGCACGGGGATTTCAATGTTTCCTAATAGACTTTTCACGTAACTAATTTTCCGGCCATGAGGCCCCTTTTCCCAGCGATTAATCAAGGGTGTTCCCCTCTCCGAGGGGATGTAAATGACGCCGTGACCTTTATGGCGCAGCGGGTCTCAGTCCCAACACGAATCACACAATCGTCTGATTAGCCAGATCGAGCGCACAATAAATCGTCACTTTGTGACTGGCACGCCCACGCACTTAATAAACCCAAAACGAATAAACCCACCGAATAAACCGACTTAAAGAAACAAACAAATGAGCGTGTCGAAAAGTGCGTCCACAATAACATCGCAGATCCACTGACTCAGTCTTTGACACAGATTATTTTTGAGCGCCATCGGGATAAGATAGGCCTCAAAGTTGTGGGTAATTGACTGTAGTACAAGTGGGAGATTGTTAGTATTGGTGTGCTACATGCCAATTTAGGGTCGGGTAGACCCGATAGATGTACGATCTTGTTCATTATTAATAAAGTGGTATTTGAGCATAAATATGCGATTATGTATTACTTTACGATGTCCCTAGGATATGAGGTTGTAAAGTCAGCTTGAGATGGGATCTCGAACATGAGACTGACTTTACATGGACGCATACCATAAACTGTTCCTGGTTGGAGGGTAATCACTCGGGAACTTTGATTACCTATTAAACCAGTACACATGATGTGTTAGTGACCAGTCTCATGGTCATTGGTGCGGGGCACCGACACATATGTGTAGGTGTACGTCCTTGGAGGAAGTGCACTGAACTGATCTGCTATTGGATCTTCAGATGGTTGATTATACCTAACGTCAATTGAAGATCCAACTGTCCCACTAGCATCGTTGGTCTTTTGACCTGAGACATTGATCGGATCTTACACGAGGACTGGAATAGTTTAATTACTTGGCTAAATGACTTTAACCATAGGTCATGAATTGCCGAGTCATTAACCATTTCAGGAGACGCATGAAGATCATCAATGGTCAAGAGGGGATCGCTCACTGTCAGGTATATATCAGACAGTTAATGGGTCATGACATTGACGCTCCGTTAAATCCCTGGCCAGGGTCGTGTGAGTTCATTTAGAACGGATGTCATACACTTTAAGGAGGTCATAGTCAAATGGCACGATCATGGGGTTTGACAGAAACCATACCCTCCATCGTACCAGACTCATAGAAGGAGCGAGGGATTATATCGATGCGGTAACTGTGGACTTACAGGTACCATACCGACTGGTTTAAACCCGGCGTCCTCTAGGATCACGCAGATTTACTTGACCCAACGTGATCAAAGATTCGGAATAAATTAAACTATTATTCGGCTCTAGTAGAAGCGAATAATAAGTTTAATTTACTTCTAATTGGGAATTAGAAGTTAATGGGCCTTAAACTAGAGTGACTAAGGGCCTAGAGGATCACACACAATGGATTCTTGAGTGACGGATTATTATTGTACAAATGCATATATTAATTCCCTTTAATTCCTTTTGGAAAGGAGTTTAAAAGAGGGCTTAATATATACGTACAATAATAAAAGAATATATATACGATTTCGGTCCTTATGGGTTCTTTTAGAAATGGCCAAAATCATATATATAGACATGTTACGAGAGCTTCTCCTCCCTCTTGGCTAATCAAGCATTAAAGCTTAAGAGAGGAGGATTAGCTCCTCCCCCCTTCCTCCCTCTTGCTATCTCTCTCTCCAGAAGGTGAAAGGGTCGGGGAAGGTTGTGCCGGGGGGTACCGTCGCTGCGCAAGGATCCGTGTGGATCAACTCTAGAGGCCGTGCATCTGTGCTGCTTGGTATTCTGCATCGGGCTTTGCGGACAGCGTCGTTCCGCGCAAGGTATAAATATGTAATCTGTAGTTAGGGGTTGGGGTGATTAAAATGTCGATCAGAGCATGGATCTGGGATTCCATGTAGCGGGGTTCGGGCATATGAAATTTTTGTTATCCGCTACATTGTCCGATGGTGCTGTGTGGAACCTTACACCAAGGCCCTCCTCTGCCCTCCTCTGCCCTCTCATTGCCGTCCACTGCCCTCCGACGACCCTCCTCTGCCCTCCTTTGCCCTCTCATCACCGTCCACCGCCCTCGTCCCCCTTCCCACCGCCTCCCACCTCTGCCCGCCACCTCCTTCGGCCTCCCACTGGGCAGATCCGAAGGGCAGAGGAGGCGGCGGTGACCAGATCCCGCCGTCCCGTCGCCCTCCTCTGCCTTCCCACCGCCTCCCATCACCGTTCGTCGCCTCCTTTGGCCTCCCACTGGCCATATCTGGCCGGTGGGAGGCTAGAGGAGGTAGTGATGGCCAGATCCCGCCGTCCCACTGCCCCTATCACCCTCCTCTGTCCTCCCACTGCCCTCCTCTGCCTTCCCACTACCGCCCACCACCACATCCGCCCTCCGATCGACTAGATCTTGCCTGTGGGAGGTCGGAGGAGGTAGTGGGGGCTAGATCCCACCCTCCCACCATCCCCGTCGCCCTCCCATGGCCCTCCCAACGTCTTCCACTGCCCCCTCTGCCCTCCCACCGGCCACCCTCCTCCTCTCTACGAAACAAAGGAAACAAACAAGAAAAAAAAATATCGCCGGAGGCTTCCGGTCGCCGGTCCCCGCAGCTTGGAAGCCTGCTGGACGGCCTACATCGCCGCCTACACCGCCGTTACCGCCCACCGCCGCTGTGTGCCTGCGCTCATTGCCTCCACCCCTCCCCCATGACCGGCTTATAACGCTGAACTGGCACCAGCCAGACGGCCCGCACATTCCAGGCCGATTCCACGCTGAATCGGTTTGGTACGCATCGAGACGCACGGTCCGGTAATGTCCAATGGGAACTGGTCCAGTGCTACACGTAGTCCCGCCTGTCTGGTGGCACGATTCGATACGTGCGGTTCGCCCCGTATCAGACCAGTTTGAAAAACCATTACGAATACACTTATATTTCTAAAAAAATAACTTTTAAAAAATATTATGTATATATATTGTAGAACTTTAGGAGTATTTAAAATAATATGTTGATCAAAGGTGGCATTTGGTTAGATTTATTGAAAGATTATAATTATTAGAATTCCCTGTAAAATATTAAGCTCAATCAAATATTACATCTATCCCCCAATTTCGCACCTATACATATTTTTTAATTATGAGAAATAGAGACATAATAAGAGAGGAGGTGTTGAACCCTAAAAAGTTCATGGATGAATTGCTGACGAAATTACAAGTGCATTTCAGGAATGAAGAAAATTATGTTTTCATTAAAATATAACTCAGTGGTACAAAGCTATGTGCACCCACTCTACAAGTTATTAAAGATCCGACTGTGAAGTCTTTTTAGATGAGGTCCGGATATACAACACAAGCCCATGCGGCCTTTCCAATTGAAATCCCACGCTAACTCTAGCCATTGGCTCTATTTATGACAAGTGGGAAATTTTACCGAACACCTCACGGACAGCATAAAAATACATGCCCATGAGTTCAAGTCCATACAAGAATAAATATTAAAGGGGCCCATCGGGTTTTCCCACGAAGTTTAATCAAAGTTCTAATCAACCTCAAGTCAACCCGACAGCAAGATGGCGTCCAGAGAATTCTCAAACACAAAAAATGAACAAGTCTCCACGTGATATCTCTGCACAAGAAGCCAAAAAAGGACAAAGTTAGTCCAAGTCAACACCTCTTTTTATAGGGGTTGACAAATATTCAAAAAAGAGGGGGGTCTCTTTCCCTCTCTTTTCTCCCTACGCGAGGGGGAAATCCCCCGGTTCCCTGCTCAGCCGGGGGAACCCCCCCGGGTTCACTCGCACCGGGGGAGGCCCCCCGGGGCCTCCTGCCACCGACCAAGACCGGGGTAGGGCCCCCCGGCCTCCTCCGCCTTCGCCGGCACCGGGGGAGGCCCCCGGACCCCTTGATGCCCGACGCCACCGAGGGGGAGGCCCCCGGCCTCCCCTGCCTTCGCCGGGATCGGGGGAGGAGCCCTTGGCTCTTGCCGCCTCCGCCATGACCGGGGGAAGGCCCCCCGGCCTCCTCCGCCTCTGCAGCCACCGGGGGGAGGCCCCCGGCTCCCTGCGCGACTGGGGGAATGCCCCCCGGCCTCCTCCGCCTTCGCAGCCACCCGAGGGAGCCCCCCGGGCTCCCTGCGCGCCGGGGGGGAGGCCCTCGGCTACCTGCCCTCTCCTCAGCCACCGGGGGAGCCCCTCCGGTCTGCCAGCGAATGGGGGAGCCCCCCCCCCCCCCCCCCGGGCCCACTGCGCCACCGGGGGGATTCCCCCCGCCCCACTCTACTGTCGTCCTCGAACGGGGGAGCCCCCCCCCCCCCCCCCGCCCCGGGTCCACTCCGCACCGGGGGTCTCCCCCCTCCTCTGCTCTCCACCGCGACCGGGGGGTCCCCCCCCTTTCCCATGCGCATGTGGCTTTGCCACCGGGGGAACAAAAAAAAATAGAAGAATATGAAGAGCAAAGGACGGGGGAGATGAAAGGTTGGGAGTTACCTTCTCCAATCACCGGAGGATCTCCTCCAAGCCTTCTTCCTTCCCCTATATAAACCAAGACCTCTCCACAAGAGAGGAGGACTTTTTTTTAGAGAGAACCCTTTCCACCAGAAGAGAAAGCTGCGCAAGAAGACTTGGAGAGAAGAGGAGAGTAAAAAAGGGAAGAAAGAGGTGAAACAAGATGGTTCACTCCTCTTTATAGAAGATTTTGTTGAAAGTCTTTGTAAAGTAACCTTCCATGGAAGGATCATATATGTAAAATCATTCTCTTCCATGAGGGGAGATTATGTTGATAAAAAAAAGGGATATTTGGCTCAAAGACTTGTATGAAATCATGAAGACCATAAAACTATGGAAATCTTGACTTAGCATATTCTGGAAAGTATATAAAATACCGCCCATTGTTCAAAACAAATTGTAAAAATAGTGCCAATGGGGCAGAATATTACAAATGTACCCCCGGTGGTCAGAAAATTATAGGAATACCCCAGGTGTTTATAAAATTATAGAAATGTCTCCGATGGGCAGAAAATTACAGAAATACTCCCGAGTGAGGGAAAATTACATATAAACTCCCGAGTGAGGGAAAATTACAAATAACCCCCCCTCCGATTGAGGAAAATTGCATATAAACCACTCCAAAGGGGGAAAATTGCATGTAGAACCCCCGATTAGGGGAAAATTGCGTAGAAACCCCTCCAGAGACAAAAATTGCATATAAGTCCTTCTAAATCTTCCCAAATGAAGGAATCGTAAATAAATCCTTGTGTAAAAGGACAATTGCAACATCGCCATATCTTGGGGAAGATGAATTCTTTCCTAACAACTTATAACATTGTGGCAAAGCCGATATCACAAGGGCAAGAAGGTCTTAGGTAGTTAATCAAAGGTACTCGGACTCGGTCCGATATAAATTAACACCGACTTCTATCGGTGGGGAAAGGTCTTTGTACACGAACCCTAAATCGTCTGACAAACTACGTGTGCTGAAATCTAAACATGCATACTAATCAGCAAAGAATATGCATCAGAATCTTGCGCGTGTAAACAGACTGGCACGCCCGGTGGGACCTTTCCCGCCTTTTATCTTTCTGCCAAAAGATCTTTCACTGTCTTGTGAAGGCCCTCATGTCCCCTCATTTGTCCATGCAGGGGGAGGGAGGACAAGAGTTTCCGACTTCGCCACCAACTTCAGGCAAAAGCAATCTTCTTCTATCCGTGATGGCTGCTGTCACGTACGGACCCCTCATCGTCGCCAACCACGCCCGCTACGGCTACCTGACGACCCCAATTGCCTTTGGAGACTTCCCAGCTGTTGTGGGGTCCCCTTTCTTTTTAGGGGTGGTCCCCGCCCCCCAACAGGTTTCTGAAGTTTCTGAGGTACCGGCTATCCTAGCAAGCACCGGGGGCAACCGGTCCTGCTCCCTGCCAGGCTGAGTATTCTCGGTCCATGCCGTTTCCTCCTACACTGTCCCTACCAAGTGGGGGCGGCAAAGAAGCCGTCAAAGCCACAGGCCTTCGACAAAGCTCTCTAGGTCCGGCAAGACCATTTTGGTCGGAAGCATTTGTGTCCGGTTAGACGGTACCGAGCCGACCCTACCTCGGGACAACCATGTCCCGACAATATCAACTTCCAACCGATTCGCCCTCCTCCGCCAAGTTCAGGAGGATGAGCCAGACTTCAAAGCGAAGTCTAAAGCCAAGTATAGGGGCAACAAGGTTCAACAATGCCCCTAGAAGATGAAGAAAGTCTGGGTCACCAAGTCAGAGGCCCGCCAAATCAAACGAGCCAGGGCTAGTGAGCCCAACCAAGCTCGAACCTTCCACCAAGAATTTGGTCAAGCTGTCCAGCATGTTGGCCCCTCACCCCTCCAAGGGAAGAAAAGAAAAGGGGTCTATCAAAAATCTGACCGCGCTCCCCGAGGCTCGGAGCCCTGTCAACCCGAGACACCCATTTGCGGTCAAACACCACCTAATCGGGTTTCAGTCTTTGATAGACTGGCAAAAGCTCTGCCAACACGACCGTCAGTCTTTGACAGATTGGGGGCATCCTCCCGCACGGGGCTGCAACCCCCGAAGAAGCGGAGAACGGTTCGACTCTCAGACACTAAAGATAGCCTGAAGGTATATACTTGCTATACCTCCGACAGAGAAGCCACGGCTCTGGCCGACAATCTAGCCAATGAACCTCCCCGGTCAGATGACCCGAACCGGGCTACCGATGCGGTATACCTTAACACCAGGACAGCTGTAAGGAGGAACCTCCAAACCCAATATAGTGGCCATCCAGGGACCTCCAACCAGGGACAACACCAGGAGCATAATCCTGACCAGCTCCGAAATCAGGAGGTCAACTTCGTCCAAGAAGTAAATGACCCCAACGAAGTTAGGAGCGCCCATGGAGAAGCGGGAGCCCAACCCCACGGTGGTTCTGCCAACCTAGTTTTTGAGCCACCGACAAGGGCGGCATTTCAAGCCATGTCCGACGATGCTAAGTTCGAGACTATGCAGCGTTGGCATATAGAAATGACCAATCTCATGCTTGAAATGAGACGTCAGATGAATTTAACGGCCCCAAGGCCGATAACACCAACTCATGATCAAAACCTTCGGCAAGAGCAGTCAGGCAATCCCGTTATTGTCGAATGGCAAGTGGGAGCCCCCTACCAGGCACCCATTGAAGCAGGTGTTGAACTGCCTCGAGCTATGCACAATGCTCAGTCTTCTCGGGCCCTACCGGTGGAGGACGTCATTTCCCAACGACGGCTTATAGAGAAAATTGTCGAAGATAAATTTGCCCAGCGGGGCGAGGGGGTGGCCACTGTTGATTTATATAGTGTGCCATATCCTCTGCACCACCAATTTAAGAAGTTACCGCCGGACTGCCCGAAGGTGCCTAAGTTCCAGAAGTTCAATGGGCTGGGATCTCCCCACGAACATTTGGCCTACTATATAACGGCCATGGGCGAGTTGGCACTTGAGGAGTCTTACCTCCTCTGCTACTTTGCGACCTCTCTTACGGGCAGCGCCTTCCAATGGTATTCAAGGCTGAAGCCCAATTCTATCGCTGACTGGGCTGACCTTCAAAAGAAATTTATCGATCGCTTTCAGGCAGCAGAAAGAAAGGTCTCTCTTGCAGAATTATGTTCGCTTAAGCAAAAGAGGGGCGAAGCCGCACTTGATTTTATCAAGCGTTGGAGGGATTTTGGCATGAGATGCGACAACCCCCCTTCTCAAGAAGACACAATAACCATATGCCGAAGGGGCTTATCAGCAGAAGTCAGCGAGAAGCTCCTGGGCGCAAATATCAAAGGCTTCGACCAGCTCAATTCAGCCATTGCAGAAATAGAAATGTTCTTTGCAGAGAACCCGACTTTCACACCCTCCAAAGGGAAACCTTCTAAGGAGCGGGGTGATGTAGGGAAGGAGACGAAAGAGGCAAATGCCATTGATTTCTCTCCCACCAATGGGTCGGATGAACCTACGACCCCAAAAGAGTCTGGCAAAAAGCCCGAAGGGAAAGCGTCCGCAAGGTTGTCAGAGCGTATGAAGACTCCCTATTCCTTCAAAAAGGAGCATACCAAGAGGCTCTTTAACCTTTGCCTCAAGAATAAGCTCATATCCCTTCCAGAGCCAAAAAAGCCAGAGGATGCCAACAAAACCGACCATCCTAATTATTGCATGTATCATCGCATATTGGGCCATACCATTGAAAATTGCTACGTCTTTAAAGACGAGACAGAGAAGATGATCCAAAGTCAACTCATTACAATGAAGAACGGTTTGGTGGATCCTCCTGAGCCCCATCCATGGGACCGACCGACACGTTTGGCCAATGTAATTAACCATTCAAATGATAGGATCTTCAGGGCCGCATCATTCATTTTCCCTGACCTAGAAGCATTGGAGGCCGATCCCAGCCAAGCAAGACCCACTTTGTGGTATCCACGTTGGAGGCCGTCCCATCAATGTTCCTTTCCCAAGGAGAACACTAAGGAGATATTTGATCACCTACTTGAAGATGGGCGAGTCTTGGTGTACGACCCGCCGCCAGGTTACACTGAGGTCGAAAAAAGGCATCCCCGATATTGTAAGTACCATGCTACAATATCCCACCCCACTGGGAAGTGTAAAGAGGTACAGGACCTCATCGAAATTCTCATCCAAAGGGGGGAGATTGATATCCATGGGGAAGGCATGACGCTAAAACGTCGGCGGGAAGCTGTTGAGCAGACCCTAAGCCAATCTTCTGGCATAGAGAGCTCACCTCCATCTCCTACCCAAGAAAAGTCGAACTTGTCTGTAAATGTAATCCACAAGATCTCGGGAAAGAACCGGACGAGGCCGACGATAGATGGGCTTCAACCACTCCTCTCTGCCAGGTCTCAGGAAGCAGCACAGAGGGGTATGCCCCTTCTTATGTCTGAATGTTTTGCCATCCAGAAGGCGGTCAGGAAGATCAAAAGGGAGGTCCGTCGCCTACGACGCAACAAGCAGAATTTACTCCGCTTTATGGAACGAATTGAAGAGCGGCTGTTGGCACAAGCCCCCGCACAACGGTCGTCTGCCTCAGTCTCTACCCGTAACTCGGAAAATACGGTAGAGCCTCGAAGGCTTCGAAGGACAGGAGGATGGTTGTCCGATGATGCAACAGATTCCCCCGTCAATCAGGCTCCCCGGAGGCTATACTCTTTCCCTCGACATAGAACACTGGAGATATTCCATATGTGTCGTAAGGAAGGGCTGATACAGCTCCCCGGATCTGGCAATGTCCCTGGCACTCCCGTGGTATATCGGCACCATTACTGTCTTTACCATCGTGCTGTGGGTCACGTCATTTATGACTGCTCTGCCTTCAAAGACATCGCGGAGGACCTCATTTCCTGTCGGGTCATAAATATAGACAATTCTCCTCGAAGAGTCGTAGGACCTTTTCAGCAAGGCCCATCATCATTTTTCTCAGGTAATGTCATACATGCCTCGACTCCCCGTACCCCAACTGGAGCCAAGGAGCAGGAGGCCGGCCCTAGCTCAAGTCAAGCCGCCCAAGGAAATCCCGAGTGGCGCCCATGGTAGGACCTAGAATCCTTGCCCTTCTCAAAGAAGGAAACACAAAAACTGCTCGAGATCCTCTTTGGGCGAAAAGAAGTATTAGTGCGGGATTCATCACAAGGCCACTCCAAAAATCTCCGAAGTCAACATCAGGCTTCATCTGCTTCATTCCCCGATGTCAAAGAGCGGGCATTCCCAGGAATAACCTGGGAACCTCCTCAATCACGAAAGCCAGCCTTCACACAAAAAGGAAAGCCTCGGTAAGAACAACTCGAGACAAGCGCCAAGCAGACCCTGGCAAGGAAACATCTAGATGAAAATTTTGAGGTTGCTACACAATCAAATCAAGAAGGTCCGACCCCTTTATGGGGCCCCAAAGTGCCTGGCAAGCAAGGCCCCGATAGTGATCCCCAGCAAAGAAGTCCCAAGGTTCCAAGCAAAAAGGGGAGAGCTAAGTTAGAATCCCTTATGAAGAGGTCTGAAACAAAGCAAGAGTCACCACCTGAAAAGCCTTCTGCGGCAGTTTTACCTTAAAGCTCTTGCTTCATTATAGCCGAATTTCAAGAACTCCCACCTAAAATAGTTAACCAGGCAATCAGTGCTACGTTTCTGGAGACTCCAGAGGAGGATGGCTGGACTAGTGTAGCCTCGAAGAAGTATAAGCGTTCTGCACCGGTGAGGAGAAAGCACGGATTCCATAACTCCAAAGCTGGGGGCATTCCCCGACCGTCGGCAAAATGGACATTCCCTCTCCCGCTGAGATAGCACAAGCAAAGAAGCGGGAGAAGAACAGGAGAAAGAGTTTGAACAGAAAGCTGAAGCGACATGCCGAGCAGGCCGTCGCTATGGAAAACTTCGGCGAATTAACTCCCCTATAAAAGTTACAGAAGTTAATTGATGAGCTTGAGGAGTACGTCCCTTCTACGCCTACCAAGGCTATCCCTCTCGATAAATACATTCCATGGGAAGAGATGGAGCGGAAAACTCGGCTAAAGAGCTGGCTCCAACAAATGTATAAACAAGCACAAGAGGGAGAGAAGCTTCCTATCCCCGAGGAACTTTCCTTCTTCTATAAAGATGAAGAACTTACCATAGAAAAGCTACAAGCTATGTTAAAAAGCTTTTCATGCAACATGGTGTCCATTCCTCCTCCCGAAAGTCTATACGGACCAACCGAGAGCAATAGTACGGCCCTCCCCGCCGAGGATAGGATTACCATAGCCACTTATCATCGCCGCAATGCATAACTCCGAAATCGGGGACGCGGAGGAGATCGTCGCCGCGGGCGAGGAAGGCATTCAGCGTCTTCTAGTAACGGGAATGCTAACTCGGCACATCCTCGAAACGTCATTATTTTCAAAGGCGAAGACCCGGGGCCTATTCTCGAAGTTCAGATTCGAGCAGATACCTTCCTTTTCGACCCATCAGATGAAGAGGAGGGGCCGGCAGCGCCAACCCCCCAAAAGGCAGCTACCCCCTCTCAAGCTCAAGACGGAGTCTCCACCTTCTCCTTCGATTTATCAGATAGAGAGGATGGGGCAGTAGATTCGGCACTGCAACAAAATTCAGCTGACCCGGCTCAAGCAGGTCCCTCTGGTAAGAACAATGAGGAGCTGCCTCTTCCCGAAGAAGATTCCCTGGCTCCACTATTCCAAGAAGAGCCTAATGATCAAGGGAAGGTTGAACCAAGCAAGAAGCCCGTCTATCAACCTAAACCTCTGATGGAGGTGATCCCTCCGCTAGATCAGGCTCGTACGCGGGCCGATCGCAAGATCATTCAGCATATGAAGCAGTTCCCAACGAATGTCACCATATGGGAAGCAATTGCTTGGAGTAAAGAGCTCTAGGAAGCCCTCGTAAAAATACTCCAAGAACCAGAGGTTTACGAAGCCCATGTAATCGAGCTTCAGGACCAAGCATATGAAGCCCTAGCAGCAACGGTCACCTTCACAGATAAAGACATGTTGCTGTCTTTTGCTTGTCACAATCGGCCTTTGTACATGCAAGGGAAGATAAATGGTCATCAACTAAACCAGATTTTGGTAGATCCTGGGGCGTCTGTCAACATAATGCCCTTGAAGACTTTCAAGTCTTTATTTCTCATACCCTATTTGCAAAGGGTTCATGATGTCAAAATTTCAGGATTTAACCAAGACTCGGAGGATGCATTGGGTAAGGTAGAGGTGGAGGTGACCATGGACAGTTTTGTCACTAAGGCCACATTCTACATCATTAATGCAAACACATCCTACAAAGCTCTGCTGGGGAGACCCTGGTTACATGAAAATTGGGTCATCCCTTCTACCCTTCATCTGTGCATCAAATTTGCAAAAGGCGGAGAGCAACACACAGTCTTTGCTGACCGGGCTCCCTTTCGACCAAATGAATGTAATCTAACCGATGCTCAGCTATATTTCGGGGAGCCCACTATTAATCCTCATCCCGGAATTAAGGGCAAAGAAAAGCAAAAGGCATCCTTGGAAGAAGAAGATGAACAAGAAGAAGAGCTCTTCACAGTTAATGAAGATCTTGCTAAACTACACCGGCTGCATATGCAAGCTGATGCTCCTAACGCCAAATCGGCTCGGCTGGAAAGACGGGAGGTCAACTTTGAAGCTAATCTCATTAGTCGGTCTATCGACAAAAGCATCTCTTTACCGTCAGCATGCATACAGCTCCCCTTCTTAAGAAGGGAGCATAAAGTTGACCAGTTGAAAACATTCATTGTTACTTATCAAAGGAAAGGGAAAAGAAAGAATGATGAAGCCGCTAGGCCGATTGTCTTTTACAAAGGAGACCTGGTCCCTCAAGACCATGTGGAAGATGATCATAATTGGGGAAACTGGGGTAAGGGATCCCAACATACTCTCAAAACTGTTCATGACATGGGCGACATGCCCAGACATATTAAAGAAATGTGTCAGAAGCAGCATATTCCTCAAGTTCAAGAAGCTTCTCGGCATGACTATTTTCAACAATTGTGGCACCCTTCACAAGTCAGAGGGCAACCCCCTTTCTCCAAGAAAGATAGGAGAGGATTGGGCTATGACCCTGAGGCTGAGTTCAAGGTACACTATGCTGTCAATACTATAGGGCTGATGCCTTCTCCTAGTGATACTAGCCTCGGCTCGAAGAATGATGCTTGCATCACCGAACATCAAGGCGACCTTCTTCCTCAATTTTATATTGACAAAAGGGCTCCTTGCCCCGCCGGCCCTAGTCACCAGGAAGAGCCTATTATACAGCTGCCCATTCCCCCTGGGTTGGGAGATGCTCAACAGGCGGCCCTATGCCAATTGGCCGGGCTCGGCTTAGAAAGTTATGAGCAAGTTATTGCACTTCCTCCCTCAGATAACCGGTAGGAAGTGTTGACCACCAGATTAGCAGGATTGGAATAAGAAAATCAAGTGTTGAAATCGCTCGTACAAGAACTATTCCGAGAACGAGACGCCCTGTTTAGGCATCTCGTCTCTTCACCTAATTGTGAAGCCGGTTACCGAGCTCAAATCGATGTCAACCCCCCAATGGGTTTCACTGAAGCATCGACTGGCCAAGGCAAATATGTAAAGGCCCGTTACCCCGCTGTTAAGGAGGTAACCAGCATGCCACTCTTTTCCGTAGATGCCTATCTTCAAAGGAAGACTGGCGCAAGTCAACATCACAAAGGTGTTCCGGACAAGTCTCCTGTTATAACCCTGGCACAGCGAATGGAAACACCATATTCTTTTATTAAGGCACATACCGTACCATTGTTTAAATTTTGCATGGCACGGGACCTTATAACGCTCCCACAGCCTCGAAAATCTTCCAAAGGCCGTACAGCTAAAGAGCTCAACTTCTGTCAGTATCATCAAATGGCAGGGCATGCCACCGAAGACTGCTACATCCTCAAGAATAAGGTTGAGAGTCTGATACAGATCGGGGTCATCCAAATTAAGAATCATCGGGTATCTCCCCCCCCCCCCCCCCCGGCCTCATGATTGGGAGCGGCCTAAGATGTCGGCCAAGCAAATTTTTGCCCTAGCTGCTTTTTCGCTACCCAAGTTTATGCCAAAGGAATTATCCTCAGAGCAGTTCCCCGTCTTCAGGGGAGACCTGATTGGTCCTACCTATAGCTGAAAGGGGAAGTCCAAAGCCCACTATTCAGTTAACACTCTAGGGATGGTACCCTCCTCCGCCAATTCTGACTCCAGCAAAGAGCCTGAGGATGATACAAATCACCAACTACAAGAGGCAGCCTCAGAAGGCCTACATGAGCAGCTATGCTCGGCCATCATCAATAACTTAGACTACTGTGATTTTCACGTAGCCCAGGTTGATGACAGTGAAGATTTCCTTGACTTGTAGCCTGCTCCGCGGGAACTCAAAGACGGCGGACAAGCAACTATAGATGAATTAGCTGAGCTCAACCTCGGACAAGCCGGTGAGCCTCAGCCGATTTTCATTAGTGCCCTCCTCAATGAGGAGGAAAGGTAGGCATACAAACAACTCCTATTGGAATACAAAGCTTGTTTTGCCTGGACTTACAAAGAAATGCCTGGGTTAGACCCGTCTGTGGCAGAGCACGAATTGGCAATACTTCCCACCGCTAAGCCTATCAAACAAGCCCAAAGGCGTATGCGACATGAGCTTGAGCTCAGAGTAAATGCTGAAGTAGACAAACTTTTGAATGTGGACTTCATAGAGCCTTGCATTTATCCAATCTGGCTCGCCAATATAGTCCCTGTTAAAAAGAAAAATGGCCAAGTTCAAATCTGCATCGACTACAGGGACTTAAATAAAGCCTGCCCAAAGGATGATTTTCCTGTCCCTATTACTGAAACCATGGTCGATATGACCACTGGATATGAAGCTATATCCTTCATGGACGGGTCATCAGGATATAATCAGATCCACATGGCCATCAAAGACAAGGTGCACACGGCCTTCCGGTCCCCCAAAGGGATCTTCAATTATAAAAGAATGCCCTTCGGCTTGAAGAATGCTGGTGCCACCTATCAAAGGGCAATGACTAAATTTTTTAATGAAATGCTCCACGACTTTGTCGAGTGCTATGTTGATGACCTCGTCGTAAAAAGTCTAAAGCGGGAAGATCATTTGACTGACCTGCGTCGGGTCTTTGAAAGACTTCGGCAGTTTCAACTCAAGATGAACCCGATGAAGTGTGCTTTTGGCGTTTCAAGTAGCAAGTTTCTCGGCTTTATTGTCAGATACCGGGGGATAGAAATAGACCCTAATAAAATCAATGCCATTCAGGAGTTGCCACCTCCTAAGAACATAACCGAGTTAAGGTCCCTCCAAGGAAGGCTAGCCTACATCAGGCGCTTCATATCCAATCTCTCAGGAAGATGTGCCCCTTTTGGGAAATTGATGAAAAAGGGCGCACCATTCGTGTGAGACCTGGGATGCCAGCATGCATTGGAGCAACTCAAAGAATATCTCCTTACTCCCCCAGTATTGGGAGCGCCAGTCAAGGGAAAGTCACTCATATTATATATTGCTGCCATGGACGCTTCTTTGGGAGCCCTACTGGCACAAGTAAATGAAGAAGGCAAGGAGCAACCGTTATACTACCTTAGCAGGAAGTTGGTTGGCCCTGAGCACCGCTATTCTCCAATGGAGAAAGTATGTCTGGCATTGGTATTTTTCGTGAAGAAGTTGAGGCATTACCTCCTATCCCATCAGGTGGAGTTAATTTCAAGATACGACCCCCTCAAATTTCTCCTTAAACAGCCCGCACTGTCAGGGAGACTGGGAAAATGGGCGTTACTCCTCATGGAGTTTGACATAACCTTTGTCCCACAAAAAGTAATTAAAGGACAAGGAATGGTGGAATTTCTCGCAGCACATCCAATCCCAGCCGATTCACCTCTCAATATTGAACTTCCTGATGAAGAAACACTCCGGCCCCAATTGGGAACAGAAGGCCGCATTAAATATATGCCATTACAACAAGAAGAAGAGATCCTCACAATCGATGTCCCTTGTTGGGAGCTTTACTTTGATGGTGCCTCCCGGACGATTAAGAAGTCGGATGGTACTACAACCCTCACCTTAGGGGCAGGCATTGTCTTTGTTACTCCTCATGGGGGGATTCTACACAACTCATGTGCTCTCATGAAACCCTTGACAAATAATGAAGCAGAATATGAAGCATTAATTGTCGAACTTCAACTAGCTCTTGAAATGGATATTAAATGCATTAAGGTTTATGGCGACTCGCAGCTCGTCGTGCAACAAGTGACAGGCGACTATGATGTTCGCAAGCAGGAATTAATTCCTTACCATGACACGGTGATAAGGCTTAAGGAGAAATTCTACCTATTTGAGATTGGTCATGTCCCAAGAAGCAGAAACTCTCAGGCAGATGCCTTGGCAAAATTAGCCTCCGCCATAAAGCTCCCACCTGAAGGGGAGCTAGACATAACCGTCAGACACCGAAAGCTCATGCCAAGTGTCTTAGACGAAGAAGCCGACCCTACAACCCCTGAGGTCAATGCAATTGAAGAAGGCGATCCCGTTGAGGGAGAGCAACAAGATTGGCGTCAACCAATTATTGATATCAAGAATGGCCGCCTCCCTGCAGATCGGGCTCAAAGGGTACAATTGCTGCGAAGGGCTACATCCTATCAATTGGTAGGAGATCAATTGTATAGGCTCGTTCCTGAGAAAGATAAGTCTGTTCTCTTACGTTGCCTCTCACCAAGAGAAGCCAAGAGGGTCATGCATGAGATCCACTTAGGACTCTGTGGTGCCCATCAAGCGGGAGACAAGATGAAAAACAACATCAAACTCAAGGGTTTTTACTGGCCTACCATGTACGCAGATTGCAATCGGTATGCTCGCACATGCCACCAATGCCAAGCTTTTGGCCCAGTTCCAAGAAGACCCCCAACCTCTTTACATCCCACGGCTCCTACATGGCCCTTTGCAGAGTGGGGAATGGATATTGTAGGACCCTTCCCACCATCCTTAAAAGGTCTCAAATTCATACTAGCTGCAACAGATTACTTCTCCAGGTGGGCCGAAGCCATCCCTTTGCGGGAGGTAACGGGAGAAGCAGTTGCCCAATTTGTCAAGCGTCATATAATATACAGATTCGGTACTCCTAGCCGGATCATGTCAGACAACGGTACGCCATTCAAAAATAGAACAATATATGCATTGGCTGCCAAGTTCCACATAGACTGGAGGACTTTCACGATTTACAACCCCCAAGCTAATGGGTTAGTCGAAGCATTCAACAAGACCCTTTGCAAGCTTTTGGCCAAAATTGTCGGCAGCCGCAAAAGAGACTGGGGTGAGAAAATACATGAAGCTCTTTGGGCATACCGAACGGTCTACAAAACCCCCATCGGGTGTTCCCCCTTCTCTCTGGTATATGGGGCCGAAGCTGTCATACCGATCGAAATTGAGATATCATCCTACCGGGTCGCCCTACATAATGGCCTCTAGACCCAGGAGCAAGATGAAATAGAGAGAAGGTTAGAAGAACTGTCTAACTTGGAAGGGAAAAGGCTGGAGGCCTACAAGCACCTCCAAGCATACCAAGCCCGAATGACCAGAGCCTATGACAAGCTTGTCAAGCAAAGGGCGTTTAAAGAAGGCGACCTCGTCATGATAAAAGAAAGAGAGGTCATGGCCGGTAAATCCAGTGGCAAGCTCCAACCCAATTGGCGCGGGCCCTATGTCGTCTCCAAGGTCTATGAGGGAGGCGCCTACAGGGTCATTGACCACAAGGGAGAAAATATGTTCCCTCCATTAAATGGAAAACATTTAAAGTTATACCATGCTCCTGAGTACGAATTCCCGCAGCAATCACTGCCGCGTCTTTCCTCTGTTGATACAAGTTAAAAAAAAACGGGGCTTAAAATAGAGGTGCCCCGGCGGACTTAGCCATTCCCATCACAGGGATGGTTGAGGGTAAAAAGGCCAAAGAAACCCGACTGAGGTGAAAACCCGAAAGGGCACCTCAAGCAAAAATGGGCAACCCCTCAGCCTGAAAACTCGGAAGGGCGCGTTGGAAAAAGCTAAAGGGGCCTAGTGTTGGCGAAAACCTGAAAGGGCGCTAGCACTAGTAAAGTGAAAAAAAAAAGAGAGAAAAAAGAAGAGAAGAAAAAAAAAGAGAGGGTCCTCCTGTCCCACCGCCCTAAATCCAAATCTCAGCACTAAACCACTTTGTGGCCAGCCCCAAATCCAAATCCCTAAGTTTCGGCACTAAACCACTTCGTGGCCAGCCCCAAACCTAAATTCTTAAGTCTCGGCACTAAGTCACTCGGTAGCCTGCCCCAAATCTAAATCCCCATGCCTCGGCTCTCTAAACCACATCTTGGCCATCTGTCCCCAAAATCCCAGAATTCATGTCATAATTCTGGCTCTAAGGTTACTTACTTGGCCAATCCCAAATCTCCGAACTCCACCCTATCAGAGGTTAGCCGAAGGATGGAATCAAGGTCACTCATCACAAATTCCTAATCCTTGTTCCAAGTTCTTATGGGGGAGGTTTGTTCTCCTCATTCAAAAAAATGGGGCTTAAAATAAAGGTGCCCCGACAGACTTGGGTAGGCTAGGTTACTAGTCACTCAAGGGCAAAAAGGTCATAACCCGATTGAGGTGAAAACCCGAAAGGGCGCCTCAGGAAAAAATGGGTAACCCTTCAGCGTAAAAACCTGAAAGGGCGTGCTGGAAAAAGCTAAAAGGGGGCTAGCGTTGGTAAAAACCCGAAAGGGCGCCAGCACTAGTAAAGTGAAAAAAAAAAGAAGAGAAGAGACATATTCATGCACAAAAGCAACACAAACTTTTTGTAACAAATGTCATTCACTATAAAAGTGTGACCCGAGACAAGCCCTCGGGCTAACCGCAAGAACAATGAATGTGCAGGAAAAAGAAAAGTGTAAGAAATCATAAAGGCAGATCCAACCTCACTAATGACGAGGCTTCTTCTTCATCAAATCTGCTATCTCCGTTTGCTTATTATTGATCTCGCATTGAAGCATGGAATTTTGAGAAGTAAGGGCTGCCACCTCATCCTGCAGGTGTTGAGCCCTCTCCGTGTGGGAGTTCCCATTGACCAAGTACGCCTGCGCTCTAGCCAGTAACTCTTCGGCAGCTTGACGGCAACGTAAGGCCTGCTCCTTCTCTGTCGTTGCTCATGCTTCCACCATGTTATTTTCGTCCTGGATGGCCTTGACCTTTGCCAGCAGTGCTTTGTTCTCCTTTGATAAGGTGGCTATGTCACACTTCAAGTGTTCAATTCGCGTGCAGCAAGCCTTCCATTCAGAAGCTTCATATAGGGCCTGAAAATCCCCCCAAGTCTTTTCCACGGCTGTCATCCATGGTTCTTTGGCTAACCCCATGGTGTGATAAGCTTGGGTACTCCTCTGAAGGGCATCCCGTACAGTCTCAATGGTAGGAAGAGCCTCCTGTTGAAGTAAAACTTGTGCACTGCCTATAAGACTTGGTAATATCAATTCCACTGCCATGAGAGGAGAAAGTTAGGGAGAATCTGGCCATATAATCTCGTGCCCTGGAAAGTCTGATGGGGCGCTGATCTCGGGACCTGTCAAAGGAAGAGCGATTATCAGCCACCACTATGTTGCAAAAAAAATAGGAACAAAAAACCACATGAAAGTCGAGAGACTTTTACTCAAGGTAGTCTCGTACCTAGGGGCACTACAGCGGCAGGCGCCCCCGGATTAGCCACCGCTCCAACAACTTCTTTACTCACGAGAGAATTAACGGTTAAGCCTAAAGGGAAGAAATACATATTCCATCATCAGGCAGATGAAGTCAGCAGCAAGATAATTGAAACAGCAGAAAAAAAACCATTACCTACCGATTCAGGCAGAGTCCCTCCCAAAGATGTAATTGGCTCCTCTCTTGTTTTAATAGAGAGGGCGGCGTCACCCTCATTGCCTGCATATCCTAAGAATGCCCATAATGTAAAAATTTGAACGTCTGATGAAAGGGAAAGAGCAAGCAAAGAGAATCAATTTACCCTCATCACTCTGGTGGAAAGTTTCGGGTTGATCCATTGATAATCCTCCTTGGGGCTCTATTATGGATGTTGAATCAGTCCTTACTCCGGACGCTCCACTCCTATGAACCCCTTCCAACGAAAGGGTCACCCCTTGCAAAGGAGGAGCAGAGGACCCAATCGTCGCAGAAATGGTCACTACACCAAAGCAATAAGAAGAAATGCTCCAAATTTATAAACATCTCTTGGTTGATATATGACGAAAAGGCGAAAAGAATTAATGATGTTTACTAGAAAAAAAATAAGTCGGCTGTTTGATCAGGTGGCTTGATAGGGGCGGTTCACCCTCTTCAAGGACAGATTGGTCATTAACACCCCCTTGTGAAGTTAAGGCATTTCTTGGGCGCACAGTTCAGCCAGTAAAGCTTCGTCATAACCTGTCAATGTACTCCCCCTAACTACATGAGCATCGGAGTATGCAGGAAGCTCACCATCTGGCGTGGAGCCCAATAATGCAGCATATGCTCCCATGACGCCATCCAAAGCCCCTGTTTAGAGACGTCAGTCATATTAACTCCTAAGTGACAAGAGCAGGGTGCTAGAGTAAGCGGATAAAAAAAAGGAAAAAAGGGGGGGAGGGACTTACCTCCGCCACAAGCAGCTACATCTCGCGGACTGTTGTCATGCGAGGGAGGGGAAGCATCCGACACTGCGTTATAGTCATAATTCAACATGCCTAAATCATCTAACCCTTCGTCCTCCTTCTCATTTTGGCCGGCGGTTAGGGGAATATCTATGTCAACTACAGGGACACTCCCCGCAATCTCCCCAGTAATACTGGGGTCAGCTGAAAAAAGACAAAGAAGTGACAAACGAGCTCATGTTATAAGACTTTCAAAAAAAAAGCAAGCAAAAGAAGTAACAAAGGTTACCCTGATGCTCGTCTACTGGGGCCTTTCTCTTTGATTGGCGACGAGGAGTTTTCACAAGAAGGTCGTCATCATCCCCTCTCCGCCGCTTGGCATGATGGGAACTTTTCTTCTTCTTAAAGGTGTCGGCAGGGACAAAGCTCGCGGCAAGAAAAAAAATCAGCATGTAAAAGGAAGTTCTCGTTTCAAAGCAAATCAAACAAAAGAAGAAGTGTAAGAGGAAGAACATATACCAGCCGGAGCAGGAGAGAAGGAAGGTTGTAATACCACCTCTTCTGGCGGAAGGCCAATACTTTGTCCCGCTTGATAAATGCTATCCCAAATATCCCGGAGAACACTAGCATTTTCAATGAAAGAAATAAATTCAATGGCACCCATTTGAGCTACTGCATCCATTAAATGTCTCTCCCATTTCGGCCAGAGGTCATTATTAAACCCAGCAGGCAGCAGAGGGTCAGATAGAGAAGCATCAGGGGGATGGCCGCAATCAGAAAGTAAATGTCCCCACCAATAGTAAACTTTTTCATCAATAAGGGCTTCCCCCTTTTTCAAAGTCGGGTCCTCTGCACGCTTCAAAGGTTTCATGGCCCCGATATAAGTGTCCCTGTCAATAGCTATAGGCCCATGGGCTGCCTCCCACAACTCATGGAATTCCCGAACAGTCCGGGCAATATGAGGAAACTGAGAATACAAAAAAGATTGCTCAACTGCAACAGGGGGAGCATCAACCTTCTTTAAGCACCCCTCCTCAGCTTCCTTCAATTTCTGGGCCGTTTGCTTGAAGATGTTGCTGCACTGATACCACCAGCGGGCATAATAAATATCAACCTGTCCCGCTCGTTCGCCCGTGGGAAAAGAAATGCCCGGCTCCGGCCCCGGCCGGGTAAAGTGAAGCCACCAGCTGGCGGCTACAAGATGTCTATCATGTCCTCTGTGCAACCGTGCCCCCAAAGGGAAATCAGTATTCGGGGGTACCCCCTGATCATAGCCAAAATTCCGCCCGAAGCGGTGAGGATAATAGGGCTCAAGGAAAGTGCTCGTACCCTTCCGGAACACGAGTACCCCAGGGTGCGTACAATATAGCCACTCATCATAAAAAGCTCTGCTCGGGCGAGAACAATGAGGAAGATGATAAGTAACACCATCAGGCCCCTCAGTACTGAAAGGGCGGTATCCCCGCGTCACACAAGCGAGATCCCTACCCGGCTGACCCTGGGTAGGCAAAAAGGACAAAGCCCTCCGTGCTCCTGTCAACTGCTCAAAGGGACTCTGATCCAGCCGATTGCGGAATTGGAATATCAAGGGCGCTGCAGGGTTCTCCACCCTCACACTCTGACACAAACCAGGAAGCAATAGACCCGCCCACGCACTCAAGTAATGCGTCGCCAACCGAACACTGCGGTCTCGTGGCGAGCTAGAAGCTGTCAAACTACCCAAGCCATGATAAATATTGGCCAGGGCCGCGGGAGCAAGGGCGAGCCTCCGGCCATCAGCAAGCAGGCAAGCCGGATATATCAATTCGGGGCGTACAATGCCCTCCTCTCCATAAGGTACTACGAAAGTGGATAGCCAGTAAACGAGATAAGCAGCCAAGTAGGTCTTGTCCGGGAGCTTGTGGGGATTCCACCCCTTATTCTGTGGTGCATACAGATATCGCCTATTCTCAGGCAAGTCAGGAGAAAGCTGATAATACTGGTCAAGTGGTTTGTCATCCTCAGCAAAGCCATCCTGAAAACAAAATGGGCCATTATAAAAGAACCTGATCCAAGCACTGAGGCTGACCCTCACTGTACTAGTGGAAGCAGAAGGGGTCTTTCCCTTTCCAACTCGACCAAGGTCTCTCCAGACCTTCATCAAATAGCGAAAGCCAAGAGGTAACCCGTAAGAGCCAACTCCAGTGGTGTAACATCTATGCAGGTCATTAAGGCAGGCCTCCTCATACATATGGCCAGAGATAGGGAGGCTCGAAATCCGGTGAAAACTCCATAAGTCTAGGGATGTCTCTCCCTCTACTGTTGCAAAAGTGTTGAATCGCCGATTAAATCTCTCTGCCAATCCCTGAAGAAGTCCAGTGTAGCAGGGATACCGATAAAGCGCAGCGGTCACAGCATGGCGGATACCCACATGCTCCAGAATATCATGATAGTGATGGATGACACCCATCAACAACTCAGAATCCCCCAAGTGAAACCTGTGGGAAGCCGTCACAGACCATCGCCCATACCAGCTAGGCGCAGAGCCGCCCATGATGCGATCCAGAAAACACAAATTGTCGTAATCCTCGACCGTGAACTGAGTGCCCGAAGGCAGCAAGAAAAGCCCGGAAGAGGGAGGCCCTGTCTTGTGCTGCCCAAATAACTCCCATATGGCAGGGATCACTGAACAAGATCTGCTGTAGCCATAATCTTCTGCCGCAAAAAAGCCCAGTTGAGTGGCTCCTGGAAGGCAGACATGTGAAGAATATCCCAATCGGAAACTAGGGTGCGAGTAAGTACAAGTCTCCATCATACTGTCTCGCCCTACCAGAATAGTTGTGACGACCCGGATCCCGGATACCAGATATACCCGATAGGACTATCGAATACACCTGATACCACTTAGAACCCGCGAGGCCTCCCAAGAGCGGTAAAACTCCGAAGGGAAAAAGGATTGTCGTGTAGTACATTGAAGCCACAGAGATATAACAGTAAGCAATAATATTTTATTAGATCGGGTTGCCAAAGTAGTAGAAATAAAATTACTTTTTAATTAACAATTTCAATTTAACAATTATACCAGAGTCTAGTCCAAGAAATTAAAGACGAGTACAGGCCACAGGGAAAGAACGTACACTGAGGTCGGGGGATACCCGACGTAGGTACCGCTGGCAACTACAGACGCGCCACACCAGGAACCACGAACAGAGACGACGCCACCCACCTGAAAAGCAGGGGTGAGTCTCTAAACAGAGACTCAGTAGGGGTCACGCGGATCCCCACTGAGAAGCACGCAGTACACGGAATAGAAAGCAACAGGAGTAGCAAAGCAGGAAAAGCTACACTACAAAGCTATAAAAAGAACGGGAACAGCAGGAGTAGGGAACAGGCTAAGAGCAAGGGAAGCTAAAAGAAAAGGGAAAAGTGAGGCCGTAAAACTCGGAACACGGCCACTGAGAAGAACTCGGCTCCCTAAGCTACTCCAAGCCGCAACAGAAGGGCGACTCTGATCTGACAAAGTTAGGAGTTACCGATCTGCCGACACAATGCCATGCCTAAGACGAAGGCCTGCAAAGACAGACAAAAGTCTAGAAAAGATCTAGACAGACGACAGATAGACTCGACGACACACACGACTAGAACATCGTGCACACAACATAACACTGACCTTTGGTAGGGCCACACGAGGGTTAACCCGAAAAGGTCACGACATGCGAGAAACACGAGAGTCACGTGTCACGTGACGGAAGCACCTCCTCACCAGAAGAACAGCCAGCGGCGTCCACTAACGTCTTACACTGCGCCACGAGTGTCTCGCCTACGGTACCGCTGAAGGCACGGTAGAGTCGCAGACATGCGCTGAACCAAACAGGAACAATAGCAACAAGTAACTAGTCAGGGTCACGCCCGTCGACGTAAGTCCTCAGCCCCTGACCACGTGTGCACACACTGGCTCTTGCCTAAGCCAGGCCCTCTAGCTAGTTTTCTCCCTCGGTAGGACGCCACCGCTGGCCGGGAGCGCACAAAACTAGCTTACAAACCGTATCTCGGGAACTGCCCTTTCCACCCCTCCGAGGTGGGTCAACACACTGGATCGGGTGCGTTGACAGGCAACGACAAGTGGAGGCTCATAAGACACCAGACTCAGGAACACAAGTGCTAGAGTACAGACAAGCTAGAACGCGCTGTCACACGTACTACTAGGCACCACTGGCAGTACAACCACTACCAACAGACTCAGGACTAGGGAACTAGACCATCAACGTAACGATCCTTGAGTCGGACGACTCAAAGGCAAGATCGTCACAGACAGCGGAACAAGCCGCCAATCGGCCTAATCCTAAGCCACGGGAAACGATGCTCCGCAGAAAATGACTCACGAAGACCTGAGGGAACACCAAGGACCCTCAGCACGCCTGGACACACGGACCGAGGTAAGACGATACCTCGAGGCGTCCAGAACCAAAGTCTCGGACTGGACAGAACTACCGAGACACACACACACAAGGTCACCCGTCAACCACAGGGTCACCCCGGGTTGACCGGAACCAGACAAGACACACAAGCACAAACCCTCTTGGCCACCTCGGAACACGATTACAGCCCTCATAAGACATCGGGTGATGTCCACGTGACAATGGCGAACCCCAAGGTCAAGCCAAGATACCGGAAACCAAACCACCGATAAACCACTCTCTGGGCATAGGCTATCCATCACTCGGCCGCTAGGTCAACCAAGCAGTCAAGGAGGAATCGCCACGCAACCAGAGGCAAAGACACTGGCGGTCCTAGATTAAGTCGCTCGGAGAAACTATAGCAGTCAAGGAATAGACCGCACACAATTCACCCGAACCGACCGCTCCAGAGAACCACCAGACAGACAAACCAACACTAGCAGTCCAGGATAGGACCACTAGAAACATCGCCCTAACTCACGTAGACGACCGACACGAAACAGACAGGACATACAGAGACTTGGGGGAACTCCGACACCCTCAAGGCACTGGACACACAAACCGAGGTCAAATCGTACCTCTAGGTGTCCAGAACCACGTCTCGAGCTGGACAAATCCATCGAGACACAGGCAAGGTCGCATGTCGACCATTAGATCACACCGGGTCGACCAGACCAGAGCAATGACTCTAACACGACATCGGGAGAAGTGATCACGATAAACCGATGACACATCGGGGATGAGCGGTTTAGAATGGACCACTCAATAGGATGAACGGTCCAAAACTGACCACACAAAGGGGTTGAACGGTCCGGAACTGACCGCACAACTCCAAGGGATGGACGGTCCCAAAGGGACCACACAACTAGATAAACGGTCCTAACTGGACCGCACAACGAGATGAACGGTCCGAACCTGACCGCACAACTCCCAGGGGATATGTGGTCTACCAGATGACCACACAAGGGGATATGTGGTCTACTAGACGACCACACAACCTAAACCGACATAAGGTGGACGGTCCAGGACCAACCGCCCAAGGGGATGTGCGGTCTATCATACGACCACACAACCTCAAACCGACATAGGATAAACGGTCCAGGGATGGCCGCCCTTATACATGAATGGTCCGGAACTGACCGTTCAAGCATCACGGCGAGCAAACCGTGGGTTCGGCCCAACGGAGGCCTTTCCACGCCCCGTTCATCCCGAGACGAAGGGGATACAACCATGGACCTGCTGGCAATCACATAGACTCCGCCCGGAGTCAAAACGACGCACGAATCGCAAGAAACGGGCGATTCTAATGAAATCACCCAAAAAGGGTTTCTGGACTTCCCGGAGCCCTAGCGGTCAAACGGGACCACCAAACGAAACGAAATCAGTGACTATGGAACGCTGACGTCCCAGGGAGTCCATTGACAGCAACTGATCTAAAAATAGTTGCCGTTTTCCAGCGAACCTTACAAAACTCAAAAATCACGGTTTAGGCTAAACAAGCCCAAACTCAACCGTTTTCGTGCCGAACGACGTGCAATGGCAAGGAAAACGGACAGGGAGAAGTGGTGATCCGTCACCCTACCTCCACCGAAGAAACCGTGCCCCGAAGGGACTAAACCGCGCCGAAAACCGCGTCGCGAGCTCAAACGCCGACTTTGAATCCACCGCTCAGGATCGCGCCAAAATCGCTCCATCCTCGTCCCGTCGCGCACCCATCCAGCTCCACAGCGTCCCCAGCACTCGCCCCTAGGTCCTCCGTCTGTAGCCGGAGCCGAGAGGGCGAAACGGGAGAGAAACGGGAGAGAGAGAGGGCGTCGGCAAAAATGAGAAGGAGGAGAGAGGAAAGGAAAAGAAAAAGAAAAAGGAAAAGAAATTAGGAATTTTCCTAATTTCTGAAAATCTGATTTTTGGCCCTATCTCAAAAAAATACGCAAAAATAGTCAAAACGACCGGCTCGGAGAGTACATCGTCGCTGTAGCATCCTCGAGTCGATGAACTGACAAATAAACTCACCGTAGGGTTCCGTAACTAGTACGAGAGAAAAACCCACACGGATCGTAAAACTCAACTCGGAAGTCACAAAAGCGAACCAAAACTCACCGAAACAGATCCGAAAGATCTAATAAAGATCCAACAAGACCCATTACGGATCCATCAAAGATCCGGGACATTACATCCTCCCCTCCTTTAAGAAATTTCATCCTCAAAATTTAAGGACTAGCAATGGAGAAGCAAGGGAAGAACAACCCGACAGCACAACTATGGAAATGACACAAATATCGAGAAGCACGGCTCAGAGGAACATCGTCAGACCATAATCATCGGCACACGCTCTGGATCGAGCACGGCACCCAAGTTAACACAAGTCCAACACCTCCGAAATAGGGGCAACGTCGCTTATGTTTCACCTGAAATGGAGACACGACTAATGCCACAAGGAGAGATACCGGAAAAACAAAAACACAAACGCAGTAAGCGTCAGCTTACACAAGGAAACACAGTCCTCTCAGCTGACAGCTCGACAACATCGTCGGCTCCAGTGCCAAAGGCAACATGGAACACCTGGCACACAGGACGCCAACGACAACAGCACCGGACCACAAACACGATCAAGTCAGTCCTCACTCAGATATTACATCTTATCGAGTCGCAAGCTAACTCTACCAGAGAAAGGGAGTATAGCAAGCTAACTGACAAGGCCATGGTCGAAGATAGAGACACAAAATCATAGTGAAACAGCACTAAAACGACAGCAACATCACTTGCAGGATTCCGGCTCCGTATAGAACACAGAACCATGGAACACAACTGCAAGCAGGGTCACATCAAGGCACAAGAACAGCTGAGCACACGACCACAAGGGACGGGTCACGCATCAGACTGCTCACCAAGAAAAGGCCCACGATAATGAAAAATGACAATCTCAGGGAATGCACCTCAAGGACCACGATCACGCCTCGAGAGCACAACACCCAAGAGAAAGAATGCAGAACAGAGGGTACTGAATCAGCAAGGAATGCCGACAGGTTCCCCAACACTCGCAAATGCCAATGCCAACACCAGAAATGCTTCCAATAACAGCACGGCACGGCAACAACAACGTCAAGGCACAGGAAGCCAAGACAAAGTCACATCGAGAAAGAACAAACCTCTCGACCCGTGGGTAAACAGCCCACACGCTTCAGCTGCACACTCATAAAACGCACACAGGCATCAGAAAAATATCTCGGTATCCGCATCCCGACATACGTACGGCAACATCGCAATTCATGAAAATCGCAATATAACACGCGACGAGTACTGATCCAGCGAACAACCGATCACAAGAAGCCTAAGTGCAAGAAAAAGGTGTACCAGCTTCAGCACAAGGCCCAAGGGAAAGGCTAATCTCAGCTTACCTTCACGTCCTGAAAACAGTAAATGAGCCTTCACAATACATCGGCCGCTGGACACGGCACGACAAATACGGTACGCGACAGCTCTTAACACTATGATGGAGTCCAAAGCCAAGCAACCATATAACAAAGAGCAGATCAGACTCAGAATAAACCTGTCCACACTTAAGCAGACACAGGACAAAGGCATCACTAAGATAGCAATTCCAAGGCAAACCTCGAAAAGATTCCACCAGAAGGGACGAGAAGCAATAAGCTCAACCTCGAAAGCTCACCAGGAAGGGAAAATCCTAGCTTGCCTGATCAACTTCTCAAACACGGAATCTAATCGAGCACTTCAACAAAAGTGAGACACATCGGGAGTTGAACAGACTCAAGCCGGGATGACCAAAACAACGTGAGAACGTGTACGGTCATCAGACGAAGGCCAAAGGTCAACAGCAACCTGAACAACACACGGAGAAAATCTTGAACAACGTACTGTAGATTCAAGCCTTCCGACGTACACAGTCACGTACGACGAGATCGAGACAAACACCACGATAGAAAGAAGCGTCTCATCACATCCAGACGAGAACAAAAATCACCTTGCGCAGTGCCAGAACAGCATGCACAAGACCACATACGAAGAAAACAATGCGACAAATCATCGCAACACCTAAGCCAGCAAATGCCTGTACTGGACTTTAAGGACTCTGGATACTGCAATATCTCGGATTCCCATGTACTTCACACAACAATGCTCTGATACCAACTGTGACGACCCAGATCCCGGATACCAGATATACCCGATAGGACTATCGAATACACCTGATACCACTTGGAACCCGCGAGGCCTCTCAAGAGCGGTAAAGCTCCAAAGGGAAAAAGGATTGTCGTGTAGTACATTGAAGCCACAGAGATATAACAGTAAGCAATAATATTTTATTAGATCGGGTTGCTAAAGTAGTAAAAATAAAATTACTTTTTAATTAACAATTTTAATTTAACAATTATACCAGAGTCCAGTCCAAGAAATTAAAGACGAGTACAGGCCACAGGGAAAGAACGTACACTGAGGTTGGGGGATACCCGACGCAGGTACCGCTGGCAGCTACAGACGCTCCACACCAGGAACCACGAACAGAGACGACGCCACCCACCTGAAAAGTAGGGGTGAGTCTCTAAACAAAGACTCAGTAGGGGTCACGCGGATCCCCACTGAGAAGCACGCAGTACACGGAATAGAAAGCAACAGGAGTAGCAAAGCATGAAAAGCTACACTACAAAGCTGTAAAAAGAACGGGAACAGCAGGAGTAGGGAACAGGCTAAGAGCAAGGGAAGCTAAAAGAAAAGAGAAAAGCGAGGCCGTAAAACTCGGAACACGGCCACCGAGAAGAACTCGGCTCCCTAAGCTACTCCAAGCCGTGACAGAAGGGCGACTCTGATCTGACAAAGTCAGGAGTTACCGATCTGTTGACACAACGCCAGGCCTAAGACGAAGGCCTGCAAGGACAGATAAAAGTCTAGAAAAGATCTAGACACACGACAGACAGACTCGACGACACACACGACTAGAACGTCGTGCACACAACACAACACTGACCTTGGGTAGGGCCACACGAGGGCTAACCCGGAAAGGTCACGACATACGAGAAACACAAGAGTCACGTGACGGAAGCACCTCCTCACCAGAAGAACAGCCAGCTGCGTCCACTGACGTCTTACACTGCGCCACGAGTGTCTCACCTACGGTACCGCTGAAGGCACGGTAGAGTCGCAGACACGCGCTGAACCAAACAGGAACAACAGCAACAAGTAACTAGTCAGGGTCACGCCCGTCGACGTAAGTCCTCAGCCCCTGACCACGTGTGCACACACTGGCTCTTGTCTAAGCCATGCCCTCTAGCTAGTTTTCTCCCTCGGTAGGACGCCACCGCTGGCCGGGAGCCCATGGAACTAGCTTACAAACCGTATCTCGGGAACTGCCCTTTCCACCCCTTCGAGGTGGGTCAACACACTGGATCGCGTGTGTCGACAGGCAACGACAAGTGAAGGCTCACAAGACACCAGACTCAGAAACACAAGTGCTAGAGTACAGACAAGGTAGAACGCGCGGTCACATGTACTACTAGGCACCACTGGCAGTACAACCACTGCCAACAGACTCAGGACTAGACAACAAGACCCTCAGTAACGATCCTTGAGTCGGATGACTCAAAGGCAAGATCGTCACAGACAGCGGAACAAGCCGCCAATCGGTCTAATCCTAAGCCACGGGAAATGACGCTCCACAGAAAATGACTCACGGAGACATGAGGGAACACCGAGGACCCTCGGCACGCCTGGACACACGGACCGAGGTAAGATGATACCTCGAGGCATCTAGAACCAAAGTCTCGGACTGGACAGAACTGCCGAGACACACACACAAGGTCACCCGTCAACCACTGGGTCACCCCGGGTTGACCGAAACCAGACAAGACACACAAGCACAAACCCTCTTGGCCACCTCGGAACACGGTTACAGTCCTCATAGGACATCGGGTGATGTCCACGTGACAATGGCGAACCCCAAGGTCAAGCCAAGATACCGGAAACCAAACCACCGGTAAACCACTCTCTGGGCATAGGCTATCCATCACTCGGCCGCTAGGTTAACCAAGCAGTCAAGGAGGAATCACCACGCAACCAGAGGCAAAGACACTGGCGGTCCTAGATTAAGTCGCTTGGAGAAACTATAGCAGTCAAGGAATAGACCGCACACAATTCACCCGAACCGACCGCTCCAGAGAACCACCAGACAGACAAACCAACACTAGCAGTCCAGGATAGGACCACTAGAAACACCGCCCTAACTCACGTAGACGAACGACACGAAACAGACAGGACATACGAAGACTTGGGGGAACTCCGACACCCTCAAGGCACCTGGACACGTAAACCGAGGTCAAATCGTACCTCTAGGTGTCCAGAACCACGTCTCGAGTTGGACAAATCCATCGAGACACAGACAAGGTCGCATGTCGACCATTAGATCACACCGGGTCGACCAGACCAGAGCAATGACTCTAACACGACACCGGGAGAAGCCATCACGGTAAACCGATGACACATCGGGGATGAGCGGTTCAGAATGGACCACTCAACAGGATGAACGGTCCAAAACTGATCACACAAAGGGGTTGAATGGTCCGGAACTGACAGCACAACTCCAAGGGATGGACGGTCCCAAAGGGACCACACAACTAGATAAACGGTCCTAACTGGACCGCACAACGGGATGAACGGTCCGAACCTGACCGCACAACTACAAGGGGATATGTGGTCTACCAAACGACCACACAAGGGGATATGTGGTCTACCAGACGACCACACAACCCAAACTGACATAAGGTGGACGGTCCAGGACCAACCGCCCAAGGGGATGTGCGGTCTATCGTACGACCACACAACCTCAAACCGACATAGGATAAACGGTCCAGGGATGGCCGCCCTTATACATGAACGGTCCGGAACTGACTGTTCAAGCGTCACGGCGAGCAAACCGTGGGTGTAATATCCCGGACCTTTCGGATCCTTCTTCGTGGGTCCCGGATCTGGTTTTCGGAGCGTCTGGCTCTGTTGTGTCCGAAATTTCGTTTCGGACACCTTTCGTGTTCGGATCGGCGCGATCCGTAGTCGTTTCGGAGGCCCGGAGGCGTTCCGTGGCTTTTTCACGAGCGTTTTCCGATTCCCGGTGTGTGTTTCTACTTTTTCTTCGGAAGCTCGCTGCGGGCGAACCGGGCGGTTCACCCGGGCACGAGTGGTACCGTTGTGATCGGTACGTGTCGAGGATAGCGGGGGTGTAATTTCTTATTTTTTGGAATTTTCTGGATTTTTTGGGTTTTCTATAAAAACCCCCTTTTTCTCTCTCTCCCCACTTTCTTCTTCTTCTTCCTCCTTCCTCCTCCACCGTATCCCCTCCCTCTCCCTCTCTTCCCCTGGTTGGTCGCGGCTGGGATCCCCTTCGGCGGCAGACGGCGGCGGGGCGACGGCGCGGCGACGTGGGCGGCGGCGAGGTGGTCGTGGGGGCGTGCGGCGAGCGTGGGAGGCTTGAAGGTCGAGGGTTTCCAGAGCGTTCTTCGCGGTTCACAGACGATCCGGCGGAGCATTCGCTCCATTGAGGTAGGGTGACGTTCCTTAGCCTCTTGCCGTTCATTTCTGTGGTTTGTAGGCCGCGGGGAGGCCGAGATGGGCTAGATCGAGCATGTTTAGGGTTTTTCCATGATTTGGGGTGAGCCACCCGATATATGGTTTTAGCCCATGATTCTATGTTTTGGTGGCTTAGATGCATGCTAGGGGTCCCCAGGGGTCTTCCCCTTTGTTCTCCCCCTCTCCGATGGAGGTACGGGGGCGTGGTCGATGTTTTTGGGGTTTTGCCGCCGTAGCGTGCTCGGGGGCAAGCGACAGTCACTCCAGTGACCGTCACATGCTTGTAACGCCCCTAGAGGGGTGCGTTACTTCCCTGGGTGCTGGCCTTTGGGGTCGAGGCCTGTAACGGTCCTGCGACTGGCCGCCGTTTGCTAGTGACGCCCCTGGGCTGGGTCGTCACATGCTTTTCGACCGTTGGTTTTGACCGTTGGGGGTCAGGCCATGTGACGCGCCATTCTAGGTGCGTTACATGCGTGTAACGCCCTGGGGCAGGAGCGTTACTTCCTGTGTTCACCCCAGGCGTGAGGCCCATGTAACGCGCTGGTCCAGGTGCGTTACATGTGAGTAACGCGCCCGGGCAGGGCCGTTACATCCCTTTTTGAATCTGTGCGTGGAGGGGCGTGTAACGCGCTAGGCTAAGTGCGTTACATCCGTGTAACGCGCTGGGCCTGGGCCGTTACTTCCCTTTCCCCCGTGTTGAGTGACGGCCTGCATTAGACCGCCGTTTGGGAGTAACGGTCCCGCCTGGACCGTTACTTGCTAATGACGGCCCTAGGGTAGACCGTCACATGCCTGGTTGCCCCATGAGGGTGGCAACTCCGTTTTCTGTCCGACTTGGGTCTCCGTGCGACGGGGCTGGTGCGTGGGGTGATTCCCACACGTTGTCGGATTCGGGCGTTGTTTTCCGGTTGACTCGAGAGTCTACTCCTTCAATGACCCTCCACTAGTCGTAGCCCACCAGTACGAGGTGCTGGTCTCACCTGGGAGTGGTGTACGGGCACCCACCTTTCGAGACGGTTTGTGGACCGGTTCCCGTAGGCTCCTCGTCTTAGCCAGAGTCCGGCTGCGGGGGAAAATCGGTCAGAGGGCCAGACCTAGGACGCGTGGTCTGTGTGTGCACACGTGGTTGGGGGCGGTTGGACCCACGTCGACGGGCGTGACCCCAGCTAGTCACTTGTTGTGGTTACTTGTACGGTGTTTGCGCCTCGGGTAGGACCTACCACGTCAGGCGGTTCACCTGCGGTGCGGTGTAAGACGTCAGGGGATGCTACCGGCTGTGCTTCTAGTGGGTGGTACTCCTGTCGAGTATGGAGTGTCAGACTGTCAGTCGTGTGTTTCTGACCTTCGGGTTTGGCGGTTCGACCGTTGAGTTTTGGTCTTCTCGTACCGTGGCACGTGTGTCGGTTTGCGGGCCGTAGGGTCTAGTTCTGTAGAGTACAGGGCTTTCCTTTCCGAGGTACTTTCCTACCGCTAGAGTAGTGGTTTCTCATTTTTCGAGGTAGGGTTCGAGTGATCCCTACTGAGTCTTGTTCCGAGACTCATTCCCTGCGTGTTTTCACCGTGTTTCAGGTGAGACGCCACCTTCGGGGAGCGCGTCAGGAGCGCAGCGTGGTGCGGGTGCCCAGAGGTAGTGCCAGAGGTCAGAGCCGGGGGATGCCCCGTGTAGCTGTACTTTTTCCTTCTTGTCACTGTACTAGTCGTGGACTACTGTTGCTGTTGTTGTCATTTTATTGTAGACCAATTAAATTGTTATTTATTTCTTGCATCATATTATAACTGTTTAATTACTGCAATTATTTGTGATGCTTGTGTAGTTTCCACACCATCCTTTTTAACCCTTCCGAGTCTTCGGACTCGTGGGTGGCGGTACGAGTCTCGGGTTATCGGGCCTTCCCGGTAATCGGATTCTCGGGTCGTTACAGCTGGTATCAGAGCGCGGTTGTGGAATTACATGGGAATCATAGGTAATTGTAGTGGTCCACTAGTCCACGGCGATGATGTACAGGTCACGCTGGCATTGGGCACCGTGTGTTTATTCTGACATTGCCATTTTCGTGTTTTCTGTCTTGTGCTTCAGGAGCGAGGATGGCGCCGAGGAGGAGCTCTCGCTCTCAGTAGGGGCAGTCGACTGGAGGTCAGGAGATCCAGCAGGGGGTCCAGAGGGACCAGGAGGAGCATAGCAGAGTTCCGGGAGCTACCGAGGCCGCGGATGCTGCGAGAGCTCCGGGGGGCGAGGATTTCTTCCGTGGCATGTACCATCTCATGTCTCAGCAGTTTGGCGGAGAGGCTGCTGAGGGCTCGTCAGTCAGGGGTGGGCCGGGCCGAGCGGTGAGGGATTTCATACAGTTCCATCCACCTTACTTTAGCGGCCAGGCAGACCCTGATGCGGCTCGTGATTGGCTCGATGAGATGGAGCGGGTGTTCAGTTCCGCGAAGAGTGCTGCCAAGGACAGAGTGGTGTTGGCCTACAACCAGTTGCAGGGTACGGCTCGGAGGTGGTGGTCTTCCGAGTGGAAGACGTCCTTTCAGCTTCGTCCACTTGAGCAGGTCGAGTGGGGTGACTTTGTCAGTGCTTTCGAGCGTACGTACTGTCCAGATGTTGTTGCTACGCAGCGGATGCGGGAGTTTCTGGAGCTGGTGCAGGGTGACATGTCCGTGTTGCAGTACAGGGCCCGATTTGTCGAGCTGGGTCGGTACGCACCTCATGTCATGGAGCATGAGAGGGTGAGGACCACGCAGTTTGTACAGGGCTTGAGGCTGGAGCTGAGGCACCATTTGATCACGAATGGGGCCACTGATCTAGAGACAGCGTCTCGTGTTGCGATTTCCTTGGAGATGGATATGCAGAGGACTCGAGGACCGATCAGCCAGGGGCAGTCCGTGTCAGGTCGCAGCCAGCAGTCGGCTACTCAGCAGCAGGGTTTCTTCCAGCATGCGTCGGGTGGTTCAGGAGTACCAGCATCGGCAGCTTCGGTGACGGGATCTGCATCCTTTGGCTCGAAGGTCAAGAAGTTCTTGAAGAAGAATTTCCGTAAGAAGCACAAGGATCAGGGGCAGGCTTCATCGGGCAGTGTGCAGCAGCCGATTCCTTTGCAGCGTCAGGGATCAGTGGGTGGATCGTGAGGACCTTGTCCACGGTGTGGTGGGACCCACCCAGGCAGGCAGTGCACGGCGCCGATCATCTGTTTTCGGTGTGACCAGCCAGGGCACATGGCGTGTGACTGTCCTCAGAGGCCGCCGCAGCAGCAGGTTCCCCAGCAGCAGAGGCAGCAGCAGCAGTAGGGACAGTATCCGCCGCTACCCAGGTCAGCTAGTGTGGGAGGCAGGCAGAGAGCTCGAGGCTAGATCACGCACTTGACCAGGGCAGAGGCAGTGGCGTCGCAGCTCGTGGAAGGTACCGTTCAGATTTTGGGTTGTGCGGCTCGGGTCTTATTTAATTCTGGCGCATCTCATTCGTTTATTTCGGAGGATTTCGCGTCGAGCGTCGAGGAGCCGGTGACCCAGTTGTCCTGCGATTTGGCAGTGGAGTTGCCTTCGGGTGACTTTATGGTCACTCCGTATTGCTTCGACCAGGTTCCGGTTTGGATCGATGGGCGGAGTATGCCAGACAGGTTGTATGCGTTGCAGCTTCGGGATTACGATGTGATTCTAGGCATGGATTGGCTCGAGACTCATGGAGCGGTGGTGGATTGTGGAATGAAGAGGGTCTACTTCCAGCATCCGAGCAAGAGGACCTTCTATTTTCAAGGTATCCATTCCGCCTCTTCTCGATTTCTTATCTCTGCTATTCGAGCCCGTCGATTGCTTGATTCCGGTTGTCAGGGTTTTCTCGCGTCCGTGGTTGTGTCGGACCGGATGGAGCCGGATGTCGAGGACATTGCGGTGGTGTGCGAGTTTCCCGATGTTTTTCCTGAGGAGTTGCCTGGATTACCTCCCCAGCGGGAGATCGATTTCGTGATCGAGGTTGTGCCTGGTACGGGACCTTTGGCGAAGGCTCCCTACCGTATGGCCCCCGCTGAGTTGAGGGAGTTGAGGGCGCAGTTGCAGGAACTGCTGGCCAAGTGGTATGTTCGTCCGAGCTTTTCCCCTTGGGGTGCGCCCGTGTTGTTTGTGAAGAAGAAGGACGGTAGTCTGCGGCTATGCATTGACTCTCGGCAGCTGAATGATGTGACCATTAAGAACAAGTATCCGTTGCCACGGATTGATGACTTGTTCGACCAGCTTCAGTCTGCGCGAGTGTTCTCGCGGATTGATTTGCGGTCCGGTTACTATCAGCTGAGAATTCGCGAGTCCGATGTGGAGAAGACTGCATTCAGTTCGAGGTACGGGCATTATGAGTTCTTGGTGATGCCGTTTGGGCTCACCAATGCCCCAGCAGCCTTCATGGACTTGATGCAGAGGGTGTTTCATCCGTATTTGGACCAGTTCGTGGTCATCTTCGTGGATGACATCCTTGTTTATTCGCGGTCTGCTGAGGAGCATGCGTACCATTTGGGTGTGGTGCTGCTGACGTTGCGAGATCACCAGTTGTATGCGAAGCTCAGCAAGTGCGAGTTTTGGCTCAGCGAGGTGCACTTTCTGGGGCACGTGATTTCTGGTGATGGCATTTTCGTGGACCCCGTCAAGGTCGACGCAGTAATGCAGTGGCCGAGGCCGAGGTCGGTGACAGAGATCCGGAGTTTCTTGGGGCTTGCGGGTTATTATCGCCGGTTTATCCAGGATTTTTCCCGCATTGCGACCCCGATGACGAGGCTCACGCGGAAGAATGTGCCTTTCGTTTGGTCCGAGGAGTGTGAGCAGAGCTTCAGGGAACTGAAGAGATTGCTCACCCCGGCTCCGGTGTTGGTTTTACCTTCGGGATCGGGAGGTTTCGTGGTGTGTACAGATGCTTCCGGGGTCGGATTGGGTGCTGTTCTTTTGCAGCATGGTAGAGTGGTGGCTTATGCATCTCGGCAGCTAAAGCCCCATGAGGAGAACTACCCTACCCATGACCTTGAGTTGGCGGCGGTGATCTTTGCGCTGAAGATCTGGAGGCATTATCTGTACGGTGAGAAGTTCGAGGTGTTCACTGACCATCAGAGTTTGAGGTATGTGTTCTCACAGAAGGATCTGAACCTTAGGCAAAGGCGTTGGATGGAGTTAATGAAGGACTATAACTTCACCCTGTCTTATCAGCCGGGCAGGATGAATGTCATTGCCCATGCCTTGAGTCGGAAGGTTGTGGTCAGTACCTTGATGCTGCGGAGGTGGAGGCTCTGGGAACAGGTGCCCGAAGTCTCTTTCAGGCTCAAGATTCCCCAGGAGCGAGGGTTGGCTGTGCTTGCGAGTCTGACTGTCACTCCTGCTATCCGTCGTCAGGTGACAGAGGCTCAGCATGCGGACCCTGAGTTGCCCCGGATTCTGGCTATGGCTGACGTAGAGCTCAGCGAGGACGGTGCTGCGAGGTTTCGTGGCAGGTTGTACGTCCCAGCTGAGGAGCAGGTTCGTCGTGCGGTGTTACGTGAGGCTCATGGGAGCAGGTACACTGTACATCCGGGTGCGACGAAGATGTATCGGAACTTGCGGAGGCAGTTCTGGTGGCCTGGCATGAAGAGAGATGTCGCAGAATTTGTGGCCAGGTGCCTGATCTGTCAGCAGGTGAAGGCGGAGCATCAGCGACCAGGCGGTACTCTCCAGCCTTTGGATGTTCCTGCTTGGAAGTGGGACCATGTGACCACGGATTTTGTGGTGGGGTTGCTGAGGACCCCGAGTGGGCAGAACAGTATTTGGTTGCTGGTGGATCGGCTGACGAAGGTGACGCGGTTGCTACCGGTCAAGGTCAGCTGGAGCGTGCCTAAGTTGGCTCGTCTTTATGTGGAGCGGATCGTGCCGTTGCATGGGGTTCCCATTTTGATCGTGTCGGATCGGGATCCGCGCTTCACTTCTGGATTCTGGAGGAGTTTCCAGCGAGCTCTTGGCACGGAGTTGGCATTCAGCTCGGCGTATCATCCACAGTCAGATGGTCAGTCTGAGAGGACCATTCAGACTTTGGAGGACATGCTGAGATCCTGCTGCCTGGAGTGGCAGGGGAGTTGGATTCATCACCTACTGTTGGTGGAGTTTGCCTATAACAACAGCTATCATTCGAGCATCGGCATGGCTCCTTATGAGGCATTGTACGGGCGTCCTTGTCGGACTCCACTCGATTGGTTTGAGGTGGGTGAGCGTGTTTTGACGGGACCAGAATTGGTGCAGCAATGTGTGGATGTTGTGCACCTGGTTCGTCAGAACATGTTGGCGGCCCAGAGTCGGCAGAAGAGCTATGCTGACCGTAGGAGGCAGCCCCTCGAGTTCACCGTGGGCGATCGCGTGTTCTTGAGAGTTTCTCCGATGAAGGGGGTGATGCGTTTTGGACGGCGTGGGAAGCTGAGTCCCCGCTATATTGGTCCTTTCGCGATTGTGGAGCGCATCGGTGAGGTTGCTTACCGGTTGCAGTTACCCTCTGAGTTGGCGTCGGTGCATGACGTGTTTCACGTCTCGATATTGCGGAAGTATATGCCCGATGACTCTCATGTGCTCGAGTTTTCCGTTTGGCCTGAGGTGACTCCAGATCTTTCTCTCCCAGAGTTTCCGATCCGCGTGGAGGATAGGCGAGAGCAGCGCCTGCGGAACAAGGTCATTCCCTTGGTAAAGGTCGTGTGGCAACGACACTCTGGTGGTGAGGTTTCGTGGGAACGTGAGGACGAGATGCGTCAGCAGTTCCCGTATCTGTTTGAGTGAGTCTTCCTCTTCTTTCCCCTTGGGTTGTTCTCAATTTCGAGGATGAAATTCCTTAAGGGGGGAGGGCTGTAATATCCCGGACCTTTCGGATCCTTCTTCGTGGGTCCCGGATCTGGTTTTTGGAGCGTCCGGCTCTGTTGTGTCTGAAATTTCGTTTCGGACACCTTTCGTGTTCGGATCGGCACGATCCGGAGTCGTTTCTGAGGCCCGGAGGCGTTCCGTGGCTTTTCCACGCGCGTTTTCCGATTCCCGGTGTGTGTTTCGGCTTTTTCTTCGGAAGCTCGCTGCAGGCGAACAGGGCGGTTCACCCGGGCACGAGTGGTACCGTTGAGATCGGTACGTGCCGAGGATCGCGGGGGTGTAATTTCCTATTTTTTGGAATTTTCCGGATTTTCCGAGTTTTCTATAAAAACCCCCCCTTTTCTCTCTCTCCCCACTTTCTTCTTCTTCTTCCTCCTTCCTCCTCCACCGTATCCCCTCCCTCTCCCTCTCTTCCCCCGGTTGGTCGCGGCTGGGCTCCCCTTCGGCTGCAGACGGCGGCGGGGCGACGGCGCGGCGACGTGGGCGGCGGCGAGGTGGTCGTGGGGGCGTGCGGCGAGCGTGGGAAGCTTGAAGGTCGAGGGTTTCCAGAGCGTTCTTCGCGGTTCACGGACGATCCGGCAGAGCATTCGCTCCATTGAGGTAGGGTGACGTTCCTTAGCCTCTTGCCGTTCATTTCCGTGGTTTGTAGGCCGCGGGGAGGCCGAGATGGGCTAGATCGAGCATGTTTAGGGTTTTTCCATGATTTGGGGTGAGCCGCCCGATCTATGGTTTTAGCCCATGATTCTATGTTTTGGTGGCTTAGATGCATGCTAGGGGTCCCCAGGGGTCTTCCCCTTTGTTCTCCCCCTCTCCGATGGAGGTACAGGGGCGTGGTCGATGTTTTTGGGGTTTTCCCGCCGTAGCGTGCTCGGGGGCAAGCGACGGTCACTCCAGTGACCGTCACATGCTTGTAACGCCCCTAGAGGGGTGCGTTACTTCCCTGGGTGCTGGCCTTTGGGGTCGAGGGCTGTAACGGTCTTGCGACTGGCCGCCGTTTGCTAGTGACGCCCCTGGGCTGGGCCGTCACATGCTTTTCGACCGTTGGTTTTGACCGTTGGGGGTCAGGCCATGTGACGCGCCATTCTAGGTGCGTTACATGCGTGTAACGCCCTGGGGCAGGAGCGTTACTTCCTGTGTTCACCCCAGGCGTGAGGCCCATGTAACGTGCTGGTCCAGGTGCGTTACATGTGAGTAACGCGCCCGGGCAGGGCCGTTACATCCCTTTTTGAATCTGTGCCGTGGAGGGGCGTGTAACGCGCTAGGCTAAGCGCGTTACATCCGTGTAACGCGCTGGGCCTGGGCCGTTACTTCCCTTTCCCCCGTGTTGAGTGACGGCCTGCATTAGACCGCCGTTTGGGAGTGACGGTCCCGCCTGGACCGTTACTTGCTAATGACGGCCCTAGGGTAGACCGTCACATGCCTGGTTGCCCCATGAGGGTGGCAACTCCGTTTTCTGTCCGACTTGGGTCTCCGTGCGACGGGGCTGGTGCGTGGGGTGATTCCCACACGTTGTCGGATTCGGGCGTTGTTTTCCGGTTGACTCGAGAGTCTACTCCTTTAATGACCCTCCACTAGTCGTAGCCCACCAGTACGAGGTGCTGGTCTCACCTGGGAGTGGTGTACAGGCACCCACCTTTCGAGACGGTTTGTGGACCGGTTCCCGTAGGCTCCTCGTCTTAGCCAGAGTCCGGCTGCGGGGAAAAACCGGTCAGAGGGCCAGACCTAGGACGCGTGGTCTGTGTGTGCACACGTGGTTGGGGGCGGTTGGACCCACGTCGACGGACGTGACCCCAGCTAGTCACTTGTTGTGGTTACTTGTACGGTGTTTGCGTCTCGGGTAGGACCTACCACGTCAGGCGGTTCACCTGCGGTGCGGTGTAAGACGTCAGGGGACGCTACCGGCTGTGCTTCTAGTGGGTGGCACTCCTGTCGAGTACGGAGTGTCAGACTGTCAGTCGTGTGTTTCCGACCTTCGGGTTTGGCGGTTCGACCGTTGAGTTTTGGTCTTCTCGTACCGTGGCACGTGTGTCGGTTTGCGGGCCGTAGGGTCTAGTTCTGTAGAGTACAGGGCTTTCCTTTCCGAGGTACTTTCCTACCGCTAGAGTAGTGGTTTCTCATTTTTCGAGGTAGGGTTCGAGTGATCCCTACTGAGTCTTGTTCCGAGACTCATTCCCTGCGTGTTTTCACCGTGTTTCAGGTGAGACGCCACCTTCGGGGAGCGCGTCAGGAGCGCAGCGGGGTGCGGGTGCCCAGAAGTAGTGCCAGAGGTCAGAGCCGGGGATGCCCCGTGTAGCTGTACTTTTTCCTTCTTGTCACTGTACTAGTCGTGGACTACTGTTGCTGTTGTTGTCATTTTATTGTGGACCAATTAAATTGTTATTTATTTCTTGCATCATATTATAACTGTTTAATTACTGCAATTATTTGTGATGCTTGTGTAGTTTCCACACCATCCTTTTTAACCCTTCCGAGTCTTCAGACTCGTGGGTGGCGGTACGAGTCTCGGGTTATCGGGCCTTCCCGGTAATCGGATTCTCGGGTCGTTACAGCAGGTTCGGCCCAACGGAGGCCTTTCCACGCCCCGTTCGTCCCGAGACGAAGGGGATACAACTATGGACCTGCTGGCAATCACATAGACTCCGTATGGAGTCAAAACGACGCACGAATCGCAAGAAACAGGCGATTCTAACGAAATCACCCAAAAAGGGTTTCCGGACTTCCCGGAGCCCTAGCGGTCAAACGGGACCACCAAACGAAATCAGTGACTATGGAACGCTGACGTCCCAGGGAGTCCATTGACAGTAACTGATCTAAAAATGGTTGCCGTTTTCTGACGAACCCTACAAAACCCGAAAATCACGATATAGGCTAAATAAGCCCAAACTCAACCGTTTTCACGCCGAACGACGTGCAATGGCAGGGAAAACGGGCAGGGAGAAGTGGTGATCCGTCACCCTACCTCCACCGAAGAAACCGTGCCCCGAAGGGACTAAACCGCGCCGAAAACCGCGTCGCGAGCTCAAACGCCGACTTTGAATCCACCGTTCGGGATCGCGCCAAAATCGCTCCATCCTCGCCCCGTCACGCACCCAGCCAGCTCCACAGCATCCCCAGCACTCGCCCCTAGGTCCTCCGACTGCAGCCGGAGCCGAGAGGGCGAAATGGGAGAGAAACGGGAGAGAGAGAGGGCGGCGGTGGCGAAAATGAGAAGGAGGAGAGAGGAAAGGAAAAGAAATTAGGAATTTTCCTAATTTCCGAAAATCTGATTTTTGGCCATATCTCAGAAAAATACACAAAAATAGTCAAAACGACCGGCTCGGAGAGTACATCGTCGCTGCAGCATCCTCGAGTCGATGAACTGACAAATAAACTCACCGTAGGGTTTCATAACTAGTACGAGAGAAAAACCCACACGGATCGTAAAACTCAACTCGGAAGCCACAAAAGCGAACCGAAACTCACCGAAACAGATCCGAAAGATCCAATAAAGATCTAACAAGATCCATTAAGGATCCAGCAAAGATCTGGGACATTACAATAGCCCTCTCAAGCAATACCCTCTCGGCAAAAATAGTTGAGTCCTCCGCATCAAGATACTCAGGTACATAATGTCGAATAAAGGTAAACAGGTGTACATCAAGAGGGAAATGCCGCGGATAACAATTCGGCCGCTGATAAGCATAGAAGCCTCTTTCCTGAGTAATCAAAGATTGGCTAACTTCTCCACTTTCCGTGGAGTCTTCAGAATCTTCAGAAAGAGGGCCTATGGCAACCACATCAAAGCCCTGAGGAAGTAAAAACATGTTCTCCCTTGTGACACGAGGAGGCGCCAACACAGGCATTAATTGATTCGACAAGCAGGAGGTCTTATATTTCTCTCCGCTGTGGCTGGCACCCTTCCGGGGACGCATATCTCTCACACGGAACATCCTCAAAGCCTGCCCAAGAAAAAAGAAAATAAATCAATTCCTTATGACAAGTGACACATTCAATGAAGAACTGCAAAGCCATGTGAAATAAGTAAGTCGTTATGGCCATGCAAGCATAAAGGGGCACGGGCTGCCCGCCATCACCATCGCTCTGACGGACACCCCGTGGGGGGCATTTGTTGAACCCTGAAAAGTTCATGGATGAATTGATGACGAAATTACAAGTGCATTTTAGAAATGAAGAAAATTATGTTTTCATTAAAACATAACTCAGTGGTACAAAGCTATGTGCACCCACTCTACAAGTTATTAAAGATCCGGACTGTGAAGTCTTTTTAGACGAGGCCCGGATATACAACACAAGCCCATGTGGCCTTTCCAATTGAAATCCCACGCTAACTCAAGCCATTGGCTCTATTTATGACAAGTGGGAATTTTACCGAACACCTCACGGGCATCATAAAAATTCATGCCCATGAGTTCAAGTCCATACAAGAATAAATATTAAAGGGGCCCATCGGGTTTTCCCACGAAGTTTAATCAAACTTCTAATCAGCCTCAAGTCAACCCGGCAGCAAGATGGCGTCCGGAGAATTCTCAAACATAAAAAATGAACAAGTCTCCACGTGGTATCCCTGCACAAGAAGGCAAAAAAGGACAAAGTTAGTCCAAGTCCACACCTCTTTTTATAGGGGTTGATAAATATTCAAAAAAGAGGGGGGTCTCTTTCCCTCTCTTTTCTCCCTACGCGAGGGGGAAATCCCCCGGTTCCCTGCTCAGCCGGGGGAACCCCCCCGGGTTCACTCGCACCGGGGGAGGCCCCCCGGGGCCTCCTGCCGCCGACCAAGATCGGGGGAGGGCCCCCCAGCCTCCTCCGCCTTCGTCGGCACCGGGGGGAGCCCCCCGGCCTCCTCCGCCTTCGCCGGCACCGGGGGGAGCCCCCCGGGACCCCTTGCTGCCCGACGCCACCGGGGGGGAGGCCCTCGGCCTCCCCCGCCTTCGCCGTGACCGGGGGAGGAGCCCCCGGCTCTTGCCGCCTCCTCCACGACTGGGGGAAGGCCCCCCGGCCTCCTCCGCCTCCGCAGCCACAGGGGGGAACCCCCCGGGCTCCCTGCGCGCTGGGGGGGAGGCCCCCGGCTCCCTGCCGTCTCCTCAGCCACCAGGGGAGCCCCCCCGGTCTGCCCGCGAAGGGGGAGCCCCTGTGTGAGCGACGTCACGCGGTTCGGGGAAGAGCGGAGAAGACGCGGAGCGCGCGGGCTCCCTTCTTTTTGTTTTGGTGTTTGTTTGCTGCAACACAGAAATAAGAGAAGAGAGAGAAGGGGCCACCACGGGAGATTGCTCCGGCGGGGCGAGCGGGACAAGTGTGATATAACAAGATATGGGGGTTAAACGGCCATAGCGGGAAGTGACTCACCGCGGCCTCGGGGGGACGGGAATGGTGCAGAAATTAAATAACAAGAATTGAAACGGCCATTGGGGAAGTGACTCGCCGCGGCCTCGAGAATATGAGCAGATAATAAGATGACAGAATATAAAGAGAATACAAAGAGCGGGAATTTAAACGGCCATTGGGGAAGTGACTCGCCGCGGCCTCGAGAACATAAACAGATAAGAATATAACGTATAAAAACGTGAATTTAAACGGCCATTGGGGAAGTGACTCGCCGCGGCCTCGGGAATATGAGCAGAATATAACAGAATATAAAGAGAATATAAGAACGGAAATTTAAACGGCCATTGGGGAAGTGACTCGCCGCGGCCTCGGGAATATGAGCAGAATATAACAGAATATAAAGAGAATATAAGAACGGAAATTTAAACGGCCATTGGGGAAGTGACTCGCCGCGGCCTCGAAAATAAGATGTGATCGCCAGGGGCCGAAAGACCCCAAAATAAGAGAGTGATCGCGCCTACCTCAAGAGCGGAAGATGGCGGGTTGCTTCTTCCTCTCCCTCCGGCCGGCCGACGGAGAGGGCTTTCCTCGGCTACCCTTGTAAAATAACGACAAACAAATGACAAGTGGATTAGAAAGATGGAGGTGTAGTATTCAAATCCTTACGATAAAAATAATGAAATGATGGCAAGACACACACCTGGTTGGTGTTATCTTTTAAACCCCTCTCGGACTCGAGTAGGAGGAAAATGAGATGATGGATGTAAGAAGTGTATAAGAAAAGGCGCCCTTATGAAGGGGGATAGGGGATGCAAGATGATGAATGCAAAAGAACTACGAAGAAAAGGAAAGAATTGGCTTATTGGATGTGCCGATGGTGAAATCCGGCGGAGCTCCGGCAGCGTGGGAACGACGTGGAAGCGCGGTGGATGAAGACGACCTTCCTCTCGCGAGCGTGAGCACCCGAGAAGCCGGCAGAACCTCCACCTACAAAAGAACCCACGGGTTAGAAAATGACTCCGTAGCCTCTGGGCTCCGGCAGCCTATCGGATCACTTCCGAGCTCCTCCAGAACTGAGGGGGTGGGCCTCTATTTATAGAGCTCCGGAGGGTGGAGGCGTCCAGGACCCTGGACACCTCCATCAGGGCCGAAATAATATTTTATTGTATTTTTATTTATTTTTTTGGAATACTTTTGTGGAGGCGTCCAGGGCTCCGGACGCCTCAAACAGGTCCACCGAAAACTGACGACGGCCGCACGCGGTTTGGCATAACGCGTGGTTTTGTGAGCGGCGCCTCGTGATTCAGAAATGAGCGCGTCCAGGTGGCTGGACGTCTCTATAATTTAGCTTTTTTCACACACAACAAACCAGCGTTCGGTGAGCGGCGCCCGTAAGAGAGTTGATGGAGGCGTCTAGGGGCCTGGACACCTCCAAAAATTTATTATTTTTATTTTTGTTTTGTCTTTTTATGCATTTTGATTTTTTTATATTTGTTTTTATGGAGGCGTCCAGCAGCCTGGACGCCTCCATTAATATATATATTTTTTATTATTATTTTTGTTTTTTATGCCAACTGGCATTTTACACACATTTTTTATTTTTGTTTTTATGGAGGCGTCCAAGGACCTGGACGCCTCCATTAAAATATATATATTTTTATATTTTTTATTTGGTTTTGGGCCCTGAGAAAAGAATAAAAGAAAAGAAAAGAAAAGAATGGGGGCGTCCAGGGGCCTGGACGCCCCCATTAAGACCCACCCGGGTCCTAGTCAGCGGCCGCCCGGCAGATATCCTTCTTGGTTCCGGAACCTCTTGATACGTTCGACTGGTGTTGATGCCGTCCGAATGCCGTGACGGGACGATTCCGAATGCCAAAAAAGGCAGAAGAAGACCCAAGAAAAGGAAGCACTCGAGTGATTCAAAATGCGTAAGCCGTTGCGGGGCGTTGTATAGTAATATGAGACTTTCTCAGAAGACGTCAAGAATGGCGTGTCTACAGCTGCCCCGCCTTGGCGTCTGCTTTGCAAGGGAGCGACACGTAGTGGAATGGTATCGAAGTGGAGTGAAATGAAGTGGGAGCGGACTGATAAGTTGATGCCAAGGTGTGATGAGACACGCTTTTGACGTTACTGTTTAGAATCTTTTCTGAAGTTTCAATGAGGCGACCTTGAAGAAGGTCTTTCAAATATTGACGATTGCTTGGACGGAGATCAAATAAGGGAGGGTGAGATGTGCGCTCAGGCACGAAACAAAAAGAGACCAACTTCTCGGTGTGGAAGTACATGGGTCATAAACCGGAGGTTTCACCTTTGGGGAGCGGTTACCAGCCAATGTGGAAGTGCTGCGGCCAAGGTGGGTCAAACAAGGTCAAAAGTAAAGGAATATCTGAGGGTCTGTCCAAACAAGGGTCTCCTTTGGAAGAGCAGCGTAGGGCTGTCTCAAGGAAACTCAGTATTTCATTCGGAGTGGAATATCTCATATTTGTGGGAATTGAAACACAACGGCTTTCACAATCGAATCACTTGAATGATCTTCCGCAATAAATCAAAGTCCTATATGAATGCATGCTGGGTTTAAAGAAAAATTTAAAACAAACTAAAATAGAAAATAGCCAAGGATAATATTGTCAACTTGTTAAGAACGGGTCAGGATACCGATCCGGTGAGCCGACACTGGGCTGGGGCCCATTTATCCGCGCACCAACTCACTGAATGGAACCGTCGTCCCCATGCTACCACAAGTTAACGGCCTATCCGTACAACCCAAATTCTTCCGGGATCATCACTGTTTTTGTTGAAGGGGAACTCAAATCCTAGATTTGTTCGGGTCGCAAGGTCCTTGACATGTTCTAGTAGCGTAGGTATCGTATACTATGATGCATGACATGGTGGGACCAACCATTGAAAGGTGGGACAGGAGATAGGATAAAAACGTCCGTTAGTAAAACCTGCACAGACTAGCAACATCAGAAAGTAGCAGAATCATAGCAGAATCGCACCACAATGGAAAGGAGATCTAGCCAAAATCCTGACATTGACCGCTGATGTGATATGTTCTGTCCTGTAGCGATCTTCCCTTCCTATAAGAACTCCCCTTAGGCTAGTTCATTCAAATGCACCAAGGTGGGTTTTGGAAGCTCATGAGAGGAAAGAGAGGAGAATCTAGAGATTTTCAGGATGGAAGGAGAATCTTCCCGCGTTATGAAGAGGAGCAGACCTAGCAGCGAGATCAGGCGACTCTCCGACCTCGAGGGTCATTTGAGTGGGACGATCATGTCGCATATGGTAAGCTGATTCTTTTCAAAAAAAAATTTCACGTGAACCTTCTTCTTACTTTCTTCATTTCTTCTTTCTTTCCTCTTCCAGCTATATCCACTCTTTCCAGGCCCGAGGAAGTTTTCCAAACTGCCATGGCTTTCAAAGCTAACTTTCAATATCTCCATTGGCATGAGGGCCATACTCTCGAAGTGGCATCTGCAGGGGCTCCTTATTCACGCCAAACATTATGAGAAGATTTGTATGGACTGGGCGGCTATGGGCGCACTAGTGGAGATCTGGCATCCCCAGACCCACACTTTTATCTTCCCGACCTTCGAGGTGACCATCCTCCTCGAGGAGGTGGAACTTCTACTCGGATTGAAGAAATTCAAGAGTGACGGGAAGGTGAAGGCTATGCGGATGCTGACACGGGTGACTTCCGAAAGCGTTCTTGGGAGCTTCATGCCGCCCGACGCAGCCAGAAAGGTCCGTACTCAAAAGGGGATCGATCTCCAAAAGCTTGCGGAGTGGGTCATGGACGTCCTGAGAGGGTCACCAGACGATGACTATTTGGAGGGAATCATGAAGGGGTTCACTATTTGTCTGGCAGGTGCTCTCTTGTTTCCTCATACCGACAACATAGTGGAGGAGGATCAACTAAGTGCCATTCGTGGAATCTGGAGTGGAAAGAGGGTGGGACCCGCCGTTCTTGCCTATCTTTACAGCGGCCTTACTGCCTCGAGCATGGGTAAGCCTCCTTTTGGTTGCGCACTTGTCTTGAATTGCTGGCTTGATTTGCACTTCAAATTCGACCACCGCGAGGGAATGCCAACTGCTTCGAAGCTCTTCCAACAAAGCCCTCTTCATCACATAGCCGACGTGTTCGGCTTCGGTGGTACTGTAGTGAACCGCGTTCTGTGGCTGAAGAAACGTGAAGACTGGCGGTCTCACTTCCGCACCGTGACACAAGGCTTCTTCACTTGCGCACCGGCATGTTTGCTTTCGCTTGATCTCCTCATGAGGCCTTCTCCCGAAGTTGATCTTTAACTGATCGGCGCGACCGAGTTTGTCCTTTATAATGTGCATCGGTGCTGCCTCCAGATTGGCATCCCATGTCATTCGTTCCCGCCACCGACTGGCATCGTTCCTTTGAAGAAAAGGGAGTTGGGCACTGAAGCGGACGCGAAGGAAGCGAAGGCCATTAAAGCTCCCTAGAAGATAAGTGTTGCGGGAAAGGCCTTAGCGCACGTGGTGGAAGAATGCGAGCCGTGGAGGGCTTATGTAACCGAACTGGGGAAGTTAAGGCCTAAGGCGCCTAAACCCCTGATGTAGCTCATTCTGCTTTCTGATAGAATAAAATCTGGCATTGATGTTTTGGGACCCCCGTCCACTTAATTATTATTATCTTTTTTTTTGTGGTTTTTCTTTTTTCTTTGTGTTTTTCTTTTGTTTGGATTATATACATACTCTTATCTTTTTTACTTTTATTATATATATATACTTTTTTTTGAAAATTTTTTATTATGGGGGCGTCCAGGGGCCTGGACGCCCCTATGTTTTATTTTTTTATTTTTTGATTTTTTGTTTTGGGGGCGTCCAAGGTCTTGGACGCCCCTATGTTTTATTTTTGATTTTTTTAAAATTTGTTGATTTGGGGGCGTCCAGGGTCCTGGACGCCCCAACTTCTTATTTAATATTTTTTTAGTTTTTTTTTATTTTGGGGGCGTCCAAGCCATGTTTTATTTTTTATTTTTTTGGTTTTTTTTATTTTGGGGGCGTCCAGGCGCCTGGACGCCCCTAAATTTTTGAATTTTGAAAAAAATAAAAAAAGGTGGGGGCGTCCAGGCGCCTGGACGCCCCAAAGGAGGTAGCTTCTATATATAAGTGCTGGCCCCCCCCCTTTTGCTCATTTACTGTTCATTCTGACGACCCAGTCACCCTAGACGACCCATTCTTAGTCCCAATGGAGCGAGGAGGATCGAGCCAGGGTCCAGAGAAGCGGAAACGGCGGGCTCGTCGTCCGAGGAGGCTGAGGGATGATGCCGAGGGGGCTGCTGCGGCGGAGGAGATTGCCGCGGGTGAGGAGGCTCTTCCTTTGGCCTTGGAGGCTGCAGTGGATGCTGGCGACGCGGCAGAGGACGAGCACGATCCGGTAAGCCCCTTAGACCTCCATTCTATTGGTTCAATGGGTTAAAAGGGCGGACGAGAGGCTGTGTGGAGAACGCCGGGTGTGAGGGAAGGAGGCGTCCAGGGGCATGGACGCCTCCATAATTTCTTTTTTATTCTTTTTTTTAATTTATTTATTTTCGTAAATAATAAAAAGAATTAAAAAAAAGGAGGCGTCCAGGGAATGGGACGCCTCCATAATAATATATTTATATATTTTATTTATTTTTATTTTTATTTTTGGTTTTTTCTAAAAATAAAAGAAAATAAAGGAAATGGAAAGGAGGCGTCCAGGGGCCTGGACGCCTCCACAAAAAAATATTTAAAAAAAGAAAATAAAATAAAATGAATAAGTAGTATATGCAGTGTTATTATTTAATATTATTCATGATGCTGATGTATTTTTTATTGGTTTTGTGGTGTGCAGGGTGTGATGAAAGGACGGATCAGCTGGTCCCTAGTGGTGGCAGCATACCGTGGGCTGCCGGACTTCCAGAGGGCGCGTGTGGACGCCATGGGCTTTGGAGCTTTCCTTAGGATCGAGCCCTTCCGGCTCGACCTTCCTCTTATCCAAGCATTGAGGGAGCGGTGGCACGCGCCGAGCCGGGCGTTTCTGATGCCCTGGGGGCACATGGTGCCGACACTTGAGGACGTGGCTCGGATCACCGGGCTACGGGTTGACGGAGAGGCGGTGAGCGGGGTCACCTACCCTGACTACCGAGAGAGTGCCCTGGACCTGCTGTGGTTAGAGACGAGCGTGACTGACAGGGACAGCAGGGTAGTTGGCGGAGTGGAGATCATGGAGGCGCTCGGATTCGTCGACCCGCGCCAGCGGGTCAGCGAGACTGGAGCGGAGTTTCTGGCACGACTGGAGGGAGATGCCTGTGCAGCTTTCACCCAGGATCCGAGCGAGAGGGAGCTGGTGGATCTAGACCTTCGGAGGTTTCTTTTCTTCTTCCTGAGCCGCCTTCTGCTGGGGACGAAGGGGGATGGCATCCACTGCCATTTCCTCGGGATCTTGGCGGATCTGGACAGAGTGGGACACTACGCGTGGGGAGCGGCTCTGCTTGCCCATTTGATTGCTGATCTCTCCCAGACTTCGGAGAAGGAGACGACAGTCAGCGGCTTCGCACCTTTCCTCCAGGTAAACGTTTTATTTATGCATTCCCACAGTTAAATATGCAATTATTGTACTAATGATGTATGATGGATGCAGGTGTGGAGCTATTACTATTTTCCGATGGGGAGGGCTAGGCATGGGAACAGGAGGGCCGTGCCTCTGGCGCGGCAGTGGAGGCCGGTCGTGGTTGCAGCACCCCACGGCTACCAACTGGCGTCACTTCATCGGGAACTGAGCGAGTATCCCGAGGCCATGGTATGATGCGTATGATTTTTTTTTTGTGTTTATGCATGTGACTGAATGGTAACTAACATAATGTATGTATGGTGATGCAGGTGGTGTGGAGGCCCTACCTGGGCATGGGCGATGCTGGCCAGCCCTGGGTTGTAGCGGGTCTTCCTCGCTTCAAGCGGGACGTGTGGGTCCATTGTCTGAACGAGATCGAGCCGCTGCGGCTTAGACTGGTCATGAGGACGTTGGGGCTGGCCCAGGAGTGGGTTGACGTAGATGCGCCGGCCCGCATTGGGCGGAAGACCAAGGGGAAGGCGAAGATTGTGGACTGGCGTACGCGCTTCCCAGCACAGTACCAGGACTGGCAGCAGGGCGGGGTCCCAGTGGTGTCCCACGTACAGGACATCACAGACTACATGAGACGGTACCGAGCTACGTACGGGGACCGCCTCTCCTTGGGTGGTATGGCAGGGGTAAGTGAAATGAAATTGCTCCACCTTTCTATATGTATATGCATGGGATACTAACTTATGTGTAATGCAGGATGCTCGTGATACCATGATCGCCGACCTGCGGGCCCAGTTGGCGGACGCCAGGCGATAGTTGGTGGCCATCCGACAGGAGTTGGAGATCCTGGTGAGCTTATGCAATGCATTTTTTGTGACCTGAATTTTTGATGCTTAGCCTTTGACTGACGTTTGCCCCGTGTTTCAGGGGGCCCACCAGACAGCGGCAGCCGGGACGGCTGGTGGAGCGGGTTCCAGTTCGCGGGGCCCTCCTCCGGAGGTTTCTGCCCTCCAGGAGCAGCTGGCGTATGCGGTGGCTCGGGCTGAGGAGGCCGAGCGTGACCGCGAGGCTCGAGTGAGTGCATGCCTGACCTTGACTCTCTTTTGGCTGCTTTCCTTCTATCACTGTTGTTCTCTTATGGTGCATGCGTGCTTTGACAGGTGGCCGAGATTCGGGAGGCCCTGGCGCGTGCTGTTCGTGTCGAGCAGGAGCGCGACGCTCGGGTGGCGAAGCGTGACGCCCGGATTGCAGAGCTGGAGGAGGAGCGTCGACGGGAGGCTGAGGAGCTCCCTCGCGACGTAGTGGATCTGCGGATCGCCCTCGAGCTGTCGAGGAGAGAGGCGATGAGAGAGAGAGAGGAGAGGGAGAGGGATAGGGAGAGCGTGGAGAGAGAGAGGGAGAGGGATAGGGAGAGAGAGAGGGAGGAGCGACAGCGGGATCAGACCGAGAGGAGGGCTCTAGAGGCCCAGCTGCTGGAGCTCCGATTGAGTCTCGGCACGGCGGAGGGGAGACTTCGGGAGAGCGAGGAGCGGTACTAGAGGGCGAAGGAACGCGGGGCGCGACTTCGTCAGTCTGGTTCTTTTTCCATGGGCAGCTATCTGGTTTCTTCGGCCGAGGAGCGTCGTCGCGCCTTCGAGGCTGGAGTGCCACCGCAGGGCAACGCGAGCACGGCTTCTCAGGGTTCGCAGAGGCCCCCTAGGGATCCCCGGCAGAGGAGGGAGGAGAGAGATGACCAAGAGGGTGATGGTGAGAGTTAGAGAGTTACTTGTACATGTCACCCTTCTCACTGTATGATGTACTTTCAGCTATTATATGAAATGAAAATGGCTTTCTTGTGTTGTGTGTACTTTTCTCTTTCCCACACTTTCTTCTTTGCACTGAGTTGTCCTTCGAGGCACGCTCCACGAGACCTTGCCCTGAATAGCGGGGAACTACGCTTTGCACGGGGGGATTCTGTTTCCTTTCTCCCCCTTTTGGGCGTGTCCAGGCGCGAGGACGCGTCTTAGTCCTTGAATTCAAATTTAAAGCGTCGGGTGGCCTTTCTTCTCCCGTGCCTTACCCGCAAACGAGCCCGCCTTCCGTCGAAACTCGCTTGCCCCTTTTTCGTCTTCCTCCTCTTTTGATTGATGGAGTTCGGTGGGCCCGATCATGGTGAAGGTGGAGAGGGACGAGGAACTCCTCGCCCGAGGAGGGACGCGCCAGAGCACGGAACGACGTCCATGGAGGAGGAAGGGCCGCTTCGGGCCCCCGAGGGACCCGAGGGGCCCGATGATGCGGGAGGAGGTGAACACGGCTCGGTGAGTGCTTGGTTTTCCCCCTCTTTGAGTTTTGAAGCAAGCCGTGCGAAGGGGGAAAGGGTTCGGCTAGTTTCGCACTTAAATGATGGACGCGTCCTAGACAGGGGACGCGTTATTTTTGACTGATGTGGGACCCCTTTCTTGGTGCAGGACATGGCAAGGACCCTGGGCCTGGCCGATGAGTGGGCGAGTGCGGACGAGCCGAGCCGCGTCAGGAGGGAGAGTCGCGGCAAGGCGAGGCTCGAGGATTGGCCCGTACGTCTCCCTGGACGGCAAGGGGGTGTACTGGTGCAGGACAGTGCCGACTTCCTGCGGCGGCAGAGAGAGAGTTACGCGGGGCTTCCCCAAGCTGGGGACACGCGTGGCATCGGCGGCTCGCGCGCCCAACTGTCAGAGACTAGGCGGCAGCTGGCCGTCGCTCAACATGAGCTGTCGCTCCTGGTAAGTTACGTGCCGCACTTTTAACTTCAGATTTTGGAGTTTCACTGACGGCCGTTGTTTATTTTGTTCCAGCGTGCCCAGCAGACAGCGACGGTGGGAGTGGCTGGCGGATCTTCCAGCTCCTCGGCCCCTTTTCTCGAGATTGCCTCCCTCCAAGAGCAACTTGCCGGTGCGGTGGCCCGCGCGACCCGGGCGGAAGAGGAGCGTGACGCCTGGGTGGCGACTGTAGCGGAGCTGCGGCATCGTGGTGAGGAGAGACCTTCTCCAGACATCCTGGAGTTAAGGGTTCTTCTGCAGATGATGAGGAGAGAGGCAGAGAGAGAGAAAGCCGAGAGAAGGTCCGAGCGACAGTGGGATCTGACCGAGAGGAGGGCCTTCGAGGCCCAAGTGAGGGAGCTCCAGCTGGGCCTTCAGGCCGTCGTGTAGAGGCTAGGAGGGATGGAGACGCGCTACGAGAGAGCGCGAGAGTTCGGGGAGCGACTTCGCCAGTCCGGTCGCTTTGCCGCTAGTGGCTTCTTCGCTACGCCAGGGGAGGAGCAGCGAGTCACTGCTGCGGAGCAGGCGCCAAGAGGCGAGGCAGGTGCTACTGCATGGGGATCCCGGAGGCTTCTGAGGCACCCTCACCTCGGGGGGGAGGAGAGGGACGCCTAGAGGGACGAGCATGGAAATAATGGCAAGAGCTGGCGAGCTAGTGGACCCGCCACCTCTCTATGATTGTAGTGTTTGTGACAGCTTATGTAGAATGGAATGATTTGATTTTCTGCTGCTTGTTTGTTCTCTTGTGCGTTCCTTCTTCCCTACACTTCCTCTCCTTTGCACTGTTCCTATGTGATGGGTCTACCGAGACTCCGCCCCGAGCGGAGAATCGCCTCTTGTTGTGACCATTTTCCACGGGAATCTGCCGTCGAAGTCAATAATGACGGCCCTAGTGCCTTCTCCCGGATGTTGCGTCAAATTTTACGGACGTCCTCCAAATCATGATAGGGTATCCCTAGACAACATAGGGGCTATTCGTCCGATTCTTCGTCCAGTCAATCACCCTGTGCGAGCGGTGAAGCGACACATGGGACCGCTTGGTAGGTGCCTCATTGCGAGGGCTATCATTGACAGGTGATGGAGGCAATCTTGGCCCGCACTCCTTCCATTTCTATAAATTCTTGTCCCTTTTATCTTCCCAGGTATATCGAGGACTAACTCGAGGAGCACAAGTTCTCACGGGAGAGGAGGAGTTCAAAATTCTGAGAGTTGGATGGAGGGCGAATCTTCCCATTCCTCGAAGAGAAGCAGGTCCAGTGGTAGCAGTTCCAGGAGGCTTTCAGACCTTGAAGGGCACTTCAGCGAAAGGGCCCAATCACAACTCGTAAGCCAAGTTTTCTTGCCCTTTTTTCATTCTTTCTTCCTTTCTTCTGACCAAACCTCACCCCCATTCCTTGTACGTGTAGGTTGTGATGAAATCACAAATCTTATGGGAGTTGGTAGTAGCAGCGTACAGGGGCCTCCCAGATTTTCAGAAGGCGAGGCTAGACGTGATGGGATTTGGTACCTTCCTTCGGATCGGGCCGATCCAGCTCGACCTGGTCCTGATCCAAGCCTTGTGTGAGAGATGGGACCCAGTGAGTCGGGCATTCCTGATGCCCTGGGGGCACATGGTGCCCAGCTTGGAGGATGTGGTCCGGATCACAAGCCTGAAGGTAGAGGGCGAGGCAGTGACCGGAGTCACTTACGCGGACTATAGAGAAGGTGCCCAGAAGTTACTGGGTTTGGACCTAGATGGTCGGAAAAACAGGTCGGTAGCTAGGGCGTCTCTCATGGATGCATTAGGGCTCGCCGACACTCGTCGGCAGGACGATGAATCCTCAGAAGAGTTCATGGAAAGGATGGAAATAGGATGCCGTGCCGTGTACTGCACAGATTTCGGCGACTGGGAAAGATGCAACATAGATTTGAGGAGATTTCTCCTCTTCCTTTTGGAGAGATTGGTACTGAGCTCGAAAGGGGACGGTATCCAATGTTGCTTCCTGGAGCTGCTGTCAGACCTTGAAAGAGTAGGGTATTATGCCTGGGGAGCCGCCATACTGGCACACTTGTTTGCAGGCCTATTCCAAGAAACGGGTCGTGAGATGACTGTGAGTGGTTTCACACCATTCATCCAGGTATTTTTGATTTTGCTTGTTTTGTATTTTTTTGTGTTTTTGGAAGGTACTGATGACCTGTGCCGAGTAACTATGAGCTATTATTACCTCCCTATGGGGAGAGCTCGGCATTGGCGACCCGTGGTGGTGCCGTTAGCCAGGCGGTGGGAGCCCATCATGAGTGCGGCACCCCTAACCTACCAACTGATTGTGCTAAGGCGGGAGCTACAGGAGTTCCCTGCAGCGATGGTAAACTGGAGGCCCTACTCAGACATGGTCGATGCCGACCAGCCGTGGGTTCTAGCAAGTCGTGCCCGGTTCGGACGGGAACTGTGGATGCACTGCCTGAATGAAATCAAGCCGCTTCGGCTACGATTAGTTATGAGGACTTTAGGACTGGCTCAAGAATGGGTGGATTCAGCTGCGCCACCTCGTGTCGGGAGAAAGACGCGGGGACCGGCGACCTGCATTGACTGGCGCGTGCGATTCCCCGAACAGTATGAGGACTGGCAACGGGGTGGCACGATTGTAGAATCACAGGCGCGGGATAGCGAGGACTACTTGCGTCTATATAGGACAAAGTACGCAGAACGGTTCTAACCCCGGGGACTTGTGGAGGTAGGTTTCCCCTTTTCTCTTCTCTTCTTTCTCCTTTTCTTGGTTTTCTAGTGAAAATGCTGACTTGTAATGCTGCAGGATGTCCGGGATGCCATGATAGCGAATTTACGAACTCGCTTGGCAGAGATGGAACAACAGTTGGGCGATGCCCGCGGAGCTACGAGCGCCTTGGTAGGTGTACAGTACGTTCCTAATTAAAACCCCAGATTCCAGATGTTGGCTGCTAATTCACGCGGTCGTAGCATGCCCAGATTGGCGTGGCTTCCCCAGCGATGGGAGTGGGTGGTGCCTCTTCCAGCTTGTGGATTCCCACCTCAGAACTTGACTCGCTTCATGAGCAACTTGCTCACGCCACGCAGCGTGCTGCGGAGGCAGAAGCGATGCTCTCTATACAGGTAAGAGTCTCAGTGTTGAGTTCTCCTTGTTTATATCTTATCGTGTATCTGAGATGGTACACTTGGCAGGAAAAGGAGATGGAAGAAGCGCTTGGCCAAGCTGCGCAAAAGGAGGCTAGGATAGCAGAACTGGAGAGGGAACTGCGGCGTCATCCTGATGACGACTCCTCTAGGGATGCCGTAGAACTGAGGATCACTCTCCAGTTGGAGAGGGAAGATCGCGAGAGAGAACGTGCAGAGAGAGAAAGAGACGCAGAGAGAGAAAGAGCCAACAGATTGACTGAAAGGGAGGAACGAAGGGCCATGGAGGCCCAACTCTTCGAACTCCAAATCAGCCTTGGTCTTACTGAACAGTGGCTGAGAGATGGTGAGGAGCGCTACCGAAGAGCACGAGAGCGTGGCTTTCGTGTTGGTAGCTTCTCTGCTGCTTCCGTAGATCAACGCCGGGATGCGGGAATAGGAAGAGGAGTACAGAGCGGTAGGAGTACCGCTTTTCGTAGTTGGGTAGCACCTTTGAGAGTGTTTTACCTGGAGAGTAGTGGCACGAGTAATGCAGAGAGAGAGGGCGAAACTTGATGTAATTTTTTTAGTTTTTTTGGAATAAAATACAAGGTTCGGTTTGTTTGTTTTCACCTTTGCTTCTGTTGCCTGAATCCCTGCACACATCACTGAAACAAACAAATCAGAATTTCTGTTCTGACTTGGCCCCTTGCTCAATAAGCAAATGGTCACTATGACTGTCCTTGATAACTGGTCAAGGGGCCAAGCCTTTATTTTAACGAAGGCAAGGGAAAGAAGTGGTGATGATAAATGTGACAGGCAAGCACACGAATGCAAGCGGTATTAAAGTGAGATGTTGCACGCAAATATAATCATGCAAAATTGATTTGTTTTCTTTTTTTTATATTTGGCATTTTTTTTATTTTATAAAAAAGATTTTTTTTGTTTACAAATATGTACATTTTCTCTTTTCCATTTTTTTTGTTGCTTTTATCATTTCGATTTTTTTGTTGCTAATGCCCGGTAAGCACCCACATGGCACCTAACCTACGTGAGAACATGGGTTTCTTACTAACCTCCCAGGTATCCTAAGTGCACATCTAGGTTGATTTGGACCTCTAGACCCCTCGAATGACGATCCCGCCGGTTAAGACTTACCCTGATGACAATACCGTCATGCCATGCTTAGGCTCCCAGTCGCTTCCGACCACAGGGATTCACCCAAAAGGTATTTGAGGTAAAAGATTTACCCGACCCGGGTCTATTTCCTCACAACTCTAGATGGTATATGATGGAACACCCTGGAACCCTAACGACCAACCGCGCGGCGCTGACCCGGAATCAGACGCCGTCACACCCATAGGTGACGCGCTTGCATTGGCCTAAGCCCGAGGTTAAGCAAGAAGACATCAAGGTGGTAAACAGGGGTCTTGACCAGCCAGAAACGCAGAGACTCCTTCGCGGCGATAGCTTTTGCTTTTCAAAGTAGGCAACCAAATGTGTATATTAAAATAAGGTTGCAGACCCTGGGCAGTTTTTCATCCTTCAGAAACCCCATCGAACCTTCATCTTTAGAGGGAGAAGGAAGAGTGTAGGGGATAAACCTCCTGGGAGGACCGGCAAAGCCGTTAACCCGGCGAGCGAATAAGGGCCCACTAACTCTTTCCTTTCGGACAACTTCGGACCAAATCTCGAGCATTTACATTCCACGGCCCCTTTTGTGGATTCAGACTTTTGCTTTGAGGGGTTCCGTTTATCGCAACAGGCACCGTCACGACCAGACATTTCTCTTGATTTTGATTTTGTATTTCTTTTTGTGAGGGAGATATAGTCGTTTGACGTTTGTGGGCTCCCTTTTTGTATGCCTGCGGGGACACTGCCCTCTTCTCGTGCTCTGATCGATGCTCGAGGAAATGGATCCTACTCTTGCCTTTGGGGTTTGAGTTTCGGTTTCTCATGCTCAGCGTTTTAAGGGCGCCGACTGTCTCATTTGGTCGAAGAGAAAAGAATAAAGATTACAGCTTCTGGAGATCTTCTGGGTGACGCTCCACCGTAGGTGATGCTACCGACCTTTTTTGAATAAAATACATAAGTGAGCACATGTTGGCTTCCTTCGAGCGAGCATAGGCCGACGTGGCCGGACAGGGATCTCCACGGTTCTGGCAAACCAAGACCCGGTGCCTACCAAGCCTTAATGGGCACTATCCTAACATGAAGGTTAGATGCAGGAACTTAACTACATGGTGACTGCCAGGCATCGACATTTTGAATTTTCCATATTTTTAGTGGTTTTCGGTATTTCTTTATTTTTGATGTTTTTATCTTTTCATCATTTTTTATTTGTGCTAAGGGTAGTATTTCTTAAGATAAAGCCCTTTCCAAGGGTGGGATAACTCGGTCCCTTCGGCGTTGACTAGCTTGTAGGCGTTGCCAGGGTACACGGCTTGAATTACAAATGGTCCTTCCCAATTGGGTTAGAGCTTAGAACGCGGCCCTCCAGGTTTGACAAAAATTCTTTTTACGACCATCTCACCGACTTTGAATTTTCTCTCAACGACTTTCTTTTGGTAAAAGCGAGCGAGTCTATTTTGATACACACGCGCGTGTTCGGCAGCGGCCAGCCGCTTCTCATCCAAGAGTTCCAACTGGGCGAGGAGTGAATTACGACGATCGTCGAGGGGAAATTCCTCGTCCAATTGTACCCTGAGAGAAGGGATCAGAGTCTCGTACGGGACTACCGCTTCCATACCATAAGTAAGGGTAAATGGAGTCTGCCCGGTGGGGGTACGGATTGAAGTGCGATAGGCCCATAGAGCTTCGATAAGCTTTTCTGGCCAGTCTGAAAACTTACTAGACTCGCGGGTTTTTTTGATGATTTTGAGCAATGTTTTATTGGTGGCCTCCGCTTGGCCGTTACCTTGTGGGTAATAAGGCGATGAATGATGCAATGCAATTGCGTACCTTTTGCAGAGGTCCTGTAGGTCCTGAGAAATGAACTGTGGCCCATTGTCGGTGACGATTGTGCTTGGGATGCCGAATCTGGCGAGGATGTTCTTCATGATGAACTTGCAGACTGTTGACGCCTTGATTTCCGCGTAAGCTTCAGCTTCGGCCCATTTGGTGAAGTATTCCGTTGCAGTAAGGATGAAAGATTTCTGCTTGGTGAGGGAATTGGGATCACCTAGGGGACCAATAATGTCGAATGCCCACATGGAGAAAGGCCACGGGGAGGATATTGGCTGAAGTGAGGAAGATGATGAATGAATTTTATCGGCGTGAAGTTGACACTTGACACACCTACGGACATAGACAGCACAATCTTCTTCCATAGTGGGCCAATAAAAGCCTTGGCGAATGATCTTCTTGGCGAGCATCTGACTATTCACGTGGCCACCGCACACGCCCGAGTGCGTCTCTTCTACACATTTCCAAACCTCATCGTCACCAAGACATCTTAACAGAATACCAGTAAGGCTCCTCCTATAGAGTAGACCTCCAACCAAAGTATATTTCTGAGCCACCCTTCTTATGGATTTCTTGTCCTCTGTGGTGGCCCCTTCAGGATAAGACTGATCTTGGCAGTATTTCACAATTTCATAGAACCATGGTTTCTCTTCATCAGCCAGTTCTTCTTCGGCCTCTGCCAACATGATTTCCCTCTTCTCAAGGATATCTTCCTGCAGGATCTTCCTTGCTATCCTGTCTTTGATATTTACGTAGGAAGCATCATCGATTGCAGGGGCGTGAAGTTTATAGATGGAAATAGACTTAAACCATCTTCCTAAAGGGAACCTTATGGATGATGCCAACGAGGCGAGGGCATCGGCAAGAATATTCTGATGACGAGGGACATGAACAAAGATCAGTTTGACGAACAGTTTGGCAAAGGCAGCAGTGAGTTCTTGGTATGGCTTGAGTTTGGGATCGCGAGTGCGATACTTAGTGAGCACCTGGCGAAGGATGAGTTGACTATCACCTATGACTCGCAACTCAGTGATACGAAAAGAATGAGCGAGTTCTAGGCCAGCTAGAAGGGCTTCATATTCAGCTATATTGTTGGTGATTGAAAATTTGAGCTGATATGCCAACGGGAATGTGAGACCTTCAGGCGACAGGAGGGCGACACCGATTCCTCTCCCTTGAGAATTCAGAGCTCCATCAAAATATAGTGTCCACATTAGCTCATCGATTGGTTGACGGACATTAGCTCCTCATCTGAAAACTCTGATTGGATGGGATCGAACTTGGGAAGAGGATGGTGAGCGAGATGCTCGGCTATGGCATAGCCTTTAATCACCTTTTACTGGATGTAGGTGATGTCGAATTGAGAGAGAAAACTTTGCCAGCGTGCTAGCCTATCCGTAAGGATGGATTTCTCCAGAAGTAATTTGATAGGATTCATTCGAACAATCAAGTGGACCTCGTGAGCCAAGAAGTAGTGCTTCAATTTCTGCACTACCCAAACGAGGGCAGCACATGTTTTCTCCATGCCGGTGTACTTCTGCTCACAGGGATTGAGAAGTTTGGACAAGTAATAGGTTGCCCGTTCCTTGCCTTCTTCATCAGCTTGTGCGAGGACGGCTCCCACGGAGTCATCCAAGACTGAGACGTAAAGGATCAGAGGTTTTTTCGGTTTGGGTGGAATGAGAACGGGTGGACTAGCCAGATATTCCTTTAACCCTTCAAAAGTTTTCTGACATTTAGAATTCCAGTGGAATTCTACTCCTGGCTTGGTCAACTCGTAGAGAGGTCTACACCTTTGTGAATGTTGGGACACAAACCGACGAATAAACTGTAACCTCCCGATTAAACCTCGGACTTCCCTCAAATTCTTGGGAGGCGGCATATCCCTGATAGCCTTGGCTTTGTCGGGATCTATCTCGATCCCTCTTTTACTCACGATGAACCCCAGCAATTTACCTGACGACACACCAAACACACACTTCTTCGGGTTCATTTTCAATTGGAACTCTCTTGACCTTTGCAAGACCTTAGCCAAAACTTTTGGATGTTCCATCCTGGTCCTTGATTTCACCAATAAGTCATCCACATACACTTCCAGATATATGTGCATTATGTCATGAAATATGGCCATCATCGCTCTTTGGTAAGTAGCTCCAGCATTCTTTAATCCGAACGGCATGACCACGTAACAATATGTTCCCCAAGGGGTAGTGAATGACGTCTTTTCCTGATCCTCCTCTGCCAAACGAATTAGATTGTATCCTGAAAATCCATCCATGAAAGAGAGGGTTTCGTAGCCTGCCGTGTTATCAATCAGCACATCAATGTGAGGTAAGAGAAAATCATCCTTTGGACACGCGCGGTTAAGGTCCCGGAAGTCGATGCAAATCATGACTTTCCCATCTTTCTTCATGACCGGGACAATGTTCGCCACCCATTGAGGATAAAGAATGACTCTAATGAACCTGGCTTTGTGGAGCTTATCGACCTCTTCTTTCATTTTCAAAGCCATCTGAGGGTGGAAACGCCTTAACCTTTGTTTTACCGAGATGGACCCTGGTTTTAGGGTTAAACGGTGTTCGACCAAGGTTGAATCCAGACCCGGCATATCCTCGTAGCTCTATGCAAACGTGTCCTTATATTCCTTGAGAACCTCAATTAATGCCTCTTCTTCAGAGGGTGGTAGGTTGTCACTTATGAGGATGATCCTAGGGTCTTCCTCAGTTCCCAAGTTGACTTCTTTGGTGGATTCTTCTACGGCGGTTGACGGCTCGTCGAATCTCCTCATTCCACTAGCGTATGCGCCCGCCGCATCCTCATATTCTTCACCCTCCTCTTCAGTGGGGCATTCTTCATCCGTGATCTCGTAGACTCCATACCCTTCGTCAGATGCACAGTCGCCCTCACATTCTATTTCTAGTAGCCGGATGGAATTTTCTAGCAACTGGGGGATGGCAAGGAGGGCTTGACACCTGGCGGCTAAATCCAGGAGGAATCAACGAGGGATCTGCCTACCCTTGGATTTCTTCCTAGGTACTACCCTTGGCCTATCATTCCTAGATTGACTGACAATATTTACAGAAGAAGAGGAAGACGAAGAGGATGGTGTAGAATGTACAGGAGAAGACCCCTCAGAGGAGGGGTAGAAAAGGTCACTCATCGGACCTTGGACGGGTGGTCCGCAAGGCGGTACGCACCCGTGGGAGATGTAGGAGGTTTCCTCAACGAAGATGTGTTGTTGGGGAGTTTGAAAATTGACATTTTTTTTTCGTTTTCATTTTTAATGACAAAGCAGTGAAAAGAGATTGGAGGAGAGAGGAAAGTGGTTATGGCTAGAGGATTGTGAGGCTCATAGAGCAGATCATGGTTGAAGACCTGGCGCGGGTTGAAAAGCCCGCGTAGGTATGTAAGCAAAGAAGGGGACCTGGGAAGATCATCAGACAATTGTCTGGTCCAGGAAGAAGATATCAGCAAAGGCTGAGACGAGTGGATGGAGAAGATGGCGGCTAATGAGCCGTCGACGGTAATGTTGAGGACGGATGAAGATCCGTCGATGACAGGGTCCTTCTGGCGAGGACGAGGATAGTTTGGAACCTTGGCAAGAGTGGTAATATTCTCTGGTATTTCGGAGATCAATGGTGGTCCTTCAAGCTGCGGAGACGAGAATATCCTTTCCAGTGCAAAGGAAATGTCCCGTATGTCGAACCATTTGTCCCACTCGCATTCCGGATCTTTGATCTTGCCTCTTTTGGTGATCCTCGGACATTTTTCAGCCAAATATACAGCATGTGATCCCCCATATGCTTCTCATGGGTGATCTCCCATCTGAACAACGGGCCCTCTGTTGAAGTGGTTTGATAGAGTCCACGTGAGGGGCTTCCAATCTGCCTTGAACGGTCCTTTGAAGCCTAGGCCAAACCTGCGGTTCGGCCTAATTTCCTTTGGCGGTTTGAGCATACCCTGTAACTGTGCGCCCAGACCTTTTCCTTGTTGATAGCCGATGTTCCTCATAATCTCCCAACCTTTGGAGTGAAAAGGGAGACATGATGTTGTGGTTGCCCTGACCGGCTCCTTTGGTGCTAGTGGAACATGAGATGGATCACGTACGTCCAGCAGTGACAATATGGGCCGATGAGACGGCCAAACAGAAGGCAGAGAGGTGTTGATAGCATCCACTGTGTGAAGGACAGGTGTACTGACCACTTTAATAATTCTCCCATTGTAAGGAAACTTCAGGCACTGATGGTTGGTGGAAGGCACAGCGTCCATGGCTTCGATGTAAGGGCGACCCAGTATAGCCTTGAATGTGGGGTCCATGTCGAGGACATGGAATTCCGTGGGAATTGACATGGGGCCTAGTTCTGCCTTCAGAATAATCATCCCCTGCGGCGGCCTTTTGCTATTGTCATAAGCCGTGACCGTGATCGAGGAAGGTCTTATTTGTTCCTCGTTGACCCCACACAACTGAAGAGTGCTCATGGAGATCACATTTATGGATGCACCCGTGTCCACAAGATACGGGTTTATGGATACCCCATTAATTTTTATTGAAATGCACAATGCATATTTCCGAGCTTCCTTGGGAGCGAGCGCGTAGTTGTGAAACATGATGGCTGGTTGTGTGTCCGTTGGGGTCAGGACGGTCGAAATCTTCTCCACGGGGAGGTCTTCATTAACCATGACCTTTTGAAGATATTCCATCAAGGCCGCCTGGTGGGATGTGGATCTTTGAAGTAGCTCCAGGATGGAGATCCGGGCAGGTGTCTTGTCCAAGTGTTTCAATAGATCATACTGTGTTCCAGGGATAGCTCTTTCTGGTTGTTCTGCATCATCCTTCTCTGGCTGAGATTGCTCGGATTCTGACTGTTGTGGGGGAAAACCCTGTGGAAAATCCTTCCACTCCGGAGCACCATTGTCCGTGGCTTTTGTACCTTTGTGGGGGTAGCAGTGAGTTTTAACAGGGGTTTGAGGGGTAGTAGTGGAGGAATGGTTGATGAAGCAGGGGTGATGACGGGAGCAGGGATTCTGATGAGGGGTTTGTTAGGTGGCGGCATGGTGGAGGTAGAGGGGATATTGCGCGGATTATGAAGGATAAGGGGTCTAGAAGGTGGCGGTGGAGGCAAAGTGGAAGTGGGTAAGGTTTGAAACGTGTAATGGTTTTGAGGTGGATGGTGGGTGATGTGTGGTTTTGAAGGCATTAGTGGTGATGTGGTGGAGAAAGACGAGGTTATGTATGGTTGACGGATGATAAGGGGTTTAGAAGGCGTAGGGGTAAATGTGATAGAGGTGGATGGTAAAGTGGGGGAGTGAGAGAAGATGAGAGAGTGTGAAGGCGTAGTGGAGAGTGTCGGTTGATAGGAGGTCGGGGTGCGGATGAGAGGGCGTAATGGTAGTGGAAATGGTGATGGTGATACTGACGCGGGTTGATGAGAGAGAGGTGCTACCCGGGCAAGGTGAGGGGGTTGCATGACGATAGGGTTGGAGGTAGAAAGAATGGAGGTACTTTTCTGGTGGCACACCTGCTCTCTCCCGACTTCCGGGAAGGAGGAAATGGGGTTAACCTGATGATTGGGCTGTTGGTGCTCCGGTAATGGATTCTGTATTATGCCCATGTCGGGCTGTTGTTGTGGGGCCTGCTGAGCCTGTTGTTGTTGTTGTGGTTGCTGTTGCTGTTGTAACTGCTGCTGTGGCCTATGAGGGGGTCTCCTAGCCTTGAGAGCCGCGACGTATCGTCTCATCTCATCCCAATCTATTTGATGTCCATCATTCATATCATGGATGTAATCTTTGAAATGAAGCAGTAATCTACTGTGTGTCCCGGCTGCCTGTGGTAGCCGCAGTATTTGGAGGTATCAACATTGGGGGGCCACGCGGGCCTTTCTCTGGGTAGGGCGAGTTGGTTTGATGCCATGAGGGCATTAAAAATGTCTGCTAAGGTTTCCGGCAATGGTGGATAGTAGGCTCTCTTGGGACCGAGCGGCCTCCTTTGTTGCTGTTGGGGACCATAGTTCCCCGGGGGTGGAACTTGGTTGTACTGAAGCGGTGGTTGTTGTTGCTGAGGTTGTGGTTGTTGTTGCTGGGGTTGGCGTAATGGAGGCATATTATCCTGGGGTAGATTATTTTGGGGTGGAGGACGAAGAGGGAAAGGACCTGGTTGAAGGGGAAGTCGGGGCATTTGTGGAGGCCTTGGGTTGACTGCATAGTTGACATTGTTGACCGCACTGACTTGCTCATTTGTCACGACCCCTTCTGTGACTCCGCCCGGGACACCAGCGCCTGTCTTTCTGACCACTTTGGGCTTCGGCGACTCAAACATGTTCATGATGGGGGAGTCTTTTAGCTGGGTTTGGATGTATCGGGCCCTTTCATAGAGTTCCTCCATTGTAGTAAGTTTATTCATGGCCAGGACATGTCTGAACTGTGGGGTTGCATTAGACACAATCATCTTCACTTGTTCGGGCTCGGAGAGGGTATCCCTTATTCTTTCCGCCAGAGACCTCCATCTATCAGCATATCGGACAAAATCCTCGTCGGGTTTCATCTTTTCGGCCACTAGGTCGGTAATGGAGAGTGAGGGACCGACCCTATCCCTATATTTCTGCAGGAACCTTCTCTGGACTATTTCAAAATTCTCGGCCTCGCGGGGCTCTAAGGAATAGAACCACTCAAGCGCGGGACCATCCAATGATCTCCGAAAGAGGTATGCCAGGGACCTCTGATCGTTTTGCCAATAGGAGGATTCATACATGAAATCTTTGAGGTGAATGAAGGGGTTGCCGGTACCATTGTATCTGCGGTACGTGGGCATTTCGGAGGGAGGAAGATGAATGACGGGAAGGATTGGCAAAGCAACCTCCGGGGTGGCTTTCACGTCCACCATCCTTCTCAGATTTTGAAACTGCTCGTCCATGCGATTGAACCTATTGAGGAGCGATTGGGCGAGCTCCTCTGGAGGTGAAGGTGGTACTTACCACTGGGGGAGAAACTGTCTCCCGGAGACTTGAGGGGGGAACCCCGAATGAGAGGGAGATGTCGGACCGCCGACAGTTGGCCCTGGCTGAAGCGGTGTGTGGGGAACAACGGGAGTTTGAGATTGTGACGGGAACTGGAATGAGGGTGGTTGTTGGCTCGCTTGTCCTTGAAGCGAGGGAGACTGGATGGCTTGCGCCAATGAGGGAGATGGAATGGCCTGCACGGACTCTTGGAGAGGTGCGATGGCCGGAGTTGATTCCTGGGGCGTGGGGGAAACAGATTTCCCCTTTAGAATGACCTGGAAGGCCCGGAGCTGTTCAGAAGTAAGCTCCGTGTTGGCGAGGACGCCCAGTAAGGAAGAGATATCCTATGGTGGGGACGTGTCCCCGGCAATAACCTGCACCTCATGCGAGGGGTCATGAGAAGGACCCGAGTCCATAGCATAGACTCGCGGGTCGGCTGACAAACCACGGCTAGGGTGGTTCTCCTCAAAAGACTCGTGAGACATGCTCACAGTTTTCCCAGAACGTAAAAACATACACTAGCAAGTAGGTAGCAGAGATTATCAAACAAGTGGATGCCTTTACGCCCTTTTTTGTGTTTTGATTTTGATGATTTTTTGTGTTTTTAGCGAGATCCGAAGTTCACACAAAATGGGGACCCTAGTTTGTTTTTGTTTCACCGCCGTGTCAGCTAGGGTCTCTCGTCTCACCACGAATGAAATGACTAACTCCGGGGAACTTCAATGGTACAACCGGCCCAGTGAACGAAGAGGAGATTCTTCGATGTCGGGGACTTACGGAGGTCCCAGTGTAGGAGATTCTAGTCCGTTGAGAGGAATTCCCAAACGGAGAGTCCTTCCTTCACCGGGAAAGGGTGACCCTAAAAAAAAATGAAGAAAGGATAGAAAAGAGGGATGGATGCATGCAATGAAATGCTGATAGAGATATGGAGTGGGAAAACAACAGAAATAACAGACATATAATAAACAAACAACCAATCAAAACTGACAGTTCTGCCGCGAGCACAACAGGGGCGCGCGCGGGCGCCAAGGTGGAGAGGCACGGATGGTGCTGAACTTGCAAGGGTAGCCGAAAGGAAGCAGTAGAGGTCCCGCCGTGATCATCAATCTGTGAGCGACGTCACGCGGTTCGGGGAAGAGCGGAGAGGACGCGGAGCGCACGGGCTCCCTTCTTTTTGTTTTGGTGTTTGTTTGCTGCAACACAGAAATAAGAGAAGAGAGAGAAGGGGCCACCACGGGAGATTGCTCCGGCGGGGCGAGCGGGACAAGTGTGATATAGCAAGATATGGGGGTTAAACGGCCATAGCGGGAAGTGACTCGCCGCGGCCTCGGGGGGACGGGAATGGTGCAGAAATTAAATAACAAGAATTGAAACGGCCATTGGGGAAGTGACTCGCCGCGGCCTCGAGAATATGAGCAGATAATAAGATGACAAAATATAAAAAGAATACAAAGAGCGGGAATTTAAACGGCCATTGGGGAAGTGACTCGCCGCGGCCTCGAGAACATAAACAGATAAGAATATAACGTATAAAAACGTGAATTTAAACGGCCATTGGGGAAGTGACTCGCCGCGGCCTCGGGAATATGAGCAGAATATAACAGAATATAAAGAGAATATAAGAACGGAAATTTAAACGGCCATTGGGGAAGTGACTTGCCGCGGCCTCGAAAACAAGATGTGATCGCCAGGGGCCGAAAGACCCCAAAATAAGAGAGTGATCGCGCCTACCTCAAGAGCGGGAGATGGCGGGTTGCTTCTTCCTCTCCCTCCGGCCGGCCGACGGAGAGGGCTTTCCTCGACTACCCTTGCAAAACAACGACAAACAAATGACAAGTGGATTAGAAAGATGGAGGTGTAGTATTCAAATCCTTGCGATAAAAATAATGAAATGATGGCAAGACACACACCTGGTTGGTGTTATCTTTTAAACCCCTCTCGGACTCGAGTAGGAGGAAAATGAGATGATGGATGTAAGAAGTGTATAAGAAAAGGCGCCCTTATGAAGGGGGATAGGGGATGCAAGATGATGAATGCAAAAGAACTACGAAGAAAAGGAAGGAATTGGCTTATTGGATGTGCCGATGGTGAAATCCGGCGGAGCTCCGACAGCGTGGGGACGACGTGGAAGCGCGGTGGATGAAGACGACCTTCCTCTCGCCAGCGTGAGCACCCGAGAAGCCGGCAGAACCTCCACCGACAAAAGAACCCACGGGTTAGAAAATGACTCCGTAGTCTCTGGGCTCCGGCAGCCTATCGGATCACTTCCGAGCTCCTCCAGAACTGAGGGGGTGGGCCTCTATTTATAGAGCTCTGGAGGGTGGAGGCGTCCAGGACCCTGGACACCTCCATCAGGGCCGAAATAATATTTTATTATATTTTTATTTATTTTTTTGGAATACTTTTGTGGAGGCGTCCAGGGCTCCGGACGCCTCAAACAGGTCCACCGAAAACCGACGACGGCCGCACGCGGTTTGGCACAACGCGTGGTTTTGTGAGCGGCGCCTCGTGATTCAGAAATGGGCGCGTCCAGGTGGCTGGACGTCTCTATAATTTGGCTTTTTTCACACATGACAAACCGGCGTTCGGTGAGCGGCGCCCGTGAGAGAGTTGATGGAGGCGTCTAGGGGCCTGGACGCCTCCAAAATATATTATTTTTATTTTTGTTTTGTCTTTTTATGCATTTTGATTTTTTTATATTTGTTTTTATGGAGGCGTCCAGCGGCCTGGACGCCTCCATTAATATATATATTTTTTATTATTTTTTTTATTTTTTATGCCAACTGGCATTTTACACACATTTTTTATTTTTGTTTTTATGGAGGCGTCCACGGGCCTGGACGCCTCCATTAATATATATATATATATTTATATTTTTTATTTGGTTTTGGGCCCTGAGAAAAGAATAAAAGAAAAGAAAAGAATGGGGGCGTCCAGGGGCCTGGACGCCCCCATTAAGACCCACCCGGGTCCTAGTCAGCGGCCGCCCGGCAGACATCCTTCTTGGTTCCGGAACCTCTGATGCGTTCGACTGGTGTTGATGCCGTCCGAATGCCGTGACAGGATGATTCCGAATACCGAAAAAGACAGAAGAAGACCCAAGAAAAGGAAGCACTCGAGTGATTCAAAATGCGTAAGCCGTTGTGGGACGTTGTATAGTAATATGAGACTTTCTCAGGAGACGTCAAGAATGGCGTGTCTACACCCTGTAACACCCGAATCCGTTCGAAACTTGAAAATAACTAAGCACTTTACTTCTGGAACCTATATAGATCCCAGATTCTCTAAATCAAATCCCAATGTCTTGAACTGTATAGAAAATACGGGTTTAACGGATGTTAGTATGTAAAATAGACATCTTCTTTTATTAATACGTAACTCCTCATAGGAATGTCAGAATATGTCAATATTAGAGTCGTTGGAAAGATAACTGAAAAATCTATAAGTTTCATGTTGAACACTTTTTCAAATTTTGACGTTTGGAAGGATAAAAATGAGATAGAGTAAACTAGTTCTTAGAAATCATGTTATTAAGAGTTTTTATATATAAAATAAAATCAAAAAAAAATCCTAAAATATCTACCCCACCCCCCACGTATGCCCCCCCTCCTTCTTATCCTCTTCCTCTCCATCTTATCCCCTCCCCCATCCTTATCTCCTCCTTCTTCTTATCTTCTCTGCCCCTCCCCCTATATATACCCCCTCTCCCCCTCTTTCCCTTCCACTCCAACACCCCCCTCTCCCCCTCCAACTCTTCTCTTCTCTCACTCCCCTCCTCACTCACTCTCTCTCTCTCTCTCTCTCTCTCTCTCTCTCTCTCTTAAATATTTTTATTTTCTCTTTTCTATTCTCTCTCTCTCTTAAATATTTTTTATTTTCTCTTTTATACTCTCTCTCCACTTTCTCTCTCTACATTTTTTATCTTCTCTATCTACTTTCTCTCTCTAAATTCTCTCTCTACTTTTTCTCTCTAATTTTTCTCTTTTATATCTCTCTATACTTCTTTCTCTCTACTCTCTTCACTTTCTCTCTCTATCTTCTCTCTATATCTTCTCTCTCTATTTTCTCTCTCTACTTTCTCTCTCTAAATTCTCTCTCTACTTCCTTCTCTACTCTCTCTTCTACCTTCCTTCTCTACTCTCTCTTTACTTTCTCTTTCTATTTCCTCTCTCTTTACTTTCTCTCTCTACTTTCTCTCTCTAAATTCTCTCTCTACTTTTTCTCTTTACTTCCAACTCTCATTCTCTTATTAATAAATGGAGAATAGAAGATAATACAGCATCAAAATAATATAAATAATTAATAAACACTTGGACGGAGGATTTGAAACCTATTTGGACAATTTTGCCCTTCTATACGCATTTGGGATTGGACAATTATCTTTTCCTACGCAAGGACTTTTACGGGAACTCGAGTGAGATACTAAAGTCAATTCGGAAGTCCATTTTAAAGGTAGGCATGATAAACCGAGTGCATGTTATTTGTTATTTACATTTATTTGATTTGATTTTATTTGAAATGTGATTTAAGTCATTGATTTATTTAACCTAATGATATATGTTTAGAATCAGTTATTTATTTAGTTACCATTCTGTAAAAATATTATTTTCCTCTCTAATCTCTCTCTAATTTCTCTCTAATCTCTTTCTACTTTCTCCCTCTACTTTCTCTCTCTACTCTCTCTCTACTCTCTCTCTACTCTAATCTCTTCGAATGTTATATAATAGTAATTTATTTAGTTAATAAATTTGACCCACTACCCTTTGATTAAAATCTAATTCCTGATATTAAAATACGATCCAGTTATTTTGTAAGGTTCAATAACAAGTTTTAAGTATTGAGACGACTATGTAATAAGCATCATAATAAGAATAAAAATTTGATTAAGCATATGGACTGTGTCACTTTAAGGAGGTGTGGGGCGACAAACCGTAGTTAGCTTCCGCTACGGGATTAGGCCCATTTCCGAGGACAATCGGACTTCTGAAAAATCTGGAACCAATAATAAGAAAATTATCTGGGGAATGGTGGAGTATTAACTCCCGATCCTGCGTGGTTGATCAAGGCCGACAGGCTCCAGCGTTTAAACCTTTTATCTTTATGTCGACGTCTGGATGCCTAGGTATGTGTTTGCTACTGCTTTTAGTGACGGGATGCCTGTCCAATATATGCTGCCAAACAATATGAAGTTCAGATTTGATATATGACTTTGATATGATCTGAGAATAAGTTCATCTGTATAAACTCTGATTTAGCTAAGATATGTATTATGCCATATATATAAGTCAGATAAGATTTGTTATAAGCATTTGTTTATAAATTTGAAAATTACTTTGCTCTTTATATTTCCTTCGCATTCATAGTATATGTACAATTCAGTGAAATTGTGATTAGCTTTATATATATCATGGATTTGCACAGTTTAGTATATGATAAGCATGTGATTGGTTTTGATGCCTACTGAGTCTGTGGACTCATATCTGTTGCCTAACCATTTCAGGAAATTGACGAGTGTGTACCTCGACTCCGACAGACAGTAGGTCGGAGGGTGATCCAGGGCGTAGTTTGGATTCCGCTGCGTAGATAGATTTAGTTTTCTTTTGAATAATGAACGTAAATATGACTTTTGAGTAGAGATATGTAGTATTCCGTATATGATGTAAATTATGAGTATTTATCTTATGGAAATGGTATGGTTATGTTTCTTTTAGATTATGTGATAGTTTGGCCTTTAGCGCCTTGCAAATAATCTTGGCCCACAACACTTCCGTACATCCGCTGTGACGTCCCCGGACCCGATACGGGATCGCGGAAAAAGGGGGCGCCACAGCCCCCCCCCCCAGGGCCCACTACGCCACCGGGGGGATCCCCCCCGCCCCCCTCTACTGTCGTCCGCGAACGGGGGAGCCCCCCCCCCCCCCGGGTCCACTCCGCACCGGGGGTCTCCCCCCCTCCTCTGCTCTCCACCGCGACCGGGGGGTCCCCCCCTTTCCCATGCGCATGAGGCTTTGCCACCGGGGGAACAAAAAAAAATAGAAGAATATGAAGGGCAAAGGACGGGGGAGATGAAAGGTTGGGAGTTACCTTCTCCAATCACCGGGGGAGCTCCTCCGAGCCTTCTTCCTTCCCCTATATAAATCCAAGACCTCTCCACAAGAGAGGAGGACTTTTTTTTGGAGAGAACCCTTTCCACCAGAAGAGAAAGCTGCGCAAGAAGGTTTGGAGAGAAGAGGAGAGTAAAAAAGGGAAGAAAGAGGTGAAACAAGATGGTTCACTCCTCTTTATAGAAGATTTTATTGAAAGTCTTTGTAAAGTAACCTTCCATGAAAGGATCATATATGTAAAATCATTCTCTTCTATGAGGGGAGATTATGTTGATAAAAAAAAGGGATATTTGGCTCGAAGACTTGTATGAAATCATGAAGATCATAAAACTATGGAAATCTTGACTTGAACATATTCTGGAAAGTATATAAAATACCGCCCATTGTTCAAAACAAATTGTAAAAATAGTGTCAATGGGGCAGAATATTGCAAATGTACCCCCGATGGTCATAAAATTATAGGAATACCTCCGGTGTTTATAAAATTATAGAAATGTCTCCGATGGGCAGAAAATTACAGAAATACCCCCGAGTGAGGGAAAATTGCTTATAAACTCCAGAGTGAGGGAAAATTACAAATAACCCCCTCCATGAGGAAAATTGCATATAAACCACTCCAAAGGGGGAAAATTACATGTAGAACCTCCGATTAGGGGAAAATTGCGTAGAAACCCCTCTAGAGACAAAAATTGTATATAAGTCCTTCTAAATCTTCCCAAGTGAAGGAATCACAAATAAATCCTTGTGTAAAAGGACAATTGCAACAGCGCCATATCTTGGGGCAGATGAATTCTTTCCTAACAACTTATAACATTGTGGCAAAGTCGATATCACAAGGGCAAGAAGGTCTTAGGCAGTTAATCAAAGGAACTCGGACTTGGTCCGATATAAATTAACACCGACTTCTATCGATGAAAAAATGTCTTTGTACACGAACCCTAAATCATCTGACAAACTACGTGCGCTGAAATCTAAACATGCATACTAATCAGCAAAGAATGTGCATCCGAATCTTGCGCGTGTAAATAGGAGGTGAAAAATCCCCTGAAGATAAAACTTCCGGGTGGATTTCGATGCATGTCCACACATCATTTAAAATCTATTTTATATGCTATTTCACTTTTAAACTAACATTTTAATACCCTATTAATGCTAACTCGGCATTTAAACTTAGCAGAGCGGGAGAGGCACGAGAGGTCATGCGCGGATGGCGGGATAGGGAGCCAAATGAGTTTTTTTAAAAAAAAATTTATGACAAATATGTCTAGTGTACCGTGTAAAGATTTTTCAAATAATCTCTATTCTCTCGACGAGAAGTCAAAACAAAGTAAGCTTAAAAAGTATAAATACAAATATGACATATGATAAAGGGAGTGTTTAAATAATAAATCGAAAAACGTAGACGAATCTGCTAGTTTTGGATACATAAATAATTAATAGGGAATCCAGGGTTCATGTGGAAAGAGGGAAGGGTTCTTGACATCCTGTGGCCGTGGTATGATTGGTATCTGCTTCGAGAATTGAAAACTGCGAAGCAAATAACGGAAACTATCCCAGGTTCCGGCGACCCACCGATTCTTCTGGAACCTTCCAGACCGCTCACACATCATCCCTTCCGTTCCAGACGATTCCCCCGGGTCCCCATTTCTATCTCTTCCTCCCCTTCCGTTTGCAGCTCGGCAGCAGCGCCGGTTTAAGTGAGCAGAGATCAGGAAAAAGCTAGCATCTTTGAAGGTGCGGCAGCTGCGGAGAACAAATTACAGAAGGGAGGTGGGTAGCAGGGAGGAGGAGCAGGAGGCGGCGTGAAGTGGGGTGCTGCGAGATGGGTTTGGACTACTACAAGATCCTACAGGTGGACAGGAACGCCAAAGACGACGACCTTAAGAAGGCCTACCGCAAGCTCGCCATGAAGTGGCACCCCGACAAGAACCCAAACAACAAGAAGGAAGCCGAGGCCAAATTCAAACAGATCTCCGAGGCGTACGAGGTATCATTCCGTTTACCCTTCCCTTGCGTGAGCTTTTTAGGGGAGTTTGGAATTAATTTCCGTCCATGGGTCTCTCTAAAGTTCTCGCCTTTTTTGGGTTTGGACAGGTATTGAGCGATCCCCAGAAGCGTGCGGTGTATGACCAGTACGGGGAGGAAGGGCTGAAGGGGCAAGTGCCCCCTCCCGGGGCTGGCGGGCCCTCCTTCTTCTCCACTGGGGACGGCCCCACGTCGTTCCGGTTCAATCCCAGGAGCGCCGACGACATATTCGCCGAGTTTTTCGGGTTCTCGGGCCCGTTCGGGGGCATGGGCGGCGGCGGGGGAGGTCCGGGGATGAGAGGGGGGCCCAGGTTCGGGGGGATGTCGTCCATGTTCGGGGATGATGCGTTTGGGTCGATGTTTGGGGGAGGAGAAGGGTCCATGCACCACCAACAGCCGCGGAAGGCCGTCCCGATCGAGAACCACCTGCCGTGTAGCCTGGAAGATCTTTACAAGGGCACCACCAAGAAGATGAAGATCTCCAGGGAGATCCTAGATGCTAGCGGGTGAGTGTACAACTTTGCTTTGGAAAATTCTAATTATCTCTCATAATCGATATGTTTATCAAAGCACAATGTTTTGTAGATGCTGTGATTGTTTAGAGTAAATCTAATCGTGTTATTGCTAGAATTATTTATTCTGTGAGCTAAAGGTTTAAATTTGTACTCATTTGGTTGAAACTGTAAGATGTGATGTTGGTTAGGCGTCGTTTCATATTCATATATAACCTTTGCTTGCTTATCGCTACAAGTTAGAGGCAAGCTATAGCTATATAAATCAACTGTTATGTTAGTGAGGAGGTGGAAAGGGTCATAGAACAAAGGAGACGCAAGATCTTCTTTTTGGTGTAGTTTAATTTTGGATTTTTCATTAATTGTATCCTTTTCAATGCTTGCAGAAATCTACGTCTGTAGTTTCGGTCAATCTTAAGAGCATCAAATGCATGTGATTCATGTAATATTCCGGTTGAAATTTTTAGTGCCAACATGAAGAAGGGATCTTCCATTATGATTGTTTTTTGCTGCTTTACCTGAATTGTAACTTGTCTTTCGTTACATATACTTATATTACTTCTAGTTTTATGTGCTCTCTTTCTTGCCGGATATTTTAAGGGAGAGTACCTTCAATTGTAAGCATCTGAGAGTTGACGACGAACTGTCAGCTGGATGAACGTTGTGAAAGCATAGCATGCAATGAAGAGGTGGGATTTTTTCAAAATGGCAGGTCACATTTATCATAAGAATACCATCCATGCTTTAGAACTGGAAGGGAAAGAACCAGAGGATCTTGAAATCGTTGGTTAATTGGGAGTTTATTTGCTGGCGGAGCTGTGTTATCAAATAAATTATTGAGATCATGGAGGGATATAGTTTACATATTCCAACCTTTGCCTTGCCCACCTTAGTTCAACTAGTTTGGACCTTATACTGGCCCCGCTGTGTGATATTGCTAATTTTGGGAGAGGTCAAAGTTCCTCAAGAAAGTTATCATCTGATTGGGAGCTGTAATTGATCTTCAACTGCCTTGATTTATATTGGCTCTCTTCTCTGCTCCAGCTTTCTATACATCAATTCGCCTGCATACCAAATTACCAAGATTTGTGACCAACCCCTGTTCAACTGGTGAATTTATCTAATCGATTTTAGTAATATTTTGTTTATCTATACTCTGTAATCTCATGAGCTCACTTTTGGAAGCTATGCTTAATGGGGTAACTGATAATTGTTTATGTTTGAGATTGTCAGTTACCGAGTGATGCACGATTTCTTTCTTTCTTTTGGAAGCTTGAACCACCTTCATATCATTAATGATGGTCAGTTATAGTTGTCAGTTTGTGACATTGGTGTAACAAGGAATGGACCACAGTAGACAATGCACCTTTGAACCAACAAGGAAGTCGCTTTAAAATTGAGATCATTAAGAAGCATACGTAGCATACGGTTTCTATTTGCACACTTTCTTTACCTTTGCCATTAGCCTATCCACTCAAGGAGGATGGATGCAGTTTCATGGGTGAATGATGATGTTTAAAAGTGGTGGTGAAACTCATAATTTTTTGTCAGGTCTTTCTTTCGTTGCCTGTTTGCTGTTGAGGTAGTTTCTGGGTTTCCTTCTTCTTGCTTTCTATCCTGAGGACTCTTTTGGATGGCCTTCTGCTTTCGCCTAACTTAAAAGGGCAAATATACTTTCAAAATATCTAATCAGGACATGCTTAAGTTTAAACTATCTTAAAAAGGCATTTCTCATAAACTTTATATTTATAAGAGGTGAACTGCCATTAATACCCTCAGATGTTTCACAAAGGAATTTTATTAATCTCAGTACATACAGGATAAATTTTATATCATTTAACACAAAATATCTAAAAGATGTTATCCCTTACTATCACAATGCAAATTCCATTGTAATCCCTCCAACCTACGTAGGAATCAGCACACAATAATGTAAATATCACATTGTAATTAGATATATCAAAATATATAATATTTTTATATAAAAACAACATATTTCATTTGGCCATCTTCCCCCTTGTATAATGATACAAATAAGTTAACTTTATATTTTTTCCCTAGCCAATGTAATAATCATGCTCTTTTTTACATCACTTTGATATGTTAAATGTTGTATCATATAGGTTTGAATTAGAATAATTTATTTGTTAAACAATTTGCTGGTGTTTTTGGTATTATGTTAGAAAAAAATAGGTCTTTTGTCCTTTATGGATATGAAGTTCAACAATTGTGTCCTTTTTAGACATTTTAGAATGTCCCTATTGGATATTTTGAAAGTATTTTTGCCATTTTTAGTAATTTTCTCAAAAAAATAATCAGAACAGGGGGTAGTGAAGTTGATAGAAGCTGTAGCTTGTCACTGGTCAGTCAGCAGCATGTGATTATCATAATTTTCCTTCTCAGTTGATGACATATGACCATCTTCTGTTTCCTCTTCTCTCCTTGTTAGGCAGTCCTTAGATGGTGCACATCTTTGAAGTGTCAAGCTATTGTCAATGCCATTTCTTCCTATAGGTATGTGTGACTCTGAGGAATAGGTGGTGTCTTTCATGATTGTCATATTTCATGTGGCTTGGGAGATTGGATGGAAGAGATCAACAGACCTTCTTTGTTCATCTGACACATTGATGCATGTAGTCTCATTTTGTGTTGTCGATAACTTGTGAGGACCTTCTGGATATGCATGCTGTTTCCCAGTTCTTGATAGATCCTAGTATCCTACTGGTTTTATATGTTGCTTGTTTGATACCTGGATGCCTGTTTCATCCTCTTTTCTTTGACACATTCTATTTCCTCTATTATTTGTTATTGTTTCTCTTTCTCATAATGTGAAAGAGAGACCAAAGTTGTTCGAGCTGAGAACCAGGATTCACCCATTTTTCCATCATTCCCACCCACAAAACCATTCTCACCTCCAGTTTCGGTTCCTCCTCTAGGAAATTTTAGTGGCAAACCAGGAGTTCCCTTCTTCCATCTTGTTCCGATTACTGCTCCCATGCCCCTTTCGTGCTTTTAAAAGAGGAGAATGAGGAAGACACACTTAAAACCTCAAGGTGGTTGTGTATTAGTGAAACCACTGCCAGTTGAGTGAGACATCAGTTATTGGTCCATCTTCCTCATTGCCATAAAGTTGCTTATGTGGCAGAAAGGTAAAAAGTGAGCTTTAGCATCATGGAATGGCATCAGGCCATCTATTTTCTATCTGGAATTTTTGTTTTCTTTTAAATTCTCTTTTCCTCAGTCCTGGTGCTAAATTTTTCATCATAATATCAGTGGCTCATCTCTCTGGGACCCAGCCCTTTTGTTTTGTAACCTACTGTTCCTTGATAACCGTGAGTAGGCTCTAGCTTAAAAGCTTTTAGGATGCCAAAGAAAGTTTAAGATTCATTTCAGTCTTCTACTACTAAAGAGTAGAACTCGTGATTAACTATATGTTCTAGGTGAAACTTCGGGAATAAGCATGTGGAGGAGCTATGAAAGTTAGAGTTTAGGGAGAGTGTTGGAAGTGACATGTAAATATTCGAGAAATATTGTCAAGTTACACACAGAGTTCATTGACATCGGGCTGAAATATCAGCAAGAACCATAATTTTTCAGGTCTTGAGCTACAGATGTTTTGCTAGCACCACCGCTCATGGCAAACAAACGTATGTCCTGCGGTGACTATTGTATAATGCATGCAATAAAGTTGATTCTGTTGGTTTGGGAGAGATTTTATGTTATACTAATCATAGTTTATATCTGATTTCTCCATTGCCGTGTGTTAATGATTTTGAATGGAGCTACATTTATGTTTGTACTTTTGTCTTGGGTGTTCTTTCTTTACCAATGTCTTGGGTGTTCATTAGGGTATTAGTTTAATTCTGTCGCTTGGTGGGAGTTTGGTGGTTTGATGATTCTACTTATTGTACCTTGATTAAATAGATAATATGAGGATGAATGGTGAGAAAACTTAATGTTGATTTAAATAGATAACATGTTAATGAATGGTAGGAAAACTCAAACGTTATGTTTTCTTTTCTTTTCTTTGCGCATCAGGAAGACTGTGCCAGTGGAGGAAATTTTGACAATCGAGGTTAAACCTGGTTGGAAAAAAGGGACGAAGATCACATTCCCTGAGAAAGGCAACGAGCAACCGAGCATCATCCCTGCAGATCTAGTCTTCATCATCGATGAGAAGCCGCATGATACTTTCACAAGGGAAGGAAATGACCTCGTCGTGGCGCAGAAGATCTCTCTTGCTGAAGCTTTAACGGGTTACACCGCTCATCTGAAGACGCTCGACGGTCGGAATCTGGCTATACCCATCAACGCCATAATCCATCCGGGGTACGAGGAAGTTGTCCCGAAGGAGGGCATGCCCATCCCGAGAGACCCAACTAAGAGGGGCAATCTTAGGATAAAATTCGACGTCAAGTTCCCCACGCGGCTCACCGCGGAGCAGAAGGCAGGGATCAAGAAACTTTTGGGTTCCTGAATTCAGGGTCTGGTGAGTGCCAGGGTTCCAGATGTGCCTAGTTCCAGTTACATGTGATCCTGTTGGGCCTATGAACCCGAAGCATTTTATGCACTGACTAGTGCTCTGCCGTGCTCTCAACCGACATGTCTATGCTACATCTTGGTGCTTGGCTAGGTTATTTTGAAGTAGTTTAGAGATTCCGGCTCCGCTCACCATGACCACCATGTACATGACACAGCATTTGCCTTTTCATCGATTTTTTTTCTTTCTTTTAATCTTGTGAGGAACTGAGGAAATTAGTTAGTACAGCCGGTTTCTCCAGTGGGGTTCTCCCTAGGAGTATTGGCATTTGGGATCCTGACCTGGTAGTAGCGTTTGAAGTTGCTTCAGATGGGCAAAGGTGAACTTGGTTGTACTTGCTTATGGAGAGTGGTGATCCTAAAGATTTTTGGGGTCTTCTTCTATTTTTTTTTTTAATCGGGTTGTAGCAAGTAGCAAATGCCTCCCAGTGATTTTTATACACCCCTTGTGAGACGGGCAAGTCAGTTCTATATGTGCATTTTTGAAAACTGTGATGAGATTAACTATCTAACAGAGTGATAAATTTTCACTTCAACTGATGTGTATGCTATACAGGTGATCTGCTTCGTCCTTTATATGTGCGTGTGCATTATGTAGGACGTCCGTATTGTTACTGTGTATTCACGGCAAAGCTGCTCAGTTCCTTGCAAATACGTATGATACGGAAGGGTTACATGGAGGCTTTGCTTGATGGATCTGGTGTGAATGTGTTGACATGGTTGGATACGACGTCCATGACTCTCTTTAAGTCCATTTCACAGGAAGTGCACCAAACTCTGTTTAATCACTTGTATTTTGTGGTGGTCTTATTGATATTCCATGTCATCTATTGCAAGAGATCTATGCCCCAGCTCTCTCCTCGGTGCAAAGAATAAGCAAGCAAGCTCTTGCGAGTAGGTGATAGAGGTGACCGTAAAAGGTGACGAATAAGAAGGGGGAAGTATTGTATTTGTAGAAGAGTTATGTTGCTGCACGGTCAGGTGTGTTGCATAATTTGAGTACGGAGTATTTTAATTTTTTTTAAAAAAAAATAAAATGACTTTAGAGATATTTTAATTTGGAGTGTAAATCACGTCATCGTTTGATTATCTTAAAAAGTTTAAAAATAAAACGGGTCAATTTTTTTAAAAAATAAATTTAACACTATTTATCTGATCTGATTTTTTTATTCTTTATAGATAATCTAATAGTGACGTAAATTTTATCCCAAGTTAAGACACCTTAAGAGTCACTTTAAAACAATTTTAAAATTTTAAAAATACCGCCAGAGTGTGCAGCACACAGTCTTTCTATCCGTGGAAATCACTATTAACCAATCCCTCAATTCCCAGAGGGAGCCACTTTAACCAAACAACATGAAAAACATGCACACACCGAAAGGAGGAGTTGCAAATTTGATCATGTTTAAAGGCCGTTCAAATTGACATGAGAATACCGGAAAGCCTTATAATTTTAAAACTATTTGAAGATCAGCGGAAACAAAGTCCCTAACTTTGGTCTATTAGGATCATTCTTGATGGAATCAAAGCAATAGGTTCCTTTATAAAATGATGGATCCTGGATCCTGATTTTAGGTTTTCAACCTAAGCGAAAAAGAATCCAAAAATGTAAGTATTTCACACCAACTCAAACATAAAAAATATTTTTTACGTATATACTCCGCTAAAATTCTTTATTAGTAAATATATTCCCATTTAGTCGTATTATCGTGAATGAGTACTCTTCGAATAGGTGAAATGTTGCGGTTATGCCCATGCGGTTGACTTACGTAACATCAATATTTCGTGAAATATGTCATTTACCACAGTTAGGGTATTTCACACACACACACACACTATATATATATATATATATATATATATATATATATATAGAGAGAGAGAGAGAGAGAGAGAGAGAGAGAGAGAGAGAGAGAGAGAGAGAGAGAGAGCCCTTTTGCTCTGTCTAGGGATGTCAATGGTAATCGATAACTCGATAATTATCTGTTTCATTAGCTTAACGAATAACACACAGATAGTATTTTTTCATCTCGATAAATTAACGAATACAAATACGGATATATCTGATTTTTTAGCGGATACAAAAATAGATACACACCATTTCGAACCCATATCTGTTCATTATCGTTAAATAAATTTAGATTTGACTCAAATAGTTGAATGTATTAAAGAAAAAGACATTGAAGATGAGATAGATATATAATCTAAGTCATTTATACTTTCAACATGATAAAATATTTCTAAATTATAAGATTTCTTTATTTTTTAAAAAATTCTCAACTTAATATAATCTTTATTTTCATATAATATATGCAAAGAATGAGAAGATGACGGAGATTAAAGTCCAAGAGACCTAATTTATTTTTTTATTTTCACTTTATATGTTTCATCTTGTCTTTGGAGATATTATAATATTATATATTTTTATATTTTTAATTTCATTCTATATTGACTCGTGAATGATGATGATACGAGAATTAAATTGAAATATGTTTGTTTAACGTATAGATTGTTCTTTTTAATTTAAATTTTATTCTAATTGAATTAATTTACATCTTAAATTTTAGTGGTATATGCACTCTTATGACTGATAACTATCTGCTAACCGTCCATTAACTGTATTTTTTCAGATACTAGAAAACGATTTCGAATACACTATTTTTCAAATACTTAGCGAACAACAAGCTCTTCCTTATCGGATACGGATACAAATAGTCCACCATCTGTATCGTATCTGACATGTTGAAATCCCTAGCTCTGCCCCCCTCCCACCTCCCGCCAGTCACCCCCCCCCCCACCCCTCTCCCTGTTGCTCCCCCCACCCTCCTCCCACCACTGGCGAGTCCCCCATCCACCTCTTGCTCCCACCCCTCCCATTGCAGGTGATCCCCCCTCCCCCTCTCCCTGCTACTTTGCCCTCCCCCCTCCCATAGCCGGTGAGCCCCCCCTCTCCTTGCTACTTTGCACCCCCCTCTCCCTGTTGCTCTGCCCCCCACCCCGCTCTCGCCGTCGGTGAGCCCCCCCTCTCCTTGCTACTTTGCACCCCCCTCTCCCTGTTGCTCTGCCCCCCACCCCGCTCTCGCCGTCGGTGAGCCCCCCCTCCCACTACTTGTGAGCCCCCCTTCCCCCCTCTCCCTACTACTTTGCATCTCCCTCCCACCACTAGTGATCCCTCCCCTCTCCCGGTTGCTCTGCCCCCCACCCCTCCCACATTCGGCAAGGCCCTCCCCTCTCTCGGTTGCTCTGCCCCCCACCCCCCTCTCACTGTCGACGCCCCCCACCCCCCCACCACCGCTGGCTATGGTTTTGTCAGAGAGAGAGAGAGAGAGAGAGAGAGAGAGAGAGAGAGAGAGAGAGAGAGAGAGAGAGAGAGAGAAAAGATAACCATGATTTTTTTGTTAACCAAAGACGTGTTAAATATTGTACTCTTTAGCCCATAATTAATTTTGGTTAAATATACGGGAGTTACGGCGAGGACATGATCGTAACATTTTGCCTATTTGAAAGGTATTCATGATAATATGACTAAATGAGAGATATATTTGATAATAAAAAATTTTATAAAATTTTAAATGTTAAAAATCTAAAAAATCTTTTAATTGATTTCGATATTTCACATCAGTGGAGACAACCATTTAGCCAAAATTGCATAAACCAATAGATAAAAGGCCTTTCAAAATTGAAGCCCTTAGCCAAAAGTGGCATGGCAAAGCATCCATCTATCACCATGCCAACCATCTGAAACCTCAACATTAGCCAATTAAATATTTTTGAAGAAACTTTAAATATTTAATATAGTTATTACATTTGCACACCTTAATGTATAAGGAATGGTGTATTATTATTTATTTTATAACATCACTTATTTTATGTTTATCATATATTATAAATTGTTGGAGACACAGATGCTAAATAACTAGGGTGAGGTTATTTTAGTCAAAAATAATGAACAAGTGCTTTCAATCATTGTATCCAATTTGTGTCTCCCAACTGCTCTTACTTCTAAGGTACGAATCACTTTTACTTGAAGTACCTACTATTTGGAGGCACTTTTTTTGTGAGTAGTTCTTAAACGCACTCTTAGCACCGCTTTGTTAGCATGTTATCTCATGATTAATTTACTTAACTCGATTTTAACTTAAATTTCACTTTGGTATGTCAGATCACGTAATCGAGTTAAAATAGAGTTAATCTGAATTAACCCTAAATTACCTATCCCACCTCAATACATGGGTTAAGTTAACTATTTTGTTGTCAAAATAAAAGTGAGTTAAATGACAGGTATATTGACCGGGTTGAATTAATCCGAGATATCTTAACTCACTGTCAAAGACGGGCTCAGAGGCTCGTTGTCCTTTCACTTGTGTGTGCCTAGGATTGTCAATGGATCGGACTCGGGTCGGGCTTAAGTCAGTCTGACTCGGGTCCGACTTATCAATATTAAAGTCTGAGTCTAACCCGGGTACGAGCTATGTCGGGTTAGGTCGGGTCGGGTATGACACTATTAAAAAAATGTAAAGCCCGACTAAGGTCCGGTTCAGCTCGACAACTTAAATAAAAATTAAAAATAATAAAAAATAATATATTTAATAATATAAACTTATAATCTCATCAAATTAATTAGAATTTCGATATTAATTATATAATTTATGTGAAAAAATAATTTTAATTTTTTAATTGAGTAAAATAATATAATTTTAACTAATTAATTTTTAAAATTTGAAATAAGAACAAAAAAAGAGCAGGTCAGGTCGATCTGCGGGCAGAACTCAAAGCCCGAGTCTGACTCGCGGATTTAATCGGGTCAAATTTTTAGGTCCGATTAAAGATCTACAGACTGAAAAAGACTTTACGACTCGACCCGAAATTGAGTCAAACTCGTAGACCTATAAAATCGACCTCATCTATTGACAACTCTATCTATGCTCAAATGCCATCATATTTCCTACCCAAGATGTTGGTACTTGGTAGGGCACGGCCTAAATAACGAAGCAAGAAGACATGTTCCATCGAGGCATGCTTTCGAGAGAAGCAGTCAGTGATCCTGCTCCGGCGCGGAACCCCTCCTCCCCGCGTCACCCCCCTCTCCGGCCATGGTCTGAGGGGGGGGGGGGGGGGGGGGAGCTCCTGCTGCCCCCTTCAGGCCCTTGCTGTCCTCCTGGCGTCCTTCTCCACCGGTGCAGCCTTCGTCGCCAGCGGCCCCTCCTCTGGGCGCCTCTCTACCGCTTGGAGGACGACACGTTGTGGACACCGAAAATTTGCACATCTAAATGTCATGCTCGGCCCAGCATCAACAACGGCGCCGAGTGAAGAAACCCCCGGGGAAATCAAGCACAAAAGGCCCCACAGCCCGTGGGCCTCGAAGCATTTCAAATGGGCCACAACTCATGCTCACGATGGGCTCAAAATCGCCCATTTAGCCCTTCAGCGGCACGCCCAGTTGAGGCTTCAACGGCACGCCCCTCCCGCAGCATGCTCCCTTCAGCGGCACACCCTGCCGCGGCCTTCACCGGCACAGCCCCTTTTGGGCGCTCGCCGGCACACCCCTATGGGGGTTCACCGGCACACCCCCAAGGGGGTTTCAACGGCACACCCCATGGGGGGGGGGGTTTCAACGGCACACCCCATGGGGGGGGTTTTCAACGGCACACCCCCCATGGGGTGTCTTCACCGGCACACCCCCAGGGGGGGGGGTTCAACGGCACACCCCCCATGGGGGGGGGGGGGGGTCTTCAACGGCACGCCCCCTGGGGGTCTTCGGCGGCACGCCCATCCGGGGTTCCAGCGGTACGCCCTTTCGGCACTACAGCGGCAAGCTTGTTCAGCCCTTCAACGGCACAACGTGAGGCACTTTCAACGGCCGACGTGAGACCCATGCCCTACACATCCTTGGCGCGCAGTGGAGCCGTCTGAAGTGGCAGCCGATCGTTGGGCCACGTGGCCTAGTCCACTGACAGCCAGAACAGGCAGGTCAAACCTCATGATCACGGGCCACTTCCCGCTTCGACGCTCCTGCACGAAGACTCCCGCTGTCCGGGGTATAAAAACCCTCCCCTTCGTTTCGAACAGGAGGAGAAAAGGGAGAAGACAAGAGGCAGACGGGCAGACACACACAGGGAGAAGAAAAGAGAAGAGGAGAGAAGAAGAAGAAGAAGAGACTCCCTCCCTGCCGGGAGCTTCCTCCGACGACCACCACCACCACCGGAAGGGAGCAAGAGTAAGGGAGAGAGGGTTCGATGTAACGGGGAAAGAGTGAGGGGCGGCTGGCCTCCCTCTTGCCCTCCGTTCTTCCTCTTCCTTTTATATCTTCTTTTCTTTTGTGGGGCCTTTTCCCCTTTCTTGGCCATGGCATCATCTTTGGCATTCTTTTTGGCTATGATATGTACATAGGGCCATGCCCTCTTGATTCGCATGAATGAAAACCACCCTCTCCGGGTTTCTCCATGATTTTTGTTGGTGATTTGTGCTAGTCTTCACGGCCTTTGATGGGCTGTTCGTTTTCCCTCCGTCTCCACATTTCTTCAGCGTTTTTGGGGTCTCCCTGTGAGTATGATCTCTTGCCCACGACCCTTGGCCTCATAGGCTTTCCACCCTCTGCCAGGGCCATCCCTGGGTGCCCACCCGCTTGAGGAGGAAGAGAGAGACCCTTGCTCTCTCTCCGATCGACCAACTGCCAATAGGCTACCCCCCCCATGCCTTGAAGCCCTCTCCTCTTCCTTCCTTTGAACAACCTGTAAGACCCTCTCCAGCCCATACACTTAGCAGTTTAATCTCCCAACGATGCCTCTTCCTGGCCCTTCGCCGGCACACCTGTTTGGTCCCTCAGCGGCACACCCCCAAGTGACCTCAGCGGCACACCCCATCTGCCCTCAGCGGCACGCCCCCAGCTGGCCCCAGCGGTACACTCTTCTGGTCTCCAGCGGTACGCCTGCTGGCCAAGCCCGAGCCCGTTGTTTTCCTTCGTGCTTTCTGAGGTTCTTTAAAGGTGTTGCTCCCCCGGGGGCCCACCTCCAATTGTCGGGTTCCGCCACTCCATGTGGGCGCGTTCCCTTCATCTCCCTTACGCCCCGGGTCAAGGGGAGATGCTGCCGAATTTTCGTGAGAAACTAATAAACAATTAAAGAGGCAAAAGGAAGCAATAAACGAATAAGAACAATCAACAATGAAGCCTTCCAACTTATCAAGTTATTGCCGGCATCACGATGAGAACTGGACCGAGCTAACTAACCACCCAGCAGCCCGAGCATCCGACCCACAAGAAAAGAGAGCGAACCGAACAAAGAGAACAGAACACGGGAGGAGTTTTGTATAAAACTACACAAAAGTTAAGGTAAGAAGAAAAGAAAAGCCTTAAAATAAATAAGCGAAAACTGATCGAGCCTCCATCACCGCGCCCTGATTGGCCCTCCAACGGTGCATTTTAATCGTCTCCCAATGGCCTGCTCATCCGATCCTTTCTCTGGCATATTCTCATGACTTCACCCCTTTGCCGGTACGCCTCTTCTGGTCCTCACCGTTGCAGCCTTCAGCGACACACTCTAACCACCTTCCAGCGGCACGCCCTTTGGACCCTCAGCGGTACGCCTTTTTCAACCCCCAGCGGTACGCCCCTTTGGCCTTCAGCGGTACGCCCTTCGGCCTTCAGCGGTACACCCTTTTCAGCCTTCAGCGGCACACCCCAAGTCCTCAGCGGCACGCTCCAAGCCTCCAGCGGTACACCTTGCTTCCTTCGCCGGCACACTACATGCTTGCAGATATACGTCACGATAAGGGCATCAATAATAGCAGATAAATTAATAAAGATTACGCCAATTAAAGAACTCTGAATGCACAATATTAATCACGATAAAAGAGGTGGGAGGGGTAATAATAAACAAATAATAAGAATAAGAATAATCATGAATAAAAGAAGAGAAATTATCTCGGGCAAAGGCACGAGTAAACAATAAGTATCAAATCAGAAATCCCAGAGGATATAATTAAGGAAAACCCCAGATAAAAGACGCTAAGGCTCACACTGCAGCCCCCACCTCTCCCTGTGACCCGGGGCGAAAGGAACAACAACGCCGCCCTTTCAAGTCAAGCCCGAGTCTTGGGAATTACTCCGACATGGCCAGGCTTTGATCTAACCTCGGGCCGACATCCTAATCGGACCGGATTTGTTTTCTCGTTCCGGACGCCTTCCGAATCCTCATTAAAATTGCCGCATGCTCGGCAGATATTTGAAGGGATCTACCTCGGTTTTCCCGTTGTGACTATGCCACGGACCTGTGTCCGAATACGAAAAGGTCTACGAGTGGCCGACATGGCCGACAGTTTATGGCCTTAATACAACCTTCAGTGTGATCTATCCCTATCTCTCTCGCATGATTAGTATCATTCTTTTCGGCCGCGGGGCCCCCTAATTTCGGCAATTAATCAAGGGTGTTCCCTCGTATGGGGGATGTAAATGACGTCGTGACCTTCATGGCGCGACGGGATTCGGTCCCGACACGAACCACACAGTCGTCTGACGAAGTCAGATCGAGCGCACCATGGGCTCTTCGGAGCCCGAATAAATCGTCACCTCGGTGACTGGCACGCCCACGCACTTAATAGACGAACCACCTGCGCCAGCGAATATTTAGTGCGTCCACAACTCTGGCACGTCCGGTGGGACCGATCCACCCTTCATCTCTTTGCCGAAATTAGGGGCCCCGCGGCCCCCTTCTTGTAATACTAATTGTGCTACTTTCTTAAATGCAGAAAGAGAAAGGCATCATGGAGCCGACAATGGCTGTTGTCTGCAGCCCTGAGGTTGTGGAGAATCATGTGCGAGGCGGCTACCTGGCGGTGCCCCTCACTTTCGGGAGCTTCCCTCCCATCGTGGGCTTCCCCAACTTCTTGGGGGTGGCCTTCGTTGACATCCTCGACGCACGAGCGCCCGAGGAGCCTCAAACCAACGCTCCCGCTCCGGGAGCCGTCGAAGCTGCCATCGGCCGAGCTGTGGCCGAAGACAACAATAGCGTCCCCACAACGACGCTCAGCTGCAACGTGCACCACGTGCACCACACTACCGGCCCATCCCACCAGGGGTTGACATCCCACCGGAGAAGGCTCCGGAGAAACAACACTAGCATCGGCTCAGAGCGTCGCGCCTCCAACTCCGGGAAGTCAATGACCGTCGGGGCCCTCCGAGTCCGCCTAGACGGACAGAGGTCCTAACCGGCGCCGGACCGCACCATCCCTACCATCCCAGTCCGCAACTCCTTCCACGGACTGGAGAAGCTGAAAGAGAGGGCAGTGCCCGCGACCCCAGCCGTGACACAAAAAAGGACTCTGGTTCACAGGCCGGCTAAACTGAAGCAAGTCTGGGTACCTAAGGAGGCCCAGCCCACTGTACTCGCCTAGGCAGGGCCCAGCACTTTCCGCCCCAGGAGGGCCCGACGCGATGACAGGGTCGAGGCAGTGACCCCCACTCTCCGACCGGCACCCGTCATTCCGGTGCCGTCCGAGAATGCTCATCGCCGTCGCCTAGGGCGCCGGCACAATGCCGCCCGCCCTGCTCTCACGGCCTACTCCCCTCCTGCCGCTATCATCGACGCGCAACCCCAGGCCGCTCTCCCAGACCAGGAGTGGGAAGGGATCGAGCAGGCCATGAGGAACTACCTCCGAGGCCCGGGTAGCACCCCCGCTGGCCGCCAGAGACTACTGGGGGCAATTGCCTCCGCCTTCCAGGAAGAAAGGGGGGGACCTGCACCTAGTATGGAGTCGAGGACCAGCCCGGAGGAGCCGTGCCAGTCCCCTGTACGGGAGGAAGCGCCGCCCCGACGGTCGGTCTTCGACAGGCTGACATTCCCAAGAGGACCGTCCCGGAGGGCGTCGAGAAGAAATAAGAATAAGAAATGGCAGACATTCACCTGCAATATGGCAGGAGTTCATGGTCGGTATGGGGCCTTACCCACCGACCCGGAAGAATTGGCCAGAATAGCCGCCAGGCCGGGACCCCTTACCAGAAGAAGAAGAGCGGCAGGCGGCGCGACACCCACAGGAGTCGAAGGGGCCCCACCTGAGGAACCCCTCACGGCCCTCACGGCCAATGTAGTCACCACCGGCGACACGAGTGGCGGACCCTCGACATCATCCGAGGACGCCCCGGCCGAAGAGACGGGGGGCATGCCCAGTCTCCCCACAGCTGACCCAGCAATGCTGCTCATGATGCAACGATTCCAGCAGGAAATCGAATCACTTAAAAAGCAGTTGAATGAGCGAAACACACCACCCCCAATGTCCTGGCAGACCGAGGTCACACCCGAGGTACCCAGGGACAGAGGGCAGTCTTCCGAGGCAGCTCTTCCGTCAACCCTCGATCCCCTCGGGGGCACTCCCCCGCAGCAGGCACATTGCACAGCGGTGACCCCGCCACAGGCTCCGCTTTCACAAGGGTCTCCCATGGCCCCCCGAGCGCACAGCCCGCTCATTTCTACCCGAGCCCAGTCGACCCGGCGACAGTCAGCCGGTTGATGCTCGAGCAGATGATAGACATGAAGTTGGCCGAGAGGGGCGATGGGGATCAGACGCCTTTCGACGTCTACCGGGTACCCTACCCGGCTCATTATGCTGCCAGGAAGTTGCCGGCTGGCGTCACCTAGAAAGGATGATCGGCACTGAGGTCAAGACATTTGACCGTCTGAACAATGTGGTAGCGGAGATCGAGGCATTCTTGGCCCGATACTCCTCCACCCCAGCCATGTCAAGCCAGAGGGCCAAGCAGGCGGAGAAGAAGCCGGCTCCCCCGGAGGTGCATGCACTAGACTTCCAGGCTTTTGAAAAGCAGAAGGAGAAAGCCAAGGGAGCGGCCAACCCTCCGCCGCCTAGAACCACAGAGCGGCGGGAAGGCCCCTCGCTAAGGGAGAAGATGAGAAACAAGTTATATTCCTTCTCCCGGGACAAGTCCAAGCTCCTGTTTGAATGGGCAACTAGCTACAATAAAATCACACTACCCGAGCCGAAAAGGCCTGGCGACCTGAAGAAGAAGGATGACCCGCGCTTCTGCATGTACCATCGGGTGCTCGGGCATACCATTGAAGACTGCTACGTCTTCAAGGACGTTATTGAGTCCTTAATCAGGGACGGGGAGCTGGACATGGGGGAGCATAAAGTAGACCCCCCGCAGCCACACGAGCTGCCCAGCATAGCCTCCTCCGTCAATATGACCTCACTATATCAGGAGTTGCCAGAAGAATGGGCGGAAGCCTGTGCCCGTGCCACTTATGAGACCTTCATCAGGGCCCCAGCTCAAGACCAAGAAGGGTGGCAGACTATACCCAGAAAAATTAGAAAGGCGCGCGCCTCTCGACCTACCCCAGGAATTCACTCGAGGGTAGCAGTGCCCCTGCCTGCACCGCCCCCGGTAAACCCGGTTTGCCACGACACGGCCCCTCGGCTGGTCATGAGGCGGCCCACTCACAACAAGAAGAGCTCTGCCCCGTTGCGGATGTACAAGAAGACTAGCCCGGCGGTTGAAAGACTCCAGGCTATTATTGACGGGCTTGAAGATTATGAGCAGCCCAAAATCCAGCCCATCGAGCTAAAATAATATGTTCCCTGGGAGGAGTTCGAGTCACTCGAGCTGGCTCCAGGAACAGAAGCTGATGCAGATAAAGAGCCTCCCCTGTGGGGTGAACCTATTCGGGAGCAGCCATCCGCTGCGGCGGGCAAGAAGAAGAAGAAGAGAAGACCCAGGGGCAAGGAGAAAAAGGAGGTCGTCTTCGCCTGCAACACCCTCTCGGCGTTGTTCGACACCGCTCTCTCCCTGGAAGAAGAAGAAGAAGACCCACCCCATGAACCAGCAGAGGTGAGTCAAGCTGAAGCATCCACCTCCCAGCACGCCACCAGGTCAGGGAGGAAGTGGGGGCGTCCTCCTCAGGGCAGCCTCAACATCATGCTCAAGGGGGAACAACCATACCAGATACCCGACCCTGAGGTCCGAGGCACCGAGATCCCTCCCCCATCAGGTCTCTACCCCGGGGGTACCAAGAGCCAAGGCGCCCCGTCATTCACCGAGTTCCTGTCCGCTCGAGCAGGAAGGCGGGTGCACTCCCAGGGGTCCGCTGCGACCAGTAAAGCAAGCATTCCTCAAGCTCTACCAGCTACAGCTCCTGCCCAGCCAGAAGGAGAATTCAACGGCATCCCAAACCTCGCCGAATTCATGCGAGAAACAGAGGAAGCCCAGCAGGCCCCGCCAGCTCAACAGGCCACAGTAGAACCCACAAAACAGGCATCCCCTGAGCTGGCACCCCAGCCTCAGGATGAGGGCAGGCGCAGCAAGCCCGAAGAGATGAAATTGCTCAAGGTGCGGGCGGCCGAGTGAATAGTCAGACACCTCAAGAAAATCCCGACCCGGTTCACGGTGTGGGAGATGCTGTCCTTGAAAGAAGAAACACGGCAAGCCATCATCGCCGCACTCCAAACGCCAGCACACCTTGAAGCCTGTTTGGCAGAAATGCCACCTGAAGTAGCAGTGGCTTTCACAGAAGATGACATGCTCCTACCGACTTGCAGCCATAACAGGCCCCTCTACATGAAAGGGCAGCTGAACGGCCAGCCTATCAACAGGGTCTTGATCGACCCAGGGGCAGCAGTGAATATACTCCCGTACCGGGTATACCAGAAGCACTACTTTGACGTACACCTGGTCGAAGTTAAAAATGTCAAGATTGCCGGCTTTAACCAGAAATGTGAGGTCCCCATGGGGGTCGCAGAGTTCAACTTGACCTTTGACGACTTCACCTCCAAAGTCCAGTTCCACGTCATCAACTCCAACACGTCCTACAAGGCGTTGCTCGGCCGGCCTTGGCTACACCAAAATAGGGTGGTGCCCTCCACCTTGCATCAATGCATCAAGTACCCCTGCGAGGGAAAAGAAGTCAGAATCTTCACCGACCTCCACCCGTTCGAGGTGTTCGAGTGTCACCTATCAGATGCTAATCTATACTTAGAGAAGGCGAAGCAAGCTCCTCAAGTCATCCAAGACAAGGAAAAGAAAAAAATGGAATCGGGAGGCTGGTTTCCTTCGCCGCCCCCAGGCTATGTGGCTCCCCCACATGTACCATTTATTGCACAAGAGGAAGGGGTATTTAGGGCAGCCCCTCTCCTCATCTACCCCACACCGGGGGCACCCTGCCTCGAAGACCTGCTAGAAGATGTCAGGGTCCCGCCAGGGATCGTCAAGCCGATAGCGGAAATTGAATGCCAAGCGGCTGAACAACTGAGAACCTTCGAGGTGCCTAACCCCGAGGGGCCGCCCACTATCTTCTATGTGGCCGGGGAGAAGCCAGTCAGGGAAGACGACGATTGCCGGTTCCCTGACGAGTTGCATGACCCGCACGTCCCCATTACGGGACTTCCCCACATGACTGACCGGGCAGCCAGAATGGTCAGAAAGCAGAAGATTCCTCCCTACCAGCCCTCCAGCCGGAGGGAAATGTTTGAAAGAATGTGGAACCCACCAAACCTGGATCGACGGTTGCTGAAAATCACTAAGCACCCTGGTCTGGGCTTTTCACTAGAAGATTACTACGAGACTGATGTCATATCGGTCTCAACATGGCCCGGCGATGACCCCGCAGAAGCCACAGATTCGCGGGAAGCCTGTCAAGATGCATATCATGCGCCCCCAATGCAGGAGGCACAAGACGAGGAGATCTTCCTTTGGAAACCTCCCCGCCGCCGTTGCATAGAGAAGACCCCCTCCTTCTCCGAAGTGTCGACCTCGAAAGGGCACACCGGCGAGGCACCTTCGCCCCGGCCGGCCGGCGAAGCGAGGAGCAGCAGCATGGGCCATGCTCCAAATTCCCCTCGATACGACCCCGTCATGTACGCCTTGTACCACAGGTAGCAACGGGAGATCGAGATGCTGAAGAGGCGGCTAGCTGAGTTAACCTCGCTAGTCGCCGACCTGATCCAGGGCTCCCTCCCCCCATGGGGTGGTCGGACGCCTCGGCCCCGGGGCACCAGTCCCAACACTCCCGCTCTGTCAAGGCGGGAGATGAGAGACATGGCAAGCTTGCTGACCGAGCGGCCAACCAGGCAAGGGCTAACACTCCAAGAGAAGCTGCAGAAGCCCTACTCCTTCCCGAGAGAGAAGACCCGAGGCATCTTCGATTGGGCCTGCCATTATGGCAAGGTCTCCCTCCCACGGTCCAAGAGGCCACAAGACACCAGAAGGAGCGGGGACCCACTATTTTGCCCTTACCATCAGATGCTGGGTCACGCCATTGAAGACTGCTATGTCTTCAAAGACATTGCTCAAAGCCTCATTGACAGGGATGAGCTCAGAATGGGGGACTACGTGGTAGCCCCACCACGCCCCCATGTGGCGGACAACCCCAGGACAGGAGCCTACACTGTGTCCATCCAACACCAGGCGCCCGAAGATGCGGCTACTCCGGCTCCCGCAGGAGCGGTCTATGATGAATACACGGAGGAGCCCGAGATGGACCTATGCCCCTCTGAGCCAGCGGACCTCACGTACCCGGCGGCTACGACCCAGGAGGAGTGCGAGGTGAATGCAGCCTCCATGCCCAGTCATGATGAACAAGAAGAGGAAGATGGCGTCCTCGAGCCCGTGGACAATGAAGACCAGGACTTCGTCGATCTGTCGCCAGCCCCGCCGGAAATTGAAAATGGCGGCCAGGTCACGGTCGACGAATTGATTGAGGTCAACCTTGGTACGGAAGACGACCCCAGGCCAACTTTTCTGAGTGCCCTTATGCCCCTACAGGAGAGAGAACATTACACAAAGTTGCTGCAAGAATTCTGGGATTACTTTGCCTGGAATTACAAAGAGATGCCTGGGCTCAGCACCGAAGTGACTCAGCACATACTGGCCATTGACCCCAAGGTGGAACCAGTGAAGCAACCTCCCCGGCGCATGAGGCCGGAGCTAACCAGCCAGATCTGCAAAGAGGTCGACAAGCTCATAAGTGTCGGCTTCGTTGCGGAAAATCAATACACCACATGGCTGGCCAATATTGTGCCAGTGAAAAAGAAGAATGGACAGATCAGGATTTGCGTGGATTTCGCGACCTGAATAAAGCCTGCCCGAAAGATGACTTCCCGGTGCCTATCACCGAAGTGATGATTGATGCAACCACTGGCCACGAGGCCCTGTCCTTCATAGATGGGTCGTCCGGCTATAACCAAATCTGGATAGCCGACCATGACCGGGTCCATACAGCTTTCCGGTCACCCAAAGGGTATTTCACTACAAGAGGATGCCCTTCGGCCTCAAGAATGCCGGTGCCACATATCAGCGGCGATGACCAAGATCTTCGACGAGCTGCTGTACGGCAAGGTTGAGTGCTACATTGATGATCTGGTCGTCAAGACGAAGAAAAGAGACGAGCACCTGAGTGACCTCAGGGTCGTCTTCCAAAGGCTCCGGCAGTATGGGCTGAAGATGAATCCCATGAAGTGCGCCTTTGGCGTGTCCAGCGGGAAATTCCTCGGCTTTATTGTCCGGCACAGAGGGATCGAGATCGACCCCCTGAAGATAAAGGCCATCCAGGAGCTGCCTCTCCGAAGAGTCTGGGAGAGCTGAGGTCCCTGCAGGGGCGTTTAGCTTACATCCGCAGGTTCATCTCCAACCTGTCAGGGCGCTGCCAACCCTTCCACAGACTAATGATGAAGGATGCACCCTTCAGCTGGGGTCACGAATGCCAGCACGCGTTCGACCAGCTAAAGGAGTACTGAAGACCCCGCCTGTCCTGGGGGCACCTGTCAAAGGCAGACCGCTGATTCTATACATAGCGGCCACCGAATATTCACTGGGGGCAATGCTCGCCCAGAACAATGATGAGGGAAAAGAGCAGGCTCTCTACTACCTCAGTCGAAGATTGGTGGGTGCAGAGGCTAAGTACACCCCGATTGAGAAGATCTGCCTTGCCTTGGTCTTTGCAGTCAAGAAGATGAGGCACTATATGCTGTCCCATGAAGTCAGCTTGATATCCAGGGCCGACCCCATTAAGCACATCCTTTTCCAGCCCGTCCCAAAGGGGCGCCTTGGCAAGTGGGCCGTGCTACTCATGGAGTTCGACATCACCTACGTGCCGCAGAAGGCCGTTAAGGGACAAGCCGTCGCGGATTTCTTCGCAGCACATCCCGTGCCCGAAGACTCCCCGTTGGCCACCGAGCTACCTGAAGATGAAACACTAGAGGTAGACCAAATACAACAAGCCCTCTGGCAGCTATACTTCGACGGGGCCTCGAGAACAGAGGCGGCCTCGTCCGGGCGCGCCAAGGTACGAGCCGGAGCAGGCATCGTCCTCAAGTCACCAGACGGGAAGTGATGCACACTTCCTGCTGCATTAGCAAACCCTGCACCAATAATGAAGCAGAATATGAGGCTCTGATCATCGGCCTCCAGGTCGCCCTTCAAATGGAGATCAAGATGCTCCAAGTGTTTGGTGACTCGCTGCTGGTCGTCAAGCAAGTCAAGGGACAGTTCGATGTCCGAAAGCCTGAGCTGCTCCCTTATCACACTAAGGCAAAGCGACTCATGGAGCGGTTCTACCTCCTCGAGATAGGCCATGTCGCCAGAGGGGAGAACGCACAAGCCGACGCATTGGCAAAATTGGCAAGTTCACTGGCGGTGCCTCCAGATGGATCTCTCCATATCCAAGTAATAAACCAACGCCAGATGCCCAGCATGATAGAAGAAGAGCCGAAGAAGAGGACCTACAGGTCGCTACAGCAGAAGCCGTCAGCCTGCCTGACTGGAGAGCCTCCCTGATGCGGTGGTTCAAACACCAGCAATTACCTGACCGAAGAGAAGAAAAGATCAAGCTAGTCAGAACCAAGGACTCTATGAGCTCCGAAGCGGAATATTATTCCGGATTGTGGCCGATGCCAAACGGAAGCTACTCCTCCGATGCTTGTCCATTGAAGAAGCTTGGAGGGTTATGAAGGAGGTCCATGCCGGCATAGCTGGCGCACACCAGGCGGGGCCGAAGATGAAAATTAAAATCAAGAAACTTGGCTACTATTGGCCTGCAATGTTCAACGACTGCTGCGAGTACGCTAAGTCGTGTCAGAGATGCTAGGAGCATGCCACTATACCTAGGAGGCCTCCCGTGCAGTTGCACCCCACCACGCCCAGTTGGCCATTCGCCCAATGGGGAACATACGTCGTGGGCCCCTTACCCGCATCTTCCACAGGCTGCAAATACATTCTGGCGGCGACCGACTACTTCTCCCACTGGGCCGAGGCTGTTGCCTTACGGGAGGTCACCGGAGAAATCGTGGCCAGGTTTGTCCTCCGCAATATCATATTCCGGTTCGGCGTGCCCGACCGAATCGTGTCAGACAATGGCAGCCACTTCCGCAACCAGAAGGTCTACCGACTAGCAGAAAAATATAAAATTGATTGGAGGACCTCAACTCCTTACAATCCACAAGCTAATGGGCTGGCCGAAGCTTTCAATAAGACACTCTGCACCCTCCTGGCCAAGACTGTCAACTCTAACAAGAAAGACTGGGAAGAAAAGATGTACGAGGCACTATGGGCATACCGAACCGTATACAAGACCCCAACGGGCTGCTCGCCCTTCTCTCTCGTATACGGCTCGGAAGCGATCGTCCCCGTCGAACTGGAGATACCGTCCCTCAGGGTCGCCATTCAGCATGGGCTTGTCCCCGAAGGGCAGACCAACACCGAGCGAAGGCTCGAAGAACTCTCCAGTCTGGAAGGAAAGCGGCTTCAAGCCCAACAGAATATTCAGGTCTACCAGGCCCGAATTACGCGCGCCTTTGACAAGCTAGTCAAGGAGCGCGAATTCAAGAAAGGTGACCTTGTCATGGTCAAGGGAAGAAATCTCATGGCGGCTAACCCCAAAGGTAAGCTGAACGAGAACTGGCTCGGGCCCTACGTAATCCAAAAAGTCTACGAAGGCGGAGCCTATGTAATTGTCAACCACCGCGGGGAGGTTCAATTCCCGCCTCTTAATGGAAGGCACTTGAGGCTGTACCACGCTCCGGCGCCCCCATTCAGGTAATAATATTACTCTCCGCCCCATTTTGGGGCGGATTTGCGTGATCAATGTCCGAATGATTTGGCCACCAGCTGGGTTTCCAAAAGGGGGAGAAAGGGATACAAAAAAAGGAAGCAAAAAAATAGAAAGAAAAAAAGAAGAAGCAAAAAAAAAAAATATAGAAAGAGAAAGAGAGAAGAAAAAGGAAGAGAGAGAAAAGAAGTAAAAAAAGAGAGAGAGAAGAAGCAAAAAAAAGAGAAAAAAAAGGGGGTAGAAAGAGAAAGAGAGAAGAAGCAAAAAAGAGAAAAAAAAGTAGAAAGAGAAAGAGAGAAGAAGCCAAAAAAAAGGGGGAAAAGTAGAAAGAAAAAAAAAGGGAAGAAGCAAAAAAAAGGAAGAAAAATATATATATAAAAAAAGGGGAGAAAGAAAAAAAAAAGAGAAAAGAAAAACCAGAAGAGGGGAACGCCCCCCATTTCCAGCCGCCGCCCTGCATCAGCGGGGGGTACTAAAAGTTGACTAAACAAACTCTTCTCTCCGCCCTCCCCGGGCGGTGAGTATCCCTTTGGCTCGGACCTCCCGTCCGGGTCATTGACTAAACAAACTCTTCTCTCCGTCCTCCCCGGGCGGTGAGTACCCCTTTGGCTCGGACCTCCCGTCCGGGTCATTGACTAAACAAACTCTTCTCTCCGTCCTCCCCGGGCGGTGAGTACCCCTTTGGCCCGGACCTCCCGTCTGAGTCACTGACTAAACAGACCTTTCTATCCGCCACCTCTGAACGGCGAAAAGGGTCTCTGGCCAAGTACCCCTCGCTCGAGACCAGCACGCGCTTCCAATATTGCGGCAAAACCAGGGAGTTGCCCGTTCGGTATGGTGGAGTGGCCCCCGCGTCCTCCCCTTGGGAAGGTGAGCACTCTCCTGTACCCTGACATGGGTCCCTGCCTGGTCCTCCCGAAGCGAATCCCCGCAAAGACTCATACCCTGCCAATGGGTCTCTACGCAAAAGGGGGGGAAGATACAAGCGCAAGAGAAGAGGAAGAAGAAGACAATATGCACGGAAGAGAAAGAAGGGTAAGAAAGCTCCCTCTGGGGCAAACACATACACAAGAACGCGCGAAGCATAAATGCTTTTCTCTATTCAAAAAGAGGATCAGACTACAGGCACTTCGGGGCATACCCCTGTGTTACAAAAAGAGAAGGAAAATAAAGGGAGCCACGCCTAGTCAAGGCCCCTGAAGATGTCTTCGAGTGGCAGAATCCCTACGCAAGGGAAGTTCGTCCGGTCGCGGAGCCGCCCCCTCCGCTCCTCCAGCTGAGTAAGCTCCGCCTCCATGGACTCCACCTCGGCTTGAGCGGCACCGAAGGCTTCTCTCTCTCTCTCGGCCACTTCCTCGTTCACGGCGAGATCAAGCCTAGCTGCAGCGAGGTAGCCCTCTAATTTTATAATTCGGCTCTTCAAAGACGGGACCTTGCCCTCGCTCCCCTCCCAAGCCTCTCTATGGCGCTCCCTGTCGCCTCGCCGTGTTTCCAAGGCTTGCAGATACTCGTCCGCCTGGGCATCCAACGCGGCACGTTCGTCAGGAGCCTGGGTCTCGAGGAAGTCACGGCGCTTGATGTATTTCAATAATAGCAAGACCCGCCGCGACCATTCCCCCAGCGGGCAGCCGAGCACTTGCAGCGCCCCGGTCAGCTGCATCACTATGGTGTGCACCTCCCGATACGACAAAGAGGGATCGGCGAGGAGCATCGCCCGTAGGGTGGTCAGCATATGGCGGACCGGTACTTCCGACGAGGTGTGGCCGACCGAAGGCGGGGCTGGGGGAGCAAATTCCACTGTGCTGTCCACCTCCGCCCACAAGCCGGCATCCACCGTGACGGAAGAAGATGGAAGGGCAAGAGTCAAGTCGCCTGGCTGGCATGGCTCGACAGAGAGTTCTTGGCCAACCACCGCCAAGGAAGTGGCCGAGACCAGCGCTGGAGCATCCGGCGTCTCTATCATCCGCTGCTCCCCTGTCCCCTCTTCCCCGGCTCCGTCTGCTTCGGCCGCTGGCTCGACAGGCGAGGGTGCAGCCGTCTCTACCCTGGCCGAAGGAGGAGCCTCGAGCAGAGCTGGACCCGAGGATGCCATCCACGAACTTCTCTCTCGCGTCTGGGATCCCTCCAGGTGTGCGCGAAGCCCCGTAAATATTCGCCTCAGGAGCGGGTCCTCCATCTGGGCCGGAAGCTTCGGGAAAGGTGGAAGTGGAATCATCAATCGGGGTAGACGCCCCGCTTCCACCAGTGCAGCAAGGCTCGCGGCCCCTAAGTCGGAGACGCGAGCCGGCCCCTCCACCGCGATCGGGGCAATGCTTGGTCTCCGTTTGGCTACGGCCTTTCGGACATGACCGGACGTCTTCTCCGGCCCCGGCGTCGCCTGACCATATGAAGGGAAATCAGTCACTCGCCACCAAGAATAGATCATGCGAGGGCAGGGGGGCGAAAAGGGGTCGTGGAACCCGCACGCTTACCTCAGCCACCGATGTGCCGCTTTCAGGCGCGATCTCCCCCTCCTCCAGAGGCTCTCCCGCCAAGGGCCCCACCGGCACATCCTCCTGAAGGGCCTCAAACAGAAGGGCCAGCCTGCCCATGCCAACAGCAACTTCCGTCGGGCGGTCAACTGGCGCAATTGGAGCAGCCTCTTTCGCGGCCTCCGGCTTGACTGATTCCTGCAAAGAACCGACACAAAAAAACGGCGTCGGTAGGTGACCACCAAGGCAGCCCTACGCCAATAAAAAAAAACACACGCCTACGGCAGCAGCCTCCATCAAGCTGAGCGCATTAGCAAATGAAAAGCCTTAAAGGCCGGTTCGGGCGGCCCGATGCCTCAAGACGCTACCTCGGCGGGAGCCGCCTCGTCGGAAGAATAGTCGTAGTCTACCTCTTCCCCGGACGGAGATCCGACTGCCGTTGGCTCGGCCGGCGCCGGCAAAGGGGCCTCCACCTCGAGCTCGATAACCGGCGCCTCCTCTCGCGGACTGGGTGAGGCTGGCAGCCCAGACTTCGGCCTCTTCCGCACATACAGCTGCGTCACCGGGGGGTGCATTCGGAGGCCGAATAGCCCAGCAACTGCTCCAGCTGCACCTGTCACATAAACGAAAAGACGGGTTACGTCAAACCCTGTCGGCTCCCAAAGAAGGAAAGCATTGAAAAGGGGCGACAAAGACAAATACCCTCTTCGACCTCGACAGACAAAGCCTTCTCCGGAGCCGCAGCCTTGCCCTCACCCGGAATCGGCGCGGGCGCCGTTCCCTCCACGCCGCCCCCAAGGAAGAAACGCATCGTCTCCGCGCGCGGACGCGGGGCCAGCTCAGGCGGGAAACCCACCACGGACGACGTAGGCGACCGCCGAGCCTCACCAGTATCATGACTCGGCCCGGTCCGGGCGGCCTCAAATGCCTCGAAGGACGGGATAGCGGCCGCCGGTAAGGCTACTGTCGTACCCAGGGCTTCCTTGGCCCGCCTTCGCTTGGCCGCCTGTTCCCCGGCCACCCTGGCAGCATCCAACGCCTTCTTTACAGGCGACTCCGCTCGAAGCCTTTCCTTGGCCTGCAGTGAGGGAGCAGGAGCCGCCGCCGAGGCCACCTTTGCTATGACCGCGGCCGCACCCATGACAGGCGCGGACATAGGAGCCGACCCCTCCACATCAGGAGCGGGCGCGGACACGGGCTCTTCCACAAGGGCTGAGACAAAATAATACATTCAAGCGTCAGGGTCCTGCTTCAAGAAAAAAAAAGAGAAGACTTAAAAGAGGCGCCGACGGTCGAAGGCACTGACCGGCGGGCGGGCTGGGCTCGGGCCGAGCAACTTCAAATTCCTCGAAGGTTGGGACCCGTAGTGCCGGAGGAACGGCCGTCGGAGCCTTAGCCATTTCCGTCTTCCTCCGCTTTGTGTCCCGCTGCTTAGCCGCCTTGGCGGCATCCACTGCTTTCTTCACGGGGGATTTTGCCCGGGGCCTTTTCGCCGCCTTGGGCATAGGAGCCGCAGTCGGGGCTAGTGGAGCGGCTTCAAAATATGCAGGCTTCTGCACAAGCCGAAGGAGATTCCGGTACGTGGCCATTTGCGTGCTATCGGGGTGGTCTGTCAGAAAGGAAAAGAGAAAGAACAGACACGCACTCATGATTAGCATCCAACTATCTGCAAAGGCCGCAATGATAAGAGACGAAGACAAAAGGAGAAAAAGAGATCAAGTACCGTGAGGGCCAGTATACAGCCGCAGGGTGATCGGCCAGTAGCTCAGGGATGGCTCTTTGTCCCGACGCGCCGCCTCTCGAACGAGCCAGCACACATCCTCGATCTTCTGGCACCGGTCCGTAAGGTTGGCCAGATCCGCGTGCTTCTTCGTGGAGAGGTGACAGAAGAGGCTGAAGTGGTCTATGCCCCACCCGTCGGCATAGTAGTACGGGATGTGCAGGCGCTTGCCCAGGACGGAGGCCCTTTGATCTTCAATCTTCAGCCCGTTCACCCGGAGAAGGACGTATAGCCACGTGGTGTCCTTATAGTTTTCGGGCTTCCTCTCCTCCCGCCTCATAAACGTGCGGTACGGGCAGGCCGAATCCCTCTCTGGACGCCAGCTCTTGGCAGGAGTCCCCTCTTCCTCTATGGGGAATGGGTAGTTGATGAGCTCCAGACGGTCGCTCCCCACCCGGCACAAGTCCCGCAGCGTCTTCTCGTAGTCGTCCTTAGCCACCGGGGGTAGCTCCACCTTCGGCGTCGGCCTCATGTCCCGGGCTTGCCTACGAGCGGCCATGTACGCCGCCACCTCCTTCTCCTGCCTGTTCTTGAGCCGAAGAAGATGATCTGGCTCAATATCAAGCACTGGCACTGGCTGCCGGCTAAGGAACCTCCTTTCGGCGCCATCCCAACAATCGGTCTTGTGCAACCGATAGAAAGCCGTCCGGGCGTTCCACCACTTTATATAGTCTTCGGTCACTCGGGGCACGCGACCCGGGGCTGGCACCCTGAAGGAGGCAGAGTCCGCCCGGTGGAAGAAGTCCCACCAGCTTTTGGCGTGCTCGGCAACCGAACTTCCCCGGACGTTCCGCGAGGGCAAGCCGAATTGCGCATGATAAGCAGGGATATGCTGATCATACCCAAAGTTGCGGCCGAATCGGAAGGGGTGGTACGGCTCCAGCAGCACATTATCTCCCTTCCGGAACACCAACACGCTGGGGCGAATAGACAGCGCCCAATCCCTCAGCTCGGGCTCCAGCAACGGGCGCACCACGTTTTCCTGGCTGATAGGGTGGACATACCTCTCCACCTGGTCATCCTTGCACTCTCTCTTATTATTCACAAGGGGGCTTGAATGCGCGGCCAGCGTCCAGAAATGAATGGTACCGGCTGCATCCCGGGGAACCGTAGTCAACCGGCCCCGAATATCATACATCCGCATGGAAGTGGAAGCCGGCTCTGCAGTCGCGAATTCCAGCATCCTCGGTACCAGCCCCCAATCTTGAAGGACTCGCGGGGCAAACTCCGGAAACAGTGAACAAACCCACGCGTTGAAGAAATGCAGCGGGCACACGTACCGGGCCTGCCTCGGGAACTGATGCGTGCTGATGTCTCCCAGGGCCTTATAAATCAAACAAAGCACCGCCGGGCACAGAGAAAGTTTGATACCCCATGCCATCTGGCACGCCGGGTAGATGGCATCCGGCCGAATCACCGTCTCGTCCCCGTACGGCATGGCAAATGAACACAGCCAGTACGTAAGATAGGCGGCGCAGTGAGTCTGCGGGTCGACGCCCATCGGGTTGGGTCCACCCCGACGCCCCTTGGAGGGGATCTTCACATCATGCTTGGGCTTCGCACGCTTCTTGCGAGCAACGGCGGTGCCAACGCAGGGAAAATCTTCATACTGCTTCAGCCCATCGTAGAAGTATTCCAGCCACACTGCCATACGCACCCGTTTTCTGTCCCCACGGGCGGGCTGCTTCCCCTTGTGCGACAGCTGGTACAGCTCCCGGTACGCCTTCATCAGGTACCGGTATGAATACCCCAGAGAATAATAGCCGTCCCCGTTAGTCTCGTCCTTGATCAGGTCCGGGAGGCATACTTCTTCATAAGGCTCCCCGTCGATGGGCAAGCCGCTCAGCTGGCTTAGGCTCCACAAATCAAGTGAAGTCTCTCCCTCCGCCGTGTAGAAAGTATTGGTCTCCGCACTAAATACTTCTATCATGCCGCAACAGAGACCCTTGGAGATGGGGTAACCATACCGGGAGGCGTACACGCTGTGGTAGATGCCAACCCGGACCAGCAACGGGGCGTAGTTGAACAGCACATATTCAGTGAACTCCACCGCCCCTCCTCGGAAGCTGTGGGCGTCTTGAAGCTTCAGCTCCCCGAACCAGCCCAGTGATAGTTCGTACTTGAACCTAATGGCCAAACAGTCCAATATGAACGGCTCCTCCCTATAACCCCATTTCAGGGGAGCCAAGAATAAACCAAATCGGGGCGACTCGCCATGCACCTTCCCCGCAGACATGTCCCACCTCGCTGGCGTGAATTGAGGGGCTCGCACCAATTTATCTTCAACCGGCAGCACCCCTTCGATCCCCAGGACCGGCTTCCATTCCCGGGCTTCTCCCACCAGATACATCGGAATGCTCCTGGGGACGCTGTACAGCAGACTGTCTCGGGCATGCAGGATCGCCCGCTCGGCCGCCTTTATGACGCGATAATCTCGCCCCTCTCGAGAGCGCAAATGCTTCAGAAATCGAACGAGGTGCCTATCCTTCGGGAAATCCTTCCTGTATTCCTCGGTGGCCCGATCGAATGTGAAGCCGCTTTCAACCCTGACGAGTCTGCGGACGTCCATGCTTTCACGGTCAGACCCCGATGACTCAGCCAAGGCAGCTATCTCCCCATGTTCACGGTCCAGGTCTTCCACGTTGAGCCATGTCACTGCCGGCACTGGACCCCGCGGAATGAGGTCGGCACCGACAGCAGCAGCGGGGGCGGGAGAACCACTCGGAGCAGCCATGTGTCTGCAAAGATATGCAAATAAGAAGATCAGAATAAATCACAAGCAAAAAGGACTGCAAAGAAACTTTACTACAAGTCAAATGAACAAAATATTGCCAATTTCTGACGAAATTTCGGCAGAGTTTCCCCTAGGCCAGAGGCGTAAGGGAAAACACGGGTGCGCGTCCACAAGGAGTGACGGCCCCAACAAAGCATGGTGGGCCCCGAGAGGCAACACCAGAAGTCCGCCGGTCAAAAGAGTCTTCTCCCCTAAAACTAAAAGTCCCCACATACTGCCTAAAGCCCCTTGGCCGGCACGCCCCTGCTAGTGCCTTCGCCGGCACGCCCCCAGGTGCCTTCCCCGGCACGCCCCTGCTGGTGGCCTCGCCGGCACACCCTCCAGGTGCCTTCCCCGGCACGCCCCTGCTGGTGGCCTCGCCGGCACACCCTCCAGGTGCTTTCCCCGGCACACCCCGCTGGTGGCTTCCCCGGTACGCCTTGGAGCCGGCCTCCCCGGCACACCCATGTGCCCCGCTCCCCGGTACGCCCTCAGCTCCCGCTCGCCGGTACACCCAGACAGCTCTTCCCCGGCACGCCCGCCGGCATCCTTCCCCGGCACACCCCGCACGGGCCTTCGCCGGCACGCCCCCGGGCGCCCTGCCCGGTACACTCCTAGTAGCCGCTCCCCGGCACAGTCCTCGCGGTGCTCCCCCGGCACGCTCCGAGGAGGTCTCCCCGGCACACTTGCCCCATTGGGCTTCCCCGGTGGACCATTCAGACGCTCCGCCCGGCACGCCCGTGACGCCCTTCCCCGGCACGGCCCGAGGCCTCCCTGCCCGGCACACCCCGGACGTCGCTCCCCGACACACCATGACCGCCCTCACGTCAATGGCACACTGTGTGCCTTCGTAGCCCGGCACGCCCGACGGCCACGCCCAGCCGCCACCGGCGGCTACTCTCCTCTGCACACGCTACGCCGAGGACGGGGAAGAGAAGATGAAAGAGGGGGAGGGCCGGCGAGAGGGAGGAGGAGAAGACGGAGCCCAGGGCTCCGCCGTGCCCCGGTGACGAAGAGAAGAAGGTGCAGAGAGAGGGGAAGAAGTAGGAGGAGAAAGGAGGGAAGGAGGAAGAGAAAAGAAAGAGGGGGGGGGGAATTCTACGGTCGCCTCCTCACCCTGGCAACAGAAACGACGACGACGACGACGGTGGCCGCGGCGGTGGCTCCCGGTGATGGAGAAGACGAAGAGAAGAGAAGGGGGGGCGGTCTCGTCTGCCGAAGAGAGAGAAGAGGGAAGGGGGGGTTCGAACGGGGGTGGTTCAAATGGACCGCCCCCGCCCCTTTTATACGGCAAAAAAAAGAGAAAAAAAAAGGGAAAAGAAGGAAAATAAAAAAAGGGGGGGGGGAAGAAAAAAGGGTGAAGATCAGTAAAGAGGAAGAGAAGGAAATAAAAAAGAAGGGGACAAAAGAGACGGAGAAATTTCAAAAAAAAAATAGAGAATAAAAAAGGGGAAAAAGAGAGAGGAGAATAAAAAGAAAAAAGGGGGGGATGAAAGAAGAAAACAAAAAGGGGGAAAAACAAAAAAATTATTATAAATAATATATATATACTTATATACATATATATATGCACACATACGTATATCCATCCACTTATATATATATATATATATATATATTTAGATGTGCGTAAATGAGGCACAATAATAAGGTCCTTCCGAGGGGACGTCCCGTCCCCACGGCCTCGGGCGGACGTGCACCCGTGCAAATAAAAGCAACGTTACCCCTACACACTCCACCTCTGCAATGACGCCACTACACTGCCCTGCCAAGACCCTCTCGGGGACGAAGCCCCGTGCCTCAACCACCTCCCGTCATACAGAAGTACCGTCGCGGGCCTTACGCTCGGGTCGGTAGAACCTCTATCCTTGCGTTGGCATTAATTCCTTGCCAACGAATAAGTCCCTTTCCGGCGCAAGGCCCCGTGCCCTAGCCACCCACTCCGCACAACATTGCCATTACGGACCCTACGTCCGAATCGGCATAAATTCTCCCGTTGCGCTGGCATTCTATTCTTGCCAACGAATGAACCCTATCTTCCGGCGCAAGGCTTCGTGCCCTAGCCTACACACGGATATCACTCATTCGTCAAAAAAATAATAATAAAATAAAATGGGGTTAAAAATAGAGATACCCCGCCGGACTTGTCCCTACACCGGAACAAGGGTAAAAACGGCAACAACCCGGCTGTGGCAAAAACCCGAAAGGACGTTACGGGTAAAATTGGGTACCCCGCCACGTGAAAACCCGAAAGGGCGCGTGGGCAAAAGCAAGAGGGGGCCGGTACCGGCGAAAACCCAAAAGGGCGCTTGTATCGGTAATGTGGCACAAAAAAAAGAAAGAAAAAGAAAAGAGACCAAGAGATCAACAAAGCATGTCAGTTCCCGGCGTCCTGCCGGCACTGACGAAGAGACCAAGAGATCAACAAAGCATGTCAGTTCCCGACATCCTGTCGGCACTGACGAAGAGACAAAGAGACTAAGAGGTCAATAGACCAGGTCAGCGCCCGGCATCCTGTCGGCACTGGCGAAGAGACCAAGAGACAACAAACCAGTCCAGCTCCCGGCTCCTGTCGGCACTGGCGAAGAGACTAAGAGATCAACAAACCAGGTCAGTTCCCGGCATCCTATCGGCACTGACGAAGAGACCAAGAGACTAAGAGATCAACAAAACATGCCAGTTCCCGGCATCCCGTCGGCACTGGCGAAGAGACCAAGAGATCAACAAAGCATGTCAGTTCCCGGCATCCTGTCGGCACTGACGAAGAGACTAAGAGACAACAAACTAGGTCAGTTCCCGGCATCTTGTCGGCACTGACGAAGAGACCAAGAGACCAACAAAACATGCCAGTTCCCGGTCGAGTCGGCACTGGCGAAGAGACCAAGAGATCAACAAAGCATGTCAGTTCCCGGCATCCTTTCGGCACTGACGAAGAGACTAAGAGACAACAAACCAGGTCAGTTCCCGGCATCTTGTCGGCGCTGATGAAGAGACAAAGAGACCAACAAACCAGGTCAGTCCCCGACACCTTGTCGGCACTGATGAAAAGACTAAGAGGCCAACATACTACTTTAGTTCCCGACGCCACGTCGGTACTAACAAAGAGGCCAACAAACAACAAACCAGGTCAGCTCTCGACGCATCGTCGACATCGACAGAGAGAGAAGAGACGAAGACACCCACGGGCACCGCCCGGCTCATCCTTCGCCTGCGCTACCCGTGGGTGGGGGGCATTTGTGGACACCAAAAATTTACACATCCAAATGTCATGCTCGGCCCAGCATCAACAACGGCGCCGAGTGAAGAAACCCCCGGAGAAATCAAGCACAAAAGGCCCCACAGCCCGTGGGCCTCGAAGAAAATCAAATGGGCCACAACTCATGCTCACGATGGGCTCAAAATCGCCCATTTAGCCCTTCAGCGGCACGCCCAGTTGAGGCTTCAACGGCACGCCCCTCCCGCGGCACGCTCCCTTCAGCGGCACACCCTGCCGCGGCCTTCACCGGCACAGCCCCTTTTGGGCGCTCGCCGGCACACCCCTATGGGGGTTCACCGGCACACCCCCAAGGGGGTTTCAACGGCACACCCCATGGGGGGGGGGGGGTTTTCAACGGCACACCCCCCATGGGGGGGTCTTCACCGGCACACCCCCAGGGGGGGGGGGGTTCAACGGCACACCCCCCATGGGGGGGTCTTAAACGGCACGCCCCCTGGGGGTCTTCGGCGGCACACCCTGCAGGGTCCCCAGCGGCACGCCCTTCCGGCCGTTCAGCGGCACGCCCATCCGGGGTTCCAGCGGTACGCCCTTTCGGCACTACAGCGGCAAGCTTGTTCAGCCCTTCAACGGCACAGCGTGAGGCACTTTCAACGGCCGACGTGAGGCCCATGCCCTACGCATCCTTGGTGCGCAGTGGAGCCATCTGAAGTGGCAGCCGATCGTTGGGCCACGTGGCCTAGTCCACTGACAGCCAGGATAGGCAGGTCAAACCTCATGATCACGGGCCACTTCCCGCTTCGAGGCTCCTGCACGAAGACTCCCGCTGTCCGGGGTATAAAAACCCTCCCCTTCGTTTCGAACAGAGGAGGACAAGAGGAGAAGAGAAGAGGCAGACAGACGCACACAGGCAGAAGAAAAGAGAAGAAGAGAGAAGAAGAAGAAGAGGCTCCCTCCCTGCCGGGAGCTTCCTCCGACGACCACCACCACCACCGGAAGGGAGCAAGAGTAAGGGAGAGAGGGTTCGATGTAACGGGGAAAGAGTTAGGGGCGGCTGGCCTCCCTCCTACCCTCCGTTCCTCCTCTTCCTTTTATGTCTTCTTTTCTTTTGTGGGGCCTTTTCCCCTTTCTTGGCCATGGCATCATCTTTGGCATTCTTTTTTTGTTATGATATGCATATAGGGCAGTGCCCTCTCGATTCCCATGAATGAAAGTTGTTCCTCTTGGGTTTTCTCTTTGATTTCGTTGGCTTATGCTAGTCCTCGCGGTTTCCAACGGGTTGTCCGTTCTTCCCTCCGTCTCCCCATTTCTCTGGTGTTCTTGGGGCCTCCGTGTCCATATGACCGTCCTCCCATGATCCTTGGCCTTATAGGCCCTTCGATTCCTTCCGTGGCCCTCTGCTATGTCCACCGGTTTAGGAAGGAGGGAGACCCTCACCCTATCTCCCAATACACAGCAGCTAAGTGGCTTCTCCCCCGGCCTTGAATCCCTCTCCCATGCTCCTGGATGGCCTGCAGATCTCCCAGCCCACATACTCAATCCCCTTTGACTCTCCAGCGATGCACCTCTCCGGCCCCTGGCCGGCACACCAGTTTTGGCCCTCAGCGGTACACCTCATCTATTCTTGGCCGGCACACACCTCTAACCTTGACCGGCACACTCCTTGGCCGGCACGCCCCCTTTCTGCCCTCAGCGGCACACACATTCTCTCACCCTTAGCCGGCACACTCCTTGGCCGGCACGCCCCCTTTCTGCCCTCAGCGGCACACACATTCTCTCACCCTTAGCCGGCACACTCCTTGGCCGGCACGCCCCGATTGGCCTTTGGCCGGTACACCTTATGGCCTTCAGCGGCGCACCCTCAGCCTCCCAGCAGCCCACTCCTTGGCCTCGCCTCCGAGCCCCTTCCTTCACATTTTTTTTTGAGGTTCTATAAAGGTGTTGCTCCCCCGGGGGCCCACCTCCAGTTGTCGGGTTCCGCCACTCCATGTGAGCGCGTTCCCTTTATCTCCCTTACGCCCCGGGTCAAGGGGAGATGCTGCCGAATTTTTGTGAGAAACTAATAAATAGTTAAAAGAGGCAAAAGGAGGCAACAAACGAGCAAGATAATTAATGAACCTCTCAACTAATCAAGCCACTGCCGGCGCCATGACGAGAACCGAACTGATCAACTACCCGATAGCCCGGATGCCTAACCCGTGAGAAAGGAGCCTGAACCGAACGAAACAAAAACAAGGGAAGAAGTTTATATAAAACTGCATAAAAAATTAAGACAAGAAGAAAAGAAAAGCCTTAAAATAAGAACTCGAGGATTGGCCAGACCCCCACCATCCCACCCCACTGGCCTTCGGCGGCACGCCCTCATTGGCCTTCAGCGGTACGCTCCCCTTTAGCCCTCAGCGGTACGCCATTCCTTCCCTCCGCCGGTACCCCCCCAGCCAGCCAGCGTACAGACTTCGTGATAGCCAGTGTATAGACTTGGGCAGCGTATAGACTAGTACAGACTTGGGCAGTGTATAGACTTCACACTTCAACGTATAGACTTGTCCAACGTGTAGACTTGAGCCAGCCAACGTACAGACTTCGTGATAGTCAGTGTATAGACTTGAGCAGTGTATAGACTTTACATCCCGACGTATAGACTTTGAGCCATTCAATGTATAGACTTTGAGTAGCCAACGTATAGACTTCGAGCCCGGGGAACTTACAGACTTTATACCGCCCACCCCCCTCCTTCACCGACACACTCTCCAGCGGTACGCCTTTTTCAGCCCCCAGCGATACGCCCCTTTGGCCTTCAACGGTACGCCCTTTGGCCTTCAGCGGTACGCCCTTTTCAGCCCTCAGCGGCACACCCCAAGCCTCCAGCGGTACACCTTGTTTCCTTCGCCGGCACACTACATGCATGCATATATACATCACGACAAGGGCATTAATAATAGCAAATAAATCAATAAAAATTACGCTAATTAAAGGACTCTGAATGCACAATGTTAATCACGATAAAAGAGGTGGGAGGGGTAATAATAAACAAATAATAATAATAAGAATAATCATGAATAAAAGAAGAGAAATCATCCCGGACAAAAGCACGAGTAAACAATGAGCATCAAATCAGAAATCCCAGAAGACATAATTAAGAAAACCCCAGATAAAAGATGCTAAGGCTCACACTGCAGCCCCCACCTCTCCCCGTGACCCGGGGCAAAAGGAACAACAACGCCGCCCTTTCAGGTCAAGCCCGAGTCTTGGGAATTACCCCGACATGGCCAGGCTTTGATCTAACCTCGGGCCGACATCCTAATTGGACCGGATCTGTTTTCTCGTTCTGATACCTTCCGAATCCTCATTAAAAATTGCCGCATGCTCGGCAGACATCTGAAGGGATCTACCTCGGTTTTCTCATTGTGACTCTGCCACGGACCTGTGTCCGAATCGAAAAGGTCTACGAGTGGCCGACATGGCCGACAGTTTATGGCCTTAATACAACCTTCAGTGTGGTCTACCCCTATCTCTCTCGCATAATTAGTATTACTCTTTTCGGCCGCGGGGCCTCTAATTTCGGCAATTAATCAAGGGTATTCCCTCGTATGGGGGATGTAAATGACGTCGTGGCCTTTATGGCGCGACGGGATTCGGTCCCGACACGAACCACACAATCATCTGACGAAGTCAGATCGAGCGCACCATGGGCTCTTCGGAGCCCGAATAAATCGTCACTTCGGTGACTGGCACGCCCACGCACCCAATAGACGAACCGCCCGAACGGGCGAATTTTAGTGCGTCCACAGCAGGCAAGTGACGGTCCAATGCCTATGCGTCACTTTCTTGTGGCGGTCTTACGATAGACCGTTACAGTCATCGTAGCTTAGAGTTTCAGTTTATGAAAACTCTTTTGTTAATTATCTAAATCATTATCTTGTATTATTAGTATTTATCCTTAATATCCGTGGATAGACTTAATTACCTCCTAGAATATGGGCCAAACTTTAATGGGCCAGGGCTAAAACCTTTTAGACTTTAATTAGGTGGTTTGGGTTACTTGTCCCCTTATTTGGGTCCTTCTAATAACTTATCACTTAATTAACCCTTTATAAATTTCTTTTAGCCCTTTTATTAATTCTAGAAAATTATTAGATAATCTATAATATATTTATATAAATTTTGGGGCTTTACACCCTCCCCCACTTAGAAAGAATTTGGTCCCCAAATTTCATACATGGATTTGGAGAGAGTGTACTTACAGTTGAATAATTCTGGGAATCTTTTCTTCATAGCTGATTCGGTTTCCCATGTTGCCTCATAAGGCCACGCCTTCTTCCATTGAATTTTAACCATTGGAATGACCTTATTTTTGAGTTGACGCTCTTCCCGTTCCCGAATCCTTATTGGTGTTTGTTGATAAGTTAAATCCTTTTGAATCTCCAGATTGTCATAAGTAATAATATGATCTGGATCATATACGTACTTCTTTAACATAGAGACGTGAAATACGTCGTGAACTCCTACTAACTGTGGCGGCAAGGCCAATCTATAAGCCACTTCACCGACCCTTTCAAGAATTTCGAATGGGCCAATAAATCTTGGAGTTAATTTTTCCTTAATGCCAAATCTTCGAATACCACGACCCGGAGAAACTTTTAGATAGACATGTTCTCCTACTTGAAATTCTAAGTCGCGCCTTCGATTGTCAGCATAAGATTTCTGCCTGTCTTGTGCCTTCTTCATTCTTTCTCGAATGAGTTTAACCTTTTCTGTAGAATCTCTGATAAGATCGGGACCTAGATATTGCCTTTCCCCTATTTCACTCCAACATATCGGTGATCGACAACTCTTCCCATATAGAGCTTCAAAAGGTGCCATTCGTATACTTGCTTGGTAACTATTGTTATATGCAAATTCTACAAGAGACAAGTGATCGTGCCAACTTCCACCAAAGTCAATGACACAAGCCCTGAGCATATCTTCTACCACTTGGTTTGTTCGTTCTGTTTGACCATCAGTTTGTGGATGAAAGGCTGTGCTAAAATTCAACCTAGTCCCAAGTGAATGTTGTAAACCTTTCCAGAATTATGATGTGAATCTAGGATCTCTATCTGATATGATGGTGACAGGGACCCCATGTAACTTGACAATTTCCTTCATGTATAGGGCTGCTAGAATATCAACAGACCATCGACTCTTTATTGGTATGAGATGTGCAGACTTAGTCAATCGGTTTATGATTACCCATATGCCGTCATGTCCACCTCTTGTCTTAGGTAACCCCATGATGAAATCCATTCCTATACTTTCCCATTTCCATTCGGGAATATTTAAGGGATGTAATTTACCTGCAGGTCTGAAATATTCTGCCTTAACTTGTTGGCAAGTAAGACAACGGGATATGAAATCCGCTATTTCTCTCTTCATATTGGGCCACCAGAAGTTTCTTTTGAGATCTTGATACATCTTGGTACCTCCTGGATGGATTGTGTACTTTGTTTTATGTGCTTCTTCTAAGATCAATTGCTTTGTATCTTCATGATCAGGTATACACATTCGGCCCTTGAATAATAATCTTCCATCTTCAGAAATAGAAAAATCCGGTCTTTGTTCAATATTGGCCTTAATTTCCAGTAAAATTGGGTCATCCTCTTGTAACTTGGCCAGATCCTCAATCAATATAGGTTGAGCTCGGATATTTGCTATGAAGCAATCTCCTTCCTTAATGTCAACATCTACATTCAATTGAGCAAATTGAGGAATAAGGTTAGTCATACTAATCATGAGACTCGATAACATACCCATTGGTTTCCTGCTGAGTGCATCTGCTACAGCATTTGCCTTCCCAGGGTGATATTGAATCGCGAAATCAAAATCTTTGAGATATTCCAACCATCTCCTTTGCCTCATATTAAGCTCTTTTTGAGAAAATAGATATTTCAAGCTCTTGTGGTCTGAATAGATAGTGAACTTTTCACCATAAAGATAATGACGCCAAATTTTCAAGGCGAAAATAACTGCTGCCAATTCTAAATCATGTACTAGATAATTTTCTTCGTGGCGTTTCAGTTGTCTTGATGAATAGCAAATCACCTTTCCATCTTGCATAAGAACACACCCTAAGCCAATTCCCGATGCATCTGTGTATACTTCAAATTTAACACCCTCAATTGGTAGTGACAAAACGGGGGCTGTAGTAAGATGTTCCTTAAGAACTTGAAAACTCTTTTCACAGTCCTTCGACCAGACAAAATGATTTTCTTTCCTTGTAAGCCTAGTTAAAGGAACCGCGATCTTTGAGAAGTCCTTTATGAATCTTCTATAATAACCAGCTAGACCCAAAAAACTTCTGACTTCTGATACAGTCGTTGGTCGACTCCAACCTCTGACAGCTTCTACCTTAGAAGGATCCACAGCAATGCCTTCCTTTGAAATAATGTGGCCAAGGAATGAGACTTCCTTGAGCCAGAATTCACACTTATTGAGTTTGGCGTATAGCTTGTGTTCTCTAAGGGTTTGCAAAACTATCCTTAGATGTTCTTCATGTTCTTCTTTCGTCTTGGAATATATCAAGATGTCATCGATGAAGACGACGATGAATTGGTCTAAATATGGCTGGAAAACATTGTTCATCAGTTGCATGAATGCTGCTGGGGCATTGGTTAACCCAAATGGCATCACCACAAACTCGTAGTGGCCATAACGACTTCTAAAAGCCGATTTATAGATGTCTTCTTCTTTAATTCTAAGCTGATGATAACCAGACCTAAGATCAATCTTAGAAAAATATTCTGCTCCCGAAAGTTGATCGAAGAGCTCATCAATACGCGGCAATGGATATTTATTCTTGATCGTAAGTTGATTCAATCACCGGTAATCAATACATAACCTGAGTGAACCATCCTTCTTCTTGACAAATAGAACAGGCGCACCCCAAGGGGATGTGCTAGGTCTGATAAAGCCCTTGTCTAGAAGTTCCTGTAGTTGCTTCTTCAATTCCTTAAGTTCTGTGGGAGACATCCTGTAAGGGGCTATAGAAACAGGTGCCGCTCCTGGAATGAGTTCAATGGTAAAGTTTACTTCCCTTTCGGGGGGTAAACTAGGTAGTTCGGGTGGGAACACATCAGAGAATTCATTGACAATAGGAATGTCTGCTAAGATAATTTCCTTAGATTCTGTGACAATGACCGAGGCAAGAAAAACTTCGTATCCTTGCGAGATGAGTTTGCAAGCATGAAGAGAGGATATTATGGTAGGATGCTTCTTGTATTTGATGCCAAGAAAAGAAAATCGTGGAAGTCCAGGCTTGCGAAAGGATATAATCCTATTTCGGCAATTGATATAAGTGTCATGATCAACGAGCCAATCAACCCCTAGAATGACATCATAACCCTTCATGTCAAGGCATACTAAGTTTGCAGGGAGATTGTGACCTTCTACCACTACTTCACAATCAGGATAATGGTTGGTAAGCTTAGTTCCAGATCCTAAAGGTGTTGTAATAGCGAGATCTGAAGGTAGGGGAACTGATGTAGTTGGTAAGGTTTTTACAAAGGTGGTGGAGATAAAAGAATGAGAAGCACCAGTATCAAATAGCACGAATGCAGGACGAGAACAAATTTGAAGAGTACCTTCCATGAGCCCATCATTTTGATCCCTGGGCGCTTCTTCTTCATCTATAACTGCATTGAGGCGAGCCTGCCTCCTGCGTCCTCCATCATTTGATTGTTCTTTAAAGAGAGGGCAATTCGGTACACGATGCTCCCTACTTCCGCAACATAAACAAGCTCCTAGGCGCTTCCAGCATTCCTCAGCCGAATGGCCGAATTTCTCACAATATGTGCATGCCGAGGCAACTTGTTCTTCCTTGATCTTTTTATTACTCTTTTGGGAACTGCTACCATTCCCGTTCCTCGATCTTTTCTTGATATCACGGCTTTTGTAAGGTTCTGCGATACTAAACATCTCTTTCTTGAAATGCCGATCAGATTGTCGGTGTAATATCCCAGACCTTTCGGATCCTTCTTCGTGGGTCCCGGATCTGGTTTTCGGAGCGTTCGGCTCCGTTGTGTCCGAAATTTCATTTCAGACATCTTTCGTGTTCGGATCGGCGCGATCCGGAGTTGTTTCGGAGGCCCGGAGGTGTTCCGTGGCTTTTCCGCGTGTGTTTTTCGATTCCCGGTGTGTGTTTCGGCTTTTCCTTCGGAAGCTCGCTGCGGGCGAACCGGGCAGTTCCCCCAGGCACGAGTGGTACCGTTGCGATCGGTGCGTTCCGAGGATTCCAGAAATGTATTTTTCTATTTTTTGGTATTTTTTTGAAAATTTGGATTTTCTATATAGCCCTAATTCTTTTCTTTTTCTTTTCCCCTTTCTCTTTCTTCTTCTTCTTCCTCCTTCCTTCCCCAACCGTGACCGCCCTCCTCTCTCCCTCTCTCCCATTCGGGCGCGACGAACCCCTCTCCGGCTACGGACGGCGGCGGGGCGATGGCGCGGACGCGTGGGCGACGGTGAGGCGATCTCGTGGGCGTGCGGCGAGCGTGGGAAGCGTGGGGAGTTCGTGAAGCTTCGAGCATTCTTCGTGATTCGTGATCGATCCGGCGGAGCATTCGCTCCATTGAGGTAGGGTGACGTTCCTTGGCCTCATGCCGATCTTTTCCGCGTTTTATAGGCCGCGGGGAGGCCGAGAGGGGATCGTTTGAGCGTTTTTGGGTTTTTCCATGATTTGGGGAGAACTCGCCCGATCTATGGATTTGATGCATGATTTCGTGTTTTGATGGCCTAGAATCATGCTAGGGGTCCCCAGGGGTCTTCCCCTTTGTTTTCCCCCTCTCCTATGGAGGCATGGGGGCGTGGTTAGAATTTTTGGGCGTTCTTACCGTTTTCGGCCGCGGACTGAGAACGCGCTATACTCCAGTAGCGCGTTCTTGGAGGTCGCGCTGCCCCGACCGAGCGCGTTCATCGGAGAAGATGAACAGGAGGCGGTTCCTGTCGCGCTATAGGGTCATAGCGTGATCATCCTTGTCGCGCTAGGAGGACCTAGCGCGATGGTTCTTGTCGCGCTAGGGTTCCCTAGCGCGATGGTCCCTGTCGCGCTAGGGAGACCTAGCGCGATCTTCCCTGTCGCGCTAGGGTTCCCTAGCGCGTTCTTCCGTGTCGCGCTAGGTATCCCTAGCGAGATTTGGCTGTTGTTGGGTGTTCCCCTTGGGCCGTGTGTGCGTCCCGGGCACCCCGTGGAGTTCCGTGACCGTGTCTTTGGTGTCCGGAGGTTCCGTTTGCCTTGGTCATGAGTTTGGCCGTGGGCGGTGCGTCCGTTTTTCTCCGACCGTGGCCCCGTTTGACGGAGCTAGTGGGTGGGGTGATTCCCACACGTTGTCGGACTCGGACGTCGTTTTCCGTTGACTTGAGAGTCTACTCCTTCAGTGACCCTTCACTAGTCGTAGCCCACCAGTACGAGGTGCTGGTCTCACCTGGGAGTGGTGTACGGGCACCCACCTTTCGAGACGGTTTGTGGACCGGTTACCGTAGGCTCCTCGTCTTAGCCAGAGTCCGACTGCGGGGGAAAATCGGTCAGAGGGCCAGACCTAGGACGCGTGGTCTGTGTGTGCACACGTGGTTGGGGGCGGTTGGACCCACGTCGACGGGCGTGACCCCAGCTAGTCACTTGTTGTGGTTACTTGTACGGTGTTTGCGCCTCGGGTAGGACCTACCACGTCAGGCGATTCACCTGCGGTGCGGTGTAAGACGTCAGGGGACGCTACCGGCTGTGCTTCTAGTGGGTGGTACTCCTGTCGAGTACGGAGTGTCAGACTGTCAGTCGTGTGTTTCCGACCTTCGGGTTTTACGATTCGACCGTTGGTTTCGGTCTTCTCGTACCGTGGCACGTGTGTCGGTTTGCGTGCCGTAGGGTCTAGTTCTGTAGAGTACAGGGCTTTCCTTTCCGAGGTATTTTCCTACCGCTAGCGTAGTGGTTTCTCGTTTTACGAGGTAGGGTTCGAGTGATCCGTACTGAGTCTTGTTCCGAGACTCATTCCCTGCGTATTTTCACCGTGTTTCAGGTGAGGCGCCACCTTCGGGGAGCGCGTCAGGAGCGCAGCGTGGTGCGGGTGCCCAGAGGTAGTGCCAGAGGTCAGAGCCGGGGTATGCCCCGTGTAGCTGTACTTTTCTTTCTTGTCACTGTACTAGTCGTGGACTGCTGTTATTGTTGTTCTTTATTGTGGACCATGTAAAATGTTAATTTAGTTCCTGCTTAATATTATAACTGTCTAATTTTTGTAATTATTTGTGATACTTGTGTAGTCTCCACACCATCCTTTTAACCCTTCCGAGTCTTCGGACTCGTGGGTGGCGGTACGAGTCTCGGGTTATCGGGCCTTCCCGGTAATCGGATTCTCGGGTCGTTACAGTCGGCCCGATCCTTCACCCTTTCCCTTCAATCTTTCGACTTTTTCTAAGGTCCTTTCACATAAATAGGCCCGCTGGACCATCTCCGCATAAGTGCGGATATTTTGAGTTCCCAGTTGTTGTATGAAGCCGGGACGTAACCCGTCCATAAATCGATTTACCTTTAATAATTCAGTGCTAATAAGATGTGTTGCATATGGTGCTAGCCTTGAAAACTGCAACTCATATTCTTCTACGGACATCATCCCCTGACGAAGGGAGGCGAATTCCATGGCCTTCCTTTCCTTTACATGCTCCGAGAAATATCTAGCACAGAACAGTGTAAGAAAACCATTCCAAGTGTGTGGTGCATCAGCCGGAGGTGCTGGAACTGTTTTCCACCAAGTGCGAGCATCCTTATTTAATTGGAATATCGCTAAACGAACCTTCTCCTGATCCGTACATTGAAAAACATCAAAGATTCTGTTCATCTCATCTATCCAATTTTCTGCTTCATCTGGATTTGAGGATCCATAGAAACGCGGAGGGTTTAGACTCCGAAAATTCCGATGCAGGTCTCCAGCCCTTGCCCCCGCACCGCCCTGTGCTATGGTCTGCAGTGCCTGGGTGAGGCCGGCAACAGTTTGTTGCATACCGTCCCAATCTACACGATGAGCCATGTGTGAAATATGGTACCTGAGAGAAAATAACCACTTGTTATTTCTCATGAAAATTTCAAAGTAAGTATATTATGTATTAAAGCTAGTTAGTTTATCTTAAATCTGGCTCTACCCAATCCTCACATGGGTATGAATTTTCTCTCCCTTAGTTCATAGGTATGGGTCCTTAAACCTTAGACTTTATCCTATGACATGACTCTTTTCCTTAAGTCCGGAGACTTAGGATCTGATACTAACTTAACTGTCACGCCCCGAGCCCTTTATTTACAGCGGAAGACTCGCTCAGGGAGCGCGAACAGCCGGCATGGTAAGCCTCTTGCAAGCAAGAACATTCAGAGCGCGAGACAATCACACATATAGAGGTAATTGCACAAGATATATTCAAAACTCAACTTTATTTCATAATCAATCAATATTCAAAAATACATAATTTGACTTTTCCACTAATTGACTCGAGAAATAAGAAAAATTACATTGACTCCATCTAAACACTTGAAACTGCCTAAGTCTTCTCTCTTATCAGGACAACTCTTAATCACTCTCGGACCCGCTGCTCGAATCACCCGAATCCGAATGCGAAGTATATTCATCTCCTGAAAATCATTGAACAATAGGTCATGAGCACACTTGCCCAGTAGGTATCTTCGCATCAACATGAAGGCACTATTTAAGTAATTATCATTTTTGCTCTAAAGAAATAAGGTAAAATCATGCGAATGCGAATCAATCACGCGATCAAATCAATAGAATCAAGATGACCATGTAAGATAGAATGATCGAGAATGAACTAGCAAGAGTATAACAAGAACATGATATTGGCCTTCCATGAACAAGAATGTAACGAGATTGTACTAGCAAGCCACAAATTTCTCACTTTAGCATCTTTACACTCAAGAGCAAGTGCTTCGTGAATTTCTGTGGAGTATCAAGCAAGAATGTCATGTTGTGCCGTGGATCTTCACTTATTTATAGAAATAGTACTCCCAGCGCAATGCGACGCCAGTAGCATCATACCCCATATTTTATAAAATAGTATGTTTCCGGCAATCAGCCGAGGGGACTAGCATAGAGCCCTTGAACACAATCAGTGCTCGATCGCATCTTCAGTTATAAATTAAGCTACTTCCACGCAGTATAACAGTAACGTATGGCCAAGAATATAGCACTTCCAACAATTCCATGATAACTAAAATCAACGAATGAATGCTTCAACATAAGAATGTAGGAGTCAAGAAATAGACTTTAAACAATGTCATGCTTAGAGAAATAAATCGACAGCATAACAGTATTTTCCTTAACTTCCATTTCATTTAGATTAATTTAAGCAATATGGCAAGTTCTAGATCATCGCGGTTTGTCTAGAATCATTGGAATATCAACCCTTGGTCAATCCTTGGGTTAACATATACTAGCTAGGTAACGGTCAGAGTCTGGGCCGTTACATTATGTAACGCGTCCACGCTAGGCCGTTACAATGACCAGAGTCCAGAAGATAAAGATGGACTCAGAGGAATGCGACGGTCTGGAACCGGGCCGTTACTTGGGCCTGGCGGTCCAGTCCTGGGCCGTTATTTGTCAAGAACCAAAACCCGATAGTGTGATCTAGTTAATGGACTTTTATTGGTACAACCAACTCGGCGTCCTAGTGGGAATCCCAGGCTCGCGGAGAATTACGGAGGCCTTGAAACAATGATTTCTTAGTCCATTGGAAGGAATATCCAATAGAGAGGTCCTCATGTCCAAGATAGTTTCCTATAGTGCAAAGTGTAAACTAATGACATCGTACCGGAGTAAGTGCCATGTACTTATAGAATATGACTCTATTGACAGAGAGAGATGTAGAATCCATGTGAAATCGTGATGAAAAGCTCCGTCAATATAATGTTAAAAAGTCGTGCTTTATAATACAAAACTATATATTTAAGCTTCATGAAACTAGCATAAGTCAAAATAAAAGTGGGATACCAACATGCAATACCTACTATGAATAATCTGAAAATCATGAAATCAGGTGGTTACTTAGATATCTAGGTATAACATAGGTAATAGTGGCATGATATATTCTGCCTAGGGTCTGCCAGTAAATAACGGTCTTGTGAGGGGGCGTTATAGGGAAAGTGACGGTCCGTGGAGGAGCCGTTACATGACAGCAACGCGTTAGTCCTGGCGCGTTATTATCAATAGCGAAAACCCCAATACACAGAGTGAGTAACGGTCTGTCTGTGGCCGTTATTTGATAATGGCGGTCTTAGATCAGTGCGTTACATCCTCTGCTGCAGACAACTAACATGGAGCCTAAGAAATCAATCTCACATCAGGTCTGAAAATCAACATATTCCAGGCATGATGATGAAGTATGGCTATCTATATGCATAGGGTTCAGTGAATTAAATGAACATCCTTCCTTTAACTTCTTCATTTGGCTAATGAAGGGCATGTAATGCATATAGCTAATAAAACATGAAATCAATTATCTAGCATGCTTGAAATCAAACCATACCAGAGGCTATCAGTCCTATTAGTATGTTTTTGCCGTTCATGAGATAACCTACCTCTTACTTAGGTTGAAGTTTCTGAATTTGGTTGAGAACCCAGCCCTAGATCTTCTCCTTCCTTTGTGACTTTTTCAGCTACTCCCTTGGGCTCTAACTCCACGCTCTCTTGACCTAGAGATGTGAAATTCGGAGGGGAGTTAGTCTAAAGTATAATGAACAAATACTTCAAATCAACTTACCCGAAATAATAACTCATTACCTTGCTTCTTTACGTCCAAAAAGTAAGGGTCGCACAGTTCAAAACTATGCCCTATTTATAGAGTTTAGGTTAGGGTTTTGAAGATTAGATCGATTTTAGAGTCCTTATTCCACTAAATCCTTATCCCTAAGAGTCCTTAGAGTTATTATGAGTCCTCTCAATCGATCCACAGTGGATAGGATTATCAGATTTTCAATCCTTGTATGAGTTCCTTTACTCACGGAATCTGCAGGCAAGTGACGGTCCAATGCCTATGCGTCACTTTCTTGTGGCGGTCTTACGATAGACCGTTACAGTCATCGTAGCTTAGAGTTTCAATTTATGAAAACTCTTTTGTTAATTATCTAAATCATTATCTTGTATTATTAGTATTTATCCTTAATATCCGTGGATAGACTTAATTACCTCCTAGAATATGGGCCAAACTTTAATGGGCCAGGGCTAAAACCTTTTAGACTTTAATTAGGTGGTTTGGGTTACTTGTCCCCTTATTTGGGTCCTTCTAATAACTTATCACTTAATTAACCCTTTATAAATTTCTTTTAGCCCTTTTATTAATTCTAGAAAATTATTAGATAATCTAGACTATACTTATATAAATTTTGGGGCTTTACACGGCGCGACGACAACCGGCGCGGAAATAGGGTTATGGGGCCTCGGCGCGCTGGAGGAGGGTGATCGACGCGCTGGCATCTTGGCGCGGGCAATCGTCGGTGCGTCCGCCACTCGGTGCGGGACCCGCGCTGAGAGAGCACCGCGCCGGGAGGTAATTGGGGCGCCGATAGGGGAAATTTTGAGGATTTTAAGACTTTATGAGGTTGTGGATCTTTGGGGATCTCTTGTGTTCAATCAGGGCTTCATGGTCTCTGGCGACGATGTTTAGGCAAGCTGAAAGGGGAGGAGAAATTCATCCATAGAAGGTCTAAGGAGACCATGTGACAATCAACGGGAAATCTCATAATGATTATATTCCTCTTTATAGCGGGCAAAGGGCCATGAGATAGTCTGTCTCAGGCCTCTACCACACAGTAGGGGGTTAATTCATCAAGCTTAATGAAAAAACATCACACGATATGATAAAGCAAGGATCGTGAATGAATTTCGGCAACATCTCCCCTTATTTTGGACTGTGCCAAAAGGGGAGTATAGGACATCCATCCACGGAGTACCGAGATGGAAGCCAAAAGAAAGATGGGTGTAGCCCTAGATCCAAGAGGATCATAATCCAACGGGACAGTGTCCACTCGTCGTGGCAACTCATTAATATTCCCCTAAAGGGACCAGCGGAGAACATGCAGTGGCAGAACTCCGTGACCCGACGGGGTGAAAGAAGGAAATCAGAAACCCGAAACCTGAATTGAAATAAATGTAGGGGTAAAACCCCGTTGATATAGCTCCTCTCACTCCCACAGAACTGGAGGTAAATGGCCCAACATAATTGATCCATAAAAATACATGTGTCTATTCTTATATTCATGTGTGCACACATATATATGCATCTATGAGCAGCATATGAATGTAGTATGCATGGTCAAATAAAAGATGATGATGAAAGGGCCAATTGGGGATTTATTAGTACACACTCCCTATGCATGTTTAAATATGGATGGACCAAATGAGGGTACTCACGTAAGGGTTTGCATGCTAAAAAAAAGGAAGTATCATCTATGTATATAAGCCATATGTATGCCCCTTTATATATCCATATATGGAAATTGGGTTGGTTGGCATTTCATCATGCATCCACGTAACATGGGTATAAGGCTTAGGAATTAATGCAAACTGACATGCATGCTTGAACTTATTGAATGGGTTGACGGCTATTTACGTATAGGGAATGGGTTTAAAAGGGGCGATGCATGCAAACATTTTTTTACTTTATATGCTAATGCAAATTTATTCATGTATATATATAGTAAAGTGGCTGGTGGCTAGATCTAGAGGGGTAACATGATGGCTGATCACTATTTACGTATGCGCATATCGAGAGTGGGGGCCATGTATTAATGACTTTTGTTTATTTAAACATGCACTTCGTGGAGATGACGCATCGTATGAGCAAAGCCATACGAATAGCAACTGTGTGTATACATATGAAACGGCGGGAGTCCACGTTTGGCACGAAGTGAGCAGCATCGGCACGAGGGCTCTCGGCGCAGAAACAAGAAAGGGTCTCGACGCGGACACAAAAAGGAGTCCCGGCGCGGAAGGCAATTGGCGCGGGTTTGGCGCCGAGAATGGTTGGCGCCGAGACTAGCTGAAAGGGGATTTTGAGGTTTAAGATTTCGTGGAAGCTGCCGGGCTTGGGCTCTTCCGAGTGAACAAGAAACTATTCGGAGAACACAAACACCAGATCAGAGCCGGGAAAAATTGTTTTTCCTCATGATTTGGGAGACGGGAAAGCCACGAGATGGGCTGTCTCGGGCTCCCACCTTATCAAAGACGAATAACTTCAACTATTCACAGTAGAACTCAGGGAGTAAGCGCCAAAACCCAGTATCCCCGGAGCGTAGCAATGCCTTTGCGAATGTCATTGACAGATGGGATAATACTCCCACTGTCTCTGCGAAGTTGTAGTAGCCATAAGGCTGTCGCCCAGGGTTAAACGAAAGAAACGTAAACCGGAGCCACAGAATTTTGAGATAGAATGATGAGAGCACACGGGCGAACATCAAGTGGATTTGATTGCATCAACACATATATAACGGAAAAAAGGAATTCTTATCATGAACCGATGCATCAATATATCTTTCATTCATATAAAATCAAGCATCGCCGGAGTACAGACAACAGCCTTAAAAAGGCCGTGATATTACAGGACTCGCGAAGAGAAACGAGCATATAAAACAGAGAAGAGAGGGAACCAGGGGAAGGGGACTGTAACCCCGAATGGGGCGTCGGACGACGGCGGTAGCACCCCTACCCCTACTCTTCCTTCTCTTCACGGGCTCTCTTCTCTTTTCGAGCTCTCGCTCCACTTCTTTTCTTCTGTATGTCTCTTCTTCTATTTTTTTATCCGTCGCTGGCCTCTTTTTTTCTTTTCCCATCAAGCTAGAGTTTATATAGTGGGCGTGAACCCTCTTCTCATCAGCGCGCTCCTCTTGTCTGGTGCTCTCGGCGCGCCCCCTCTTCAGTATGGGCTTCGACGTCCTTTTAAGCTTTGATATGGTCTGGGTGCCTTTGTGGGCTTAATGGGCCCTTGTAGCCTCTCCGCCGCTTCCTCTATCCCTAGAAGATAAGGAATATAAGATGATTTAGTAGGAGAAATATGTTGACATTATTTATATATATACGTATATATTGTTATTATTTTATCATTTTTCATGTGTCAACAAATGCCCCCCACCCGTAGGTGGCGCGAATGAGGGACGAGCGAGCGGGGCCTACGGGTGCAGCCGGTTTGAAAGGGTGTCTTTTTGTTCATGCGAGCATGCAGACATTCAACAGCAAGCATAAGTTAGATATATGGAATAGCTCCCCTGTATCGGGGATAGGATAAGGACAGCGCCTGTGACTCATAGACAGAGTGCGGCTCACGAGACACAACTAAGGGAGATGTGCATGCGCAGAGAGGACATCGCATAGAATATGTGCACAGCGTAAGCCATGATCTACACTCGAGGCCACTTCTCCATAGTGTGATAGTGCAAGTATGCGAGCAGCGAATCTCTGACATAGGGATACACAGACGTTCTAGATAACATTAGAGCATTGCTCTAGCGTCTACACATACAGCTAGGGTTCTCGATTTTTGGTAGCTTCGCACAACCTGTAATATCTCGGACCTTTCGGATCCTTCTTCGCGGGTCCCGGATCTGGTTTTCGGAGGGTTCAGCTCCGCTAAGTCCGAAATTTCACTTCGAACATTTTTTGTGTTCGGATCGGCGCGATCCGGGGTCGTTACGGAGGCCCGGAGGCGTTCCGCGGCTTTTCCGCGCGTGTTTTCTGATTTTCGGTGTGTGTTTTGGCTTTTCTTCGGAAGCTCGCTGCAGGTGAACCGGGCCGTTCACCTGGGCACGAGTGGTACCGTTGCGATCGGTGCGTTCCGAGGATCGCGGGGGTGTAATTTTCTATTTTTCAGAATTTTCTGATTTTCTATAAAACCCCCTATTTTCTCTTTCTTCCCACCTTCTTCTTCTTCTTCTCCTTCTTCCTCCTCTCTTCTCCCCACCGTGACCACCGCCCCTCTCCCCCTCTCTCTCCCATTCGGACGCGATGAGCCCTTCTCCGGCTGCAGACGGCGGCAGGGCGACGGCCCGGACGCGTGGGCGGCGGCGAGGCGAGCTCGTGGGTGTGCGGCAAGCATGGGAAGCGCGAGGAGGCGGGGTTTCCAAGGACGTTCTTCGTGGTTTGTGGACGATCTGGTGGAGCATTCGCTCCATTGAGGTAGGGTGACGTTCCTTAGCCTCTTGTCGTTCGTTTCCGTGATTTGTAGGCCGCGGGGAGGCCGAGAGAGGCTTGTTTGAGCGAGTTTGGGGTTTTCCATGATTTGGGGAGAGCTCGCCCTATCTATGGTTTTAGCCCGCTATTTCATGTTTTGATGGCTTAGAAGCATGCTAGGGGTCCTTAGGGGTCATTCCCCTTGATTTCCCCCTCTCCGGTGGAGGCATGGGGGCGTGGTTGGAGTTTTTGGGCGTTTCCGCCGTTTTCGCCGTCGGGTACGTGTGACGGTCCTTCCAGGGACCGTTACATGATGTAACGCACCTGGGAGAGACCGTTACATGCCCTTTAGTTAGCCTTTGGGGGTCAGGGACTGTGAGGGTCCCCCGATTGACCGCCGTTTGAGTGTGACGCGCCTGGGCAGGGCCGTCAGGTGGTTTTTGACCGTTGGTTTCTGACCGTTGGGGGTCAGGGTATGTAACGCATGGGGTCAAGCGCGTTACATTCGTGTAACGCGCTGGGCCTATGCCGTTACATCCCGTTTTCACTCTGGGCGTGAGGGTTGTGTAACGCGCTGGTCCAAGCGCGTTACATTTGTGTAACGCGTTGGGGCAAACGCGTTACACCCCCTTTTTTCCACTTGACCGCGTGGTCTGTGTAACGCGCTGGGCCAAGCGCGTTACATTCGTGTAACGCGCCGGGCCGGGCCGTTACATTCTGTTTTCCGTGGGACTGTGTAACGGCCTGTGTCGGGCTGTTGGGTGCATGTAACGGTCTTGCCTAGACCGTTACATCCTTGTGACGGCCCAAGAGTGGACCGTCACATGCCTGGTTGCCCCATGAGGGTGGCAACCCCGTTTTTACTCCGACTGTGGCCACCGTGCGACGGGACTGGTACGTGGGGTGGTTCCCGCACGTCATCGGATGCGGACGTTGTTTTCCGTTGGATTGAGAGTCTACTCCTTCAGTGACCCTCCACTAGTCGTAGCCCACCAGTACGAGGTGCTGGTCTCACCTGGGAGTGGTGTACGGGCACTCACCTTTGAGACGGTTTGTGGACCGGTTACCGTAGGCCCCTCTTCGGTAGCCAGAGTCCGGCTACGGGGGAAAACCGGTCAGAGGGCCAGACCTAGGACGCGTGGTCTGTGTGTGCACACGTGGTTGGGGGCGGTTGGACCCACGTCGACGGGCGTGACCCCAGCTAGTCACTTGTTTGTGGTTACTTGTGCGGTGTTTGCGCCTTTGGTAGGAGCTACCACGTCAGGCGGTTCACCTGCGGTGCGGTGTAAGACGTCAGGGGACGCTACCGGCTGTGCTTCTAGTGGGTGGTACTCCTGTCGAGTACGGAGTGTCGGACTGTCAGTCGGGCATTTTCGACCTTCGGGTTTTGCCGGGTTGACCGTTGAGTTCGGTCTTCTCACTGTGACACGTATGCCAGTTCACGTGCCACAGGGCTTCGTTCTGTAGAGGACAGGGCTTTCCTTTCCGAGGTACTCTTTTACCGCTAGCGTAGTGGTTTCCCGTCTTCGAGGTAGGGTTCGAGTGATCCCTACTGAGTCTTGTTCCGAGACTCATTCCCTGCGTGTTTTCACCGTGTTTCAGGTGAGGCGCCACCTTCGGGGAGCGCGTCGGGAGTACAGCGTGGTGCGGGTGCCCAGAGGTAGTGCCAGAGGTCAGAGCCGGGATATGCCCCGTGTAGCTGTACTTTTCTTTCTTGCCTCTGTACTACTTGTGGACTACTGTTGTTATTATTTTTTTAGTGGACCAAATAAAATGTTAATTTATTTTCTTGCTTATATTATAACTGTTTATCTTCTACAATTACTTGTGATACTTGTGTAGTTTCACACCATCCTTCTAACCCTTCCGAGTCTTCGGGCTCGTGGGTGGCGGTACGAGTCTCGGGTTATCGGGCCTTCCCGGTAATCAGATTCTCGGGTCGTTACAGCTGGTATCAGAGCGCGGTTGTGGGATTATACGAAAATCATGAGTAATTATAGTGGTCCACTAGTCCACAGTGATGATGTACAGGTGACGCTGGCATTGGGCACCGCGTGTTTGTTTTGACCTTGCGTTTTTCGTGTTCTCGTCTTTTGCTTCAGGAGCGAGCATGGCGCCGAGGAGGAGCTCTCGCTCTCAGCAGAGGCAGTCGGCTGGAGGTCAGGAGATCCAGTAGGGGGTCCAGAGGGACCAGGAGGAGCATAGCAGAGCGCCACTAGGAGCTACCGAGGCCGCGGCTACTGCGAGGGTTCCGGGGGCCGAGGATTTCTTCCGTGGCATGTACCAGCTTATGTCTCAGCAGTTCGGCGGAGAGGCTGGTGAGGGCTCGTCAGTCAGGGGTGGGCCAGGCCGAGCAGTGAGGGACTTTCTGCAGTTCCATCCACCTTACTTCAGCGGCCAGGCAGACCCTGATGCAGCTCGTGATTGGCTTGATGAGATGGAGCGGGTGTTCAGTTCTGCAAGGAGTACTGCCGAGGACAGAGTGGTGTTGGCCTACAACCAGTTACAGGGTACGGCTCGGAGGTGGTGGTCTTCCGAGTGGAAGACGTCTTTTCAGCTTCGTCCACTTGAGCAGATCGAGTGGGATGACTTCGTTAGTGCTTTCGAGCGTACGTACTGTCCAGATATTGTGGCTACGCAGCGGATGCGGGAGTTTCTGGAGCTGGTGCAGGGCGACATGTCCGTGTTGCAGTACAGGGCCCGATTTGTCGAGCTGGGTCGGTATGCACCTCACATCATGGAGCATGAGAGGGTGAGGACCACGCAGTTTGTACAGGGCTTGAGGCTGGAGCTGAGGCACCATCTGATCGCGAATGGGGCCACTGATCTAGAGACAGCGTCTCGTGTTGCGGTTTCTTTGGAGATGGATATGCAGAGGACCCGAGGACCGATCAGCCAGGGACAGTCTTTGTCAGGTCGCAGCCATCAGTCGGTTACCCAGCAGCAGGGTTCCTTTCAGCATGCGTCGGGTGGTTCGGGAGTGCCGACACCGGCAGCGTCGGTAGCAGGATCTGCGTCCTTCGGCTCGAAGGTCAAGAAGTTCTTGAAGAAGAGTTTCCGTAAGAAGCACAAGGATCAGGGGCAGGCTTCATCGGGCAGTGTACAGCAGCCGATTCCTTTGCAGCGCCAGGGATCAGTGGGTGGATCACGAGGACCTTGTCCACGGTGTGGTGGGACCCACCCAGGCAGGCAGTGCACGGCTCCGATCATCTGTTTTCGGTGTGACCAGCCAGGGCATATGGCGCGTGACTGTCCTCAGAGGCCGCCGCAGCAGCAGTTTCCTCAGCAGCAGCAGGTCCCCCAGCAGCAGAGGCAGCAGCAGCAGGGACAGTATCCGCCGCTACCCAGGTCAGCTAGTGTGGGAGGCAGGCAGAGGGCTCGAGGCCAGATCACGCACATGACCAGGGCAGAGGCAGTGGCGTCGCAGCTCGTGGAAGGTACCGTTCAGATTTTGGGTTGTGCGGCTCGGGTTTTGTTTGATTCCGGCGCTTCTCATTCGTTTATTTCGGAGGATTTCGCGTTGAGCATCGAGGAGCCGGTGACCCAGTTGTCTGTGATTTGGCAGTGGAGTTGCCTTCGGGTGACTTTATGATTACCCCGTATTGCTTCGATCAGGTTCCGGTTTGGATCGATGGGCGGAGTATGCCAGGCAGGTTGTATGCGTTGCAGCTTCGGGATTATGATGTGATTCTAGGCATGGATTGGCTCGAAACTCATGGAGCGGTGGTGGATTGTGGGATGAAGAGGGTCTACTTCCAGCATCCGAGCAAGCGGACCTTCTATTTCCAAGGTATCCGTTCCACCTCTTCTCGATTCCTCATTTCTGCTATTCGAGCCCGTCGGTTGCTTGATTCTGGTTGTCAGGGTTTTCTCGCGTCCGTGGTTGTGTCTGACCGGATGGAACCGAATGTCGAGGACATTCCGGTGGTGTGCGAGTTTCCCGACGTCTTTCCCGAGGAGTTGCCTGGATTACCTCCCCAGCGGGAGATCGATTTTGTGATCGAGGTTGTGCCTGGTACGGGACCTTTGGCGAAGGCTCCCTACCGTATGGCCCCCGCTGAGTTGAGGGAGTTGAGGGCGCAGTTGTAGGAGCTGTTGGCCAAGGGGTATGTTCATCCTAGCTTTTCCCCTTGGGGTGCGCCCGTGTTGTTTGTGAAGAAGAGGGATGGTAGTCTGCGGTTGTGCATTGACTATCGACAGCTGAATGAAGTGACCATTAAGAACAAGTATCCGTTGCCGCGGATTGATGACTTGTTCGACCAGCTTCAGTCCGCGCGAGTGTTCTCGCGGATTGATTTGCGGTCCGGTTACTATCAGCTGAGAATTCGCGAGTCCGATGTGGAGAAGACCGCGTTCAGTACGAGGTACGAGCATTATGAGTTTTTGGTGATGCCGTTCGGGCTCACCAATGCCCCAGCAGCCTTCATGGACTTGATGCAGAGGGTGTTTCATCCGTATGTGGATCAGTTCGTGGTCATCTTCGTGGACGACATCCTTGTTTATTCGCGGTCTGCTGAGGAGCACGCGTACCATTTGGGTGTGGTACTGCAGACGCTGCGAGATCACCAGTTGTATGCAAAGCTCAGCAAGTGCGAGTTTTGGCTCAGCGAGGTGCACTTTCTGGGGCACGTGATTTCTGGTGATGGCATTTCCGTGGACCCCGCCAAGGTCGAGGCAGTAATGCAGTGGCCGAGGCCGAGGTCGGTGACGGAGATCCGGAGTTTCTTGGGGCTTGCGGGTTATTATCGCCGGTTTATCCAGGATTTTTCTCGCATTGCGACCCCGATGACTAGACTCACGCGGAAGGATGTGCCTTTCGTCTGGTCTGAGGAGTGTGAGCAGAGCTTCAGGGAACTGAAGAGATTGCTCACCTCGGCTCCGGTGTTGGTTTTGCCTTCTGGATCGGGAGGTTTCGTGGTGTGTACAGATGCTTCCGGCGTTGGATTGGGAGCTGTGTTGATGCAGCATGGTAGAGTGGTGGCCTATGCATCTCGGCAGCTAAAGCCCCACGAGGAGAATTACCCTACCCATGACCTTGAGCTGGCGGCTGTGATCTTCGCGCTGAAGATCTGGAGGCATTATCTGTACGGTGAGAAGTTCGAGGTGTTCACTGACCATCAGAGTTTGAGGTATGTGTTCTCTCAGAGGGACCTGAACCTCAGGCAAAGGCGTTGGATGGAGTTCATGAAGGATTATGACTTCACCCTGTCTTATCAGCCAGGCAGGATGAATGTCGTCGCCGATGCCTTGAGTCGGAAGGTTGCGGTCAGTGCCTTGATGTTGAGGAAGTGGAGGCTCTGGGAACAAGTGCCCGAAGTATCTTTCAGGCTCAAGATTCCCCAGGAGCCAGGGTTGGCGGTGCTTGCGAGTCTGACTGTCACTCCTGCAATCCGTCGTCAGGTGACAGAGGCTCAGCATGCGGACCCGGAGTTGCCCCGGATTCTGGCGATGGCTGATGTGGAGCTCGGCGAGGACGGTGCTGCGAGGTTTCGCGGCAGGCTGTATGTCCCAGCGGAGGAGCAGGTTCGTCGTGCGGTGTTGCGCGAGGCTCATGGGAGCAGGTACACCGTACACCCGGGTGCGACGAAGATGTATCGGAACTTGCGGAGGCAGTTTTGGTGGCCTGCATGAAGAGAGATGTTGCCGAATTTGTGGCCAGGTGCCTGATCTGTCAGCAGGTGAAGGCGGAGCATCAGCGACCAGGCGGTACTCTCCAGCCCTTTGATGTTCCTGCGTGGAAGTGGGACCACGTGACCACGGATTTTGTGGTGGGGTTGCCGAGGACCCCGAGTGGGCAGGACAGTATTTGGTTGCTGGTGGATCGGCTGACGAAGGTGACGCGGTTGTTACCGGTCAAAGTCAGCTGGAGCGTGTCCAAGTTGGCTCGTCTTTATGTGGAGCGGATCGTGCCGTTGCATGGAGTCCCATTTCGATCGTGTCGGATCGGGATCCGCGCTTCACTTCTGGATTCTGGAGGAGTTTCCAGCGAGCTCTTGGCACGGAGTTGGCATTTAGCTCGGTGTATCATCCTCAGTCAGATGGTCAGTCTGAGAGGACCATTCAGACTTTGGAGGACATGCTGAGATCCTGCTGCCTGGAGTGGCAGGGGAGTTGGATTCATCACCTACCGTTGGTGGAGTTTGCCTATAACAACAGCTTTCATTCGAGCATCGGCATGGCTCCTTATGAGGCGTTGTACGGGCGTCCGTGTAGGACTCCGCTTGATTAGTTTGAGGTGGGTGAGCGTGTTTTGACGGGACCGGATTTGGTGCAGCAATGTGTGGATGTTGTGCACCTGGTTCGTCAGAACATGTTGGCGGCCCAGAGTCGGCAGAAGAGCTATGCTGACCGTAGGAGGCAGCCCCTCGAGTTCGCCGTGGGCGATCATGTGTTCTTGAGAGTTTCTCCGATGAAGGGGGTGATGCGTTTTGGACGGCGTGGGAAGCTGAGTCCCCGCTATATTGGTCCTTTCGTGATTATAGAGCGCATCGGTGAGGTTGCTTACCGGTTGCAGTTACCCCCTGAGTTGGCGTCGGTGCATGACGTGTTCCACGTCTCGATGTTGCGGAGGTATATGCCCGATGACTCTCACGTGCTCGAGGATTCTGTTTGGCCCGAGGTGACTCCAGATCACTCTCTCCCAGAGTTTCCGATCCGCGTGGAGGATAGGCGAGAGCAGCGCCTGCGGAACAAGGTCATCCCCTTGGTAAAGGTGGTGTGGCAGCGGCACTCTGGTGGTGAGGCCTCTTGGGAACGTGAGGACGAGATGCGTCAGCAGTTCCCTTACCTGTTTGAGTGAGTCTTCCTCTTCTTTCCCCTTGGGTTGTTCTCAATTTCGAGGACGAAATTCCTTAAGGGGGGAGGGCTGTAATATCCCGGACCTTTCGGATCCTTCTTCGCGGGTCCCGGATCTGGTTTTCGGAGTGTTCGGCTCCGCTGAGTCCGAAATTTCGCTTCGAACATTTTTCGTGCTCGGATCGGCGCGATCCGGGGTCGTTACGGAGGCCCGGAGGCGTTCCGCGGCTTTTCCGCGTGTGTTTTCTGATTTTCGGTGTGTGTTTTGGCTTTTCTTCGGAAGCTCGCTGCGGGTGAACCGGGCCGTTCACCTGGGCACGAGTGGTACCGTTGCGATCGGTGCGTTCCGAGGATCGCGGGGGTGTAATTTTCTATTTTTAGAATTTTCAGATTTTCTATAAAACCCCCCTATTTTCTCTTTCTTCCCACCTTCTTCTTCTTCTTCTCCTTCTTCCTCCTCTCTTCTCCCCACCGTGACCACCGCCCCTCTCCCCCTCTCTCTCCCATTCGGACGCGATGAGCCCTTCTCCGGCTGCAGACGGCGGCAGGGCGACGGCCCGGACGCGTGGGCGGCGGCGAGGCGAGCTCGTGGGTGTGCGGCAAGCATGGGAAGCGCGAGGAGGCGGGGTTTCCAAGGACGTTCTTCGTGGTTTGTGGACGATCCGGCGGAGCATTCGCTCCATTAAGGTAGGGTGACGTTCCTTAGCCTCTTGTCGTTCGTTTCCGTGATTTGTAGGCCGCGGGGAGGCCGAGAGAGGCTTGTTTGAGCGAGTTTGGGGTTTTCCATGATTTGGGGAGAGCTCGCCCTATCTATGGTTTTAGCCCGCTATTTCATGTTTTGATGGCTTAGAAGCATGCTAGGGGTCCTTAGGGGTCATTCCCCTTGATTTCCCCCTCTCCGGTGGAGGCATGGGGGCGTGGTTGGAGTTTTTGGGCGTTTCCGCCGTTTTCGCCGTCGGGTGCGTGTGACGGTCCTTCCAGGGACCGTTACATGATGTAACGCGCCTGGGAGAGACCGTTACATGCCCTTTAGTTAGCCTTTGGGGGTCAGGGACTGTGACGGTCCCCCGATTGACCGCCGTTTGAGTGTGACGCGCCTGGGCAGGGCCGTCAGGTGGTTTTTGACCGTTGGTTTCTGACCGTTGGGGGTCAGGGTATGTAACGCATGGGGTCAAGCGCGTTACATTCGTGTAACGCGCTGGGCCTATGCCGTTACATCCCGTTTTCACTCTGGGCGTGAGGGTTGTGTAACGCGCTGGTCCAAGCGCGTTACATTTGTGTAACGCGTTGGGGCAAACGCGTTACACCCCCTTTTTCCACTTGACCGCGTGGTCTGTGTAACGCGCTGGGCCAAGCGCGTTACATTCGTGTAACGCGCCGGGCCGGGCCGTTACATTCTGTTTTCCGTGGGACTGTGTAACGGCCTGTGTCGGGCCGTTGGGTGCATGTAACGGTCTTGCCTAGACCGTTACATCCTTGTGACGGCCCAAGAGTGGACCGGCACATGCCTGGTTGCCCCATGAGGGTGGCAACCCCGTTTTTTTACTCCGAATGTGGCCATCGTGCGACGGGGCTGGTACGTGGGGTGGTTCCCGCACGTCGTCGGATGCGGACGTTGTTTTCCGTTGATTGAGAGTCTACTCCTTCAGTGACCCTCCACTAGTCGTAGCCCACCAGTACGAGGTGCTGGTCTCACCTGGGAGTGGTGTACGGGCACTCACCTTTGAGACGGTTTGTGGACCGGTTACCGTAGGCCCCTCGTCGGTAGCCAGAGTCCGGCTACGGGGGAAAACCGGTCAGAGGGCCAGACCTAGGACGCGTGGTCTGTGTGTGCACATGTGGTTGGGGGCGGTTGGACCCACGTCGACGGGCGTGACCCCAGCTAGTCACTTGTTTGTGGTTACTTGTGCGGTGTTTGCGCCTTTGGTAGGAGCTACCACGTCAGGCGGTTCACCTGCGGTGCGGTGTAAGACGTCAGGGGACGCTACCGGCTGTGCTTCTAGTGGGAGGTACTCCTGTCGAGTACGGAGTGTCGGACTGTCAGTCGGGCATTTTCGACCTTCGGGTTTTGCCGGGTTGACCGTTGAGTTTGGTCTTCTCACTGTGACACGTATGCCAGTTCACGTGCCACAGGGCTTCGTTCTGTAGAGGACAGGGCTTTCCTTTCCGAGGTACTCTTTTACCGCTAGCGTAGTGGTTTCCCGTCTTCGAGGTAGGGTTCGAGTGATCCCTACTGAGTCTTGTTCCGAGACTCATTCCCTACGTATTTTCACCGTGTTTCAAGTGAGGCGCCACCTTCGGGGAGCGCGTCGGGAGTTCAGCGTGGTGCGGGTGCCCAGAGGTAGTGCCATAGGTCAGAGCCTGGGTATGCCCCGTGTAGCTGTACTTTTCTTTCTTGCCTCTGTACTAGTTGTGGACTACTGTTGTTATTATTTTCTTGCTTATATTATAACTGTTTATCTTCTGCAATTACTTGTGATACTTGTGTAGTTTCCACACCATCCTTCTAACCCTTCCGAGTCTTCGGGCTCGTGGGTGGCGGTACGAGTCTCGGGTTATCGGGCATTCCCGGTAATCGGATTCTCGGGTCGTTACACAACCCCCTTAGCTTATTCGCAGCTTCGGACTTCACCGTTCGGCGTGAGTCTCCTCATATGTCTCAATGGGGATTCCCGGCTACTAAGATTCATCCTTTATAGCAATTTTATTACGGACTTCACTTTTCGACGCGAGTCTCCTCATGTGTCTCAATGGGGATTCCCGGCTACTAAGATTCATCCTTTATAGTGGTTTTATTATAGACTTCGCCGTTCAGCGCGAGTCTCCTCATATGTCTCAATGGGGATTCCTGGCTACTAGGATTCATCATTTATAGTGATTTTATTACGGACTTCACCGTTTGGCGCGAGTCTCCTCATGTGTCTCAATGGGGATTCCCGGCTACTAGGGTTCATCCTTTATAGTGATTTTATTACGGACTTCACCGTTCGACGCGAGTCTCCTCATATATCTCAATGGGGATTCCCAGCTATTAGGATTCATCCTTCCTATCATTCTTATTCTTCCTTTTTTTTTCTTTTAACTTGGGGGAAGGCAGCTTTTCCCTCACGATTACCCCTCATGTGGGTGCAGAAGTTTGAGCATCCAAAAAGTATTAGGAAGAATCCTCTAGCATCCCTATGATAAGAGACCGCTGAACACATTGTGGTGCAAAGTGTGGGAGTTTTGCTTTGGGTGTATCTCACGAGTTGCGTTAGCGACGCAACTATGACTTTTCCGCTAGACGCATGCACTCAACCAATACTGAATTTTCATCCCTTAATGTATGCCGTGACGCATACATGCTTAGAACCAGACAACTTTATTTAGCAAGGAAATGTG